>ML785972.1:490730-518939 GCA_009831015.1 Picea engelmannii
AAGGGTGTGTTAGTACTAGAAGTCTCACCTAGATTGCTATAGGTGTGAGCCTAATACATATCATAAAACTTGTATATTTGTTAAAGATAATAGTGTATTTCAATGTGTAACGAATGGGGGAGAAGCTCAATTTAAACATCAACACAAAACTTCCAGAAAATATATATCAGCAAGCAAGGCTTGAATAGTCTCAGATAAGTGTTTAAGATATAAATGGAAAGATGGAAAACTTAGAAGAAAAAGTAGAATACATGCATCAGGTCACATCAGGTAATTTTGAAACACATACAATAGATAACTCATCAAGTAGGAGCTTCCTAGTCAACAAGATAAATGACTTCAACAACACTTGCACTAGTAAAAACACAGTAAATATTTCACTGCATCAGGAACAAGTACCAAGATGAATCCTTCATCAATAGCTAACATCAAAGCAAATATGAAACATAGAATATCGTAAATATAAGAAACCGATCATTAACTGCTCAAGATTCTTAAGTCTAAGTACATACAGTCTGAAAAACTTTACAACTGAAAGTAAAGAAATGAGTCTTGCAATAGCCACTGTCCTTTTTTTCTCTAAGAGTTAAATCCATCATAAAATAACCAAATACATCAAAAATATCTCTAGGAGGTCACAACTTACCCCATGCATTGGATTCTGTTCCTTGGAGATATGTGGCAATAAACAGACAGACAAAAATCCAACAGACTGCTAGATTTTAGGAAGTTTTTGGCAGTATTAAATACAACTACAACCAACTCATTGCATGGATATTTAATGAAGCTGGATGTCAGGTACAAGTGTCCCTTGATTTCTAAATGCCTCATAGGGAACCATTCGAACCTCCTCAGACATGTGAAAACCCTTCTACAACTCAGATCTATTAGACTATTAGAGTTTGCAGCGCATTTGCATGATTCACTGCAAACTTTCCTGTAGGTTATGTTTTTAACTTTTTTCCCAACGATGAACTGGGTCGGGCTGATTTTTGGTCAGCAAGTCAAAAAAATTATGTTTCTCCTCCAAAACAAATTTTAGAAAACCCCAATTCGTATATTTCAATATATGATGAAAATACGACTTTGTTGCTTACTAACTTGCTGCAATCTATTTTAATTTTAGCAGTTCACAACGACTTCACCATAATGCACTGCGAACTTCTTGTAGATGTCATTTTTCTTTCCAATCACTACAACTGATTACAAAACCATGGAGACAAGATTCAAAACTTTGATGATGCCTTGTATAACCTTTGAACCATCCAGGATGACTCCCAAAAACAACAAGGGAGTAAAATAATGAACAACATAAGCTGCTCCTTTAGTTGTTGCACTTCTTCCTTTGATGAGTATCCATGAAAACTAAATCAAAATCCCCCTCTGATAATAGCTGATACCAGAGTAAGTGATGAAAACTGACAAGTTAGGGTTTCATTGCTTGATTGGCAATAGTTAGGGTTTTGATAGAAAAAGGATTTGTGCTTAAAGAAACAATGTAGAAACTGAAAGAGACTGAAACTGAGAAATGGAGGTAAAGATAACAACCTAAAACTAA
Source organism: Picea engelmannii (assembly GCA_009831015.1). Lineage (NCBI taxonomy): Eukaryota > Viridiplantae > Streptophyta > Pinopsida > Pinales > Pinaceae > Picea > Picea engelmannii. The sequence continues at coordinate 492,289 of ML785972.1, forward strand.
AATAAACCTCCAATAGAGAAAATTCTAAACAAATGTGTAAAACATACGGTTTGCGGTGAATTTGGAGTTTGCAACAACTATGATTTAAAGCGAGTAGGGTTTTGACAATTTGCTTATAGGTAATAGTAATAAACATCAAACAAGTACTTGAAATCAAAGCCCGCTCCCTGTGGCAGAGAACCAAGCCTATCAACCCTTTAAGCTTCCACCATCAACCTCTTCAGAGAGTTTGCAACGAAACAATCTGTAGCGCTAGTTTGCAACAAATCTACCAATCCGCAACACACTTTTTGCAAAAGGAAATGAAGATATAAAATGATAAACCCTCCATTTGAAAATGAAATTTTGAATATGATTGATGAGGAAATGACACTTGACTCCTGTACATCCTGTGTGTTAACATCTACTCTATAGCGGATGTAGAAATTCCTATGAGGCTCCAAGAACATTGCAGTTCCAGTGCCTTATCTGTTAGTTGAATATGATTCTGATTTCAATAGTTGTTCACTTGCTTGCAAGTTAAATCATCTTACGTAGACCATCTGCTTGTTCCATTGGGAATGGAGTCATTATTATCTCTCTAGTCTATAACACACCCTAAGAAACAAATATACATGCTCGAATGTGATCTTATTCATCACACACCCTACTTCTAATCAAATAAGTCGAGTTAATTATGTGAAATATAATTTCCAATGCAGCCATGTAATCATTTTTCTGACATAATGATCTTCTGGTTTGTAACAAAATGAACATGTGCAAGAATAATAGAGGCTCAGAAATGGAATCAACAAATCATACTCATTGTTGCATGGTGCTTGTATGTTGAATGACACAACATTGAAAACCTTTGGAAATGCCATCTCCATGTAACTGGACATTGGGTCATGAAAATCATGACAAAACTCATGCTGATGTGGAAGCTTGAACTGCTCATCTATCATTTCTGTTATATTTACAAGACTAACATCCACTTGATCTCCTTGAAGCAACTCATAATCAAAACTTATTTCATTATGATCCAGGACAAAAAAATTCCCTTTAATCTATCCATAATATTTTTGGGCATAAATTACTTCAACATCATTCAAAGCAAGGGCATCAGGATGAGGAAATAACAAACTATCTTCATAAATTTCAGCAGCAGGAACAATATTCTCAATAAAACTTTCATTATGTTGGATTGTTTCACTGTCTTCAATAGAATCAAATGCAAGAATATCATTCAAAGGCTTGTACAAATCTATATGTGTTGATGAAAAATTTGTTTCCTCTAAATCATCCTTATAACCATAAAAAACAAGAAGGTCTCCATAGACATTTTGAACAACAAATCCATGACTATAAGAAACTTTTGACGTAATATCAAAGGTATCTGTAATTCGGATATCATCATCTACAACATGAATACATTGTTGAACATCCTTTTTATGAAAATCAAAACTTGATAAGATTTCATCAACTAATGAGTCTTCTTGTGCTTCATAAATATTTAATTTCTCCTCTTTATCACTGTGTTCATCATAAACTGGAGCAACCTGATAAATTCCTAATGAAAAAGATGCAAATTTCTGTTCTTTTATACTATCATCAACAATATGACTTTTGAACAGATTTGGAACAACTATCATATCATAGTTACTACTACTAGAAACATTTGGATAAATGACAAATGCATCTAGAGTATCACTTTCATTATCTTCAATATCAGAATTTTGAAAATCTTCCTGCTGTACAACATAATTATAAGAAGATATATTAGAGAATGAGTATTCTTCCTCTTCCTTAGCATAATCATCCCTTCCTCTACACTTCTATAAGAATCAATTACTAAATACTGAGTGTATGATGTATATCCCTCGCAACAATGCTAAAAAAGACTCTCAACTAATAAAATTTCTTGTAATATGAATAAAAAGTAACATGAAAATCCTTCAAAGATGAAATATTAGAGGCAAGAAGAGTTTTGTAGCATTGTCTTGCATGGCCATCTAATGAATACATGAACATTTTCATCAACACATCCTCATGATATAGATCCAAATAATCCATGCATTGATGAAACTTAATGAGATGTTGTGTAGGATTATCCGCCTTCCTTTCTCTGAATATAAGAGGAAAATATCCCCATTCTGACATATGAGGTATTGGATGTGGGAAAGTAGGAATTGCAGAAAAGTTAAGAGGTGAAAACCTCTGATCCAAAACAACAACAAATGCCTTCGACATTCTTAAAATGTGGAGGCCCCACTGGATCTGTCCTTCATGGAGTCTCTAGGTGCACTAAGTAGTCTGTCAGTTTACTGGTTTCTGTACACCAACAAAATAAGTAGTATCCTTGTCATATAGCCCAGGGAAGGATATTCAATTCGCCTCCCTGACAATGACACAAAAAATGTTAGTACTTGAAGTCTCACCTAGACTACTATAGCTGTGAGCCTAATACCCATAAAAAAACTTGTAGATTTTTAAAAGATAACAACGTATTTCAATGTGTAACGAATGGGTAAGAATCTCAATTTAAACATCAACACAAAACTTCTAGAAAATATATATCAGCAAGCAAGGCTTGAATAGTCTCAAATCAATGTTTAAGATATAAATGGAAAGATGGAAGACTTTGTACAAAAAGTAGAATACATGCATCATGTTACATCAGGTAATTCTGAAACACATACTAGAAAACTCATCAAGTAGGAACTTCCTAGTCAACAAGATAAATTACTTCAACAACACTTGCACCAGTAAAAACCCAATAAATATTTCACTGCATCAGGAACAATTACCAAGATGAACCCTTCATCAACATAAATCATCAAAGMAAATATGAAACACAAAATATGGTAAAGAGAAGAAACTTATCATTAACTTCTCAAGATTCTTAAGTATGAGTACATACAGTCTTACARMTGAAAGTAAATAAATGAATCTCACAGTAGCCACTTTTTTTTTTTTTTTTTCTCTCTAAGAGTTACATCCATCATAGAATAGAAAAATACATCAATAATACCTCTATGAGGTTGCAACTTGCTCCATGCATTGGCTTTTGTGCCTTGGAGATATGTGGCAATAGAYTGATAGACAAAAAATCAACAAACTGCTAGATTTTAGGAAGTTGTTGGCAATATTAAATACCACTACAACCAACTCATTGCATGGATATTTAATGAAGTTGGATGTCAGGTACAAGTGTCCCTTGATGTATAACTACCTCCTAGGGAACCGTTCGAACCTCCTAATATAGGTGGCATCCCTCCTACACCTTAGATTTACCAGACTATTAGAGTTTGCAACGCATCTACATGATTTGTTGCAAACTTTCTTGTGGGTGATGTTTTCGACTTTTCTTCCAAACGTCGAATTGGGTCAGGCTGATTTTTGGTCAGAAATTCAAAGACATTATTTTTTTCATCAACAAAAAGTTTTAGAAAAACCCAATTCGTATATTTCAATATATGATGAAAATACGACTTTGCTTCTTACTAATTTGCTACAATCTGTTTTAATTTTAATAGTTCGCAACGACTTTAGCAAAAAGTGCTGCGAACTTCATGTAGATGTCATTTCACTTTTTGATTGCTACAATTGATTTCAAAACCATGGAGACAAGATTCAAACCTCTACTGATGCCTTGTATAACCTCTGAACCATGCAGGATGACTCCCAAAAACAACAAGTGAGCAAAATCATGGACACCATAAACTGCTCCTTTATTTGTTGCACTTCTTCCTTTGGTGAGTATCCATGAAAAATAAATCAAAACCCCCTTTGATAATAACTGCTACCAGAGTAAGTGATGAAAACTAACAATTTAAGGTTTTGTTTCTTTATTGACAATAGTTAGGGTTTTGCTATCAAGAGGATTTGTGCTTAAAGCAACAGTGCAAAAACTGAAAGAGACTGAAACTGACAAATGGAGGTAAAGATAACAACCCAAAAAAAAAATGAACCTCCAATAGACAAATTTCCAAATGACTGTGTAAAACAAAGGGTTTGCAACGTAATTTCTCAGTTTGCAACTAATTTGGAGTTTGCAATGAGGAGGGTTTTGACAATAGGCTTTTAGGTAATAGTAATAAAAATCAAAGAAGTACCTAACATCAAAGCCCACTCCCCCGCTACAAAGAACCAATCCTATCAACCCTTTAATCTTCCACCATCGACCACTTCAAAGAGTTTGCAACAAAATAGTTTGATCTACCAGTCTGCAACACACATTTTTCAAAAGGAAATGAATATATAAAATGATAAACCATCCCTTTGAAAAAGAACCCTTGAAGATGATTGATGAGGAGATGGTGCTTGACTCCGGTAAATCATATGTGTTAACATCTGGCTCCATAGGGGATGGATACCTCCCTGTGAGGCTCTAGGAACATTGCAGCTCCAATGCCTTATTTCTCAGTTGAATATGATTCTTATTTCAATAGTTGTTCACCTGCTTGCAAGTTAAATCCTCTTACATAGACCAACTACTAGTTCCATTGGGCATTGATTCATTATTGGCTCTGTAATCTATATCACACCCTAAAAAAAAAACTGCATGCTCGAATGTGATCTTATTCATCACACACCCAACTTCTAATCAAATAAGTCGAGTTGATTATGTGAAAGATAATTTCCAATGCAACCTTGTAATCATTTTTCCGACATAATGATCTTCTGATTTGCAGCAAAATGAACATGTGCAAAAATAATAAAGGCTCATAAATGGAATCAACAACTCACACTCATTGCTGCATGCTGCTTGTAATATGACGCTCAACTAGATAAAATTTCTTGTAATATGAATAAAAAGCATAATGAAAATCCTTCAAAGATAAAATACTAGAGGCATGAAGAGTTTTGTACCATTGTCTTGCATAACCATCTAATGAATACATGAAAATTTTCATCAACACATCCTCACGATATAGATCCAACTGATCCATGCATTGATTAAAATTAATGAGATGTTTTGAAGGATTTCCTCCTTCCTTTCTCTGAATATAGGCAGAAAATATCCCCATTCTGACATATGAGGTACTGGATGTGGCAAACCATGAACCGCAGAAAAGTTAAGAGGTGCAAACCTCCAAGCCAAAACAAGATCAAATGCCTTCAACATTATGAAAATGGAGAGTCACCACTGGATTTGTCCTTCATGGAGTCTCCAAGTGCACTAAGCAGTTTATCTGTTTACTGGTTTCTGTACACCAACAAAACTAGTAGTATCCTTTTCGTATATCCCAGGGAAAGATCTTTAATTCCCCTCCCTGACAATGACACCAAAAATGTTAGTACTAGAAGTATCACCTAGACTACTATAGGTGTGAGCCTAATACCCATCACAAAACTTGTATATTTGTTAAAGATAACAATGTATTTCAATGTGTAATGAATGGGTGAGAAGCTCAATTTAAACATCAACACAAAACTTCCAGAAAATATATATCAGTAAGGAAGGCTTGGATAGTCTCATATCGGTGTTTAAGATATAAATGGAAATATGGAAGACTTAGCAAAAAAAGTAGAATACAATCATCATGCTACATCAGGTAATTTTGAAATACACACAATAGAAAACTCATCAAGTAGGAACTTCCTAGTCAACAAGATAAATTACTTTAACAACACTTGCACAAGTAAAAACAAATTAAATCTCCCACTGCATTAGGAACAAGTACCAAGATGAATCCTTCATCAATATCAAGCATAAAAGCAAAGATGAAACATTGAATATGGTAAAGAGAAGAAACTGATCATTAACTGCTCAAGATTCTTAAGTCTGAGTACATACAGTCTGAAAAACTTTACAACTGAAAGTAAAGAAGCGAGTCTCACAATAGACACTCTCCTTTTTTCTCTAAGATTTACATCCATCACAAAATAGCCAAATACATAAAAAATATCTATAATAGATTGCAACTTTCCCCATGCATTGGATTCCGTGCCTTGGATATATGTGGCAATAGTCAGACATACAAAAATCCAACAAACTGCTAGATTTCAGGAAGCTATTGGCAGTATTAAATACAACTGCAACCAACTCATTTCATGGAGATTTAACGAAGATGGATGTTAGTTACAAGTGTCCCTTGATTTCTAAATTCCTCCTAGGGATCCGTTCAAACCTTCTCAGATAGGTGGCAACCCTCCTACAACTAGGATTTATCATATTGTTAGAGTTTGCAACGTGTCTGCAGGATTCTCTACAAGCTTTCCTGTACGTGATGTTTTCAACTTTTTTCCGAAACGACGAACAAGGTCAGGCTGAATTTTGGTCAGAAAGTCAAAGAAATTATGTTTCTCCTCCACAATTTTTTTTTAGAAAAACTCAGTTCGTATATTTCAAAATATGATGAAACTACGACTTTTCTCTTACTAATTTGCTGCAATTTGTTTTAATTTTAGCAGTTCGTAGTGACTTTAGTAGAATGTGCTGTGAAATTCCTGTAGATGTCATTTTGATTTATGATCACTATAACTGATGTCCAAACCATGGAGACATGCTTCAAACCTCTACTAATGCCTCTTATAACCTTTGAATCATACAGGTTGACTCCCCAAAACAACAAGTGAGCAAAATCATGAAAAACATAAGATGCTCCTTTAATTGTTTCACTTATTCCTTTGGTTAGTATCCATGACAAGTAAATAAAACCCCCCCTCTGATAATAGCTTCTACCAGAGTAAGTGATGAAAACTGAAAATTTGGGGTTTTGTTGCTTGATCGACAATAGTTAGGGTTTTTCTAGCAAGAGGATTTGTGCTTAAAGCAACAATGCAAAAACTTAAAGAGACTGAAATTCAGAAATGGAGGTAAATATAACAACCTAAAACTGAAAGAAACCTCCAATAGACAAATTTCCAAATGACCATGTAAAACGTGGGTTTGCAGCACAATTTCTCACTTTGCAATGAGTAGGGTTTTGACAATAGGATTTTAGGTAATAGTAATAAACATCAAACAAGTACCTAACATCAAATACCACTCCCTGCTTTAGCGAAACAAGTTTATCATCCCTTTAAGATTCCACCATCGACATCTTTAGAGTGTTTGCATCGAAACGATATACAACGCCAATTCGTATCAAATGTACTAGTTTGCAGTGCAGTTTTTGCAAAAGGAAATGAAAATATAAAATGATAAATCTTGCATTTGAAAATTACCCTTTGAAGATGATTGATGAGGATATGGTGCTTGAATCTTGTACATCCTATGTGTTAATATCTGGCTCCATAGGGGATGAATACCTCCCTGTGAGGCTCCAAGAACATTGCAGTTCCAATGCCTTATCTGTCAGTTGAATATGATTACGATTTCAATAGTTTTTCACCTTCTTGCAAGTTAAATAATCTTACAGATACCCACTGCTAGTTCCATTGGGCATGGAGTCATTATTAGCTCTCTAATATATAAAACACCCTAACAAACAAATCTACATGCTCTAATGCGAGCTTATTCATCACACACCCTACTTCTAATCAAATAAGTCGAGTTGATTGTGTGAAAGATAATTTCCAATGCAACCATGTAATCATTTTTCTGACAGAATGACTCCTCGTTTGTAGCAAAATGAACAGGTGCAAAAATAATAAAGGCTCATAAATGGAATCAACAACTCATACTGATTGCTGCATGCTGCTTGTATGTTGAATGAGACCGCATTGAAAACCTTTGGAAAGGCCATGTACATGTAACTGGCCACTAGGTCATGAAAGTCACTACAAAACTCCTGTTGATGTAGAAACTTGAATTGCTCAACTATCATTTCTGTTCTATTTACAAGACTAACATTCACTTGATCTCCTTGAAGCAACTCATAATCAACACTTATTTCATTAGGATCCAAGACAAAAAAATTCCCTTTAATGTGTCCATAAGATTTTTGAGCAGAAATCTCTTCAACATCATTCAAAGAAAGGGCATTAGGATGAGAAAATAACAGACCATCTTCATAAATTTCAGCAATAGGAATGATATTTTCAATAAAACTTTCATTTTGTTTGATTGTTTCACTATCTTCAATAGAATCAAATGAAAGATTATCATTCAAAGGCTTGTAAAACTCTATATGTGCTGATGCAAAAGATGGTTCCTTTAAATCATCCTTATAACCATAAAAAAACAAGAAGGTCTCCATAGACATTTTGAACAACAAATCCATGACTACAAGAAACTTATGACTTAATATAAAAGGTATCTGTAATTTGAATATCAACAGTTGCAACATGAATACACTGCTGAACATCCTTTTTTTGAAAATCAAAACTAGATAAGATTTCATCAACTAATGAGTTTTCTTGTGCTTCTTAAATATTTAATTTATCCTCATTATCACTGTATTCATGATACACTAGAGCAGCCTAATAAATTCCTAATCACAAAGATGCATATTTCTATTCTTTTATACTATCATCAACAATATGACTTTCGAACAGATTTGGAACAACTACCGTATCATAGTTACTACTACTAAAAACATTTGGATAAATGACAAATGTATCTAGAGTATCACTGTCACCAACTTCAATATCAGAATTTTGAAAATATTCCTGCTGTAAAAAAAAATTAGAATAAGATACAATAGAGAATGAGTCTTCTTCCTCTTCCATAGCATAATCATCCTCTTCCTCTACACTGCTAGAAGAATCAACTACTAAATACTGAGTGTATGATGTATATCCCTCACATCAATGCTAAAAAAGACTCTCAACTGGATAAAATTTCTTGTAATATGAATAAAAAGCAGCATGAAAATCCTTCAAAGATGAAATACTAAAGGCGGGAGGAGTTTTGTACCATTGTCTTGCATAGCCATCTAATGAATACATGAAATTTTTCATCAACACATCCTCATGATATATATCTAGCCGTTCCATGCATTGATGAAACTTAATGATATGTTGTGCATGATTATCCTCCTTCCCTTCTCTGAGTATATGCAGAAAATATCCCCATTCTGACATATGAGGTACTGGATGTGGGAAACCAGGAACTACAGAAAATTTAAGAGGTGCAAACCTGCAAGTCAAAATAGCAGCAAATGCCTTTGACATTCTAAAAATTTGGAGTGGCCACTGGATCTTTCCTTCATGGAGTCACCAGGTGCACTAAGCGGTCTGTCTGTTTATTGGTTTCTGTACACCAACAAAACCGGTAGTATCCTTGTCGTATAGCCCAGAGAATTATCTTCAATTCTCATCCCCGGAAACGACACCAGAAATGTTAGTACTAGAAGTCTCACCTAGACTATTATAGGTGTGAGCCTAATACCCATAAGAAAACTTGTAGTCTTTTTAAAGATAATAGTGTATTTCAATGTGTAACGAATGGGTGAGAAGCTCAATTTAAACATCAACATAAAACTTCTATAAAATATATATCAGCAAGCAAGGCTTGAATAGTCTCAGATCAATGTTTAAGATATAAATGGAAAGATGGAAGACTTAACAGAAAAAGTAGAATACATGCATCATGTTACATCCGATAATTATGAAACACATACAATAGAAAACTCATTAAGTAGGAACTTCCTATTGAACAATATAAATTACTTCAAGAACACTTGCACTAGTTAAAAGACAGTAAATATTTCACTGGATCAGGAACAAGTACCAAGATGAACCCTTCATCAATATTAAGAATCAAAGCAAAGATGAAACACATAATATGGTAAAGAGAAGAAACTGATCATTAACTTCTCAATATTCTTAAGTCTCAGTACATAGAGTCAGAAAAACTTTACAACTGAAAGTAAAGAAATTAGTCTCACAATAGCCACTCTCCTTTTTTTTCTAAGAGTTACATCCATCATAAAATATCCAAATACATAAAAAATATCTCTAGGAGGTCGCAAATTTCCCCATGCATTGGATTCTGTGCCTTGGAGATATGTAGAAATAGACTGATAGACAAAAATCCAACAAACTGCTAGATTTCAGGAAGTTGTTGGCAGTATTAAATACAATTGCAGCCAAATCATTGCATGGAGATTTATTGAAGATGGATATCAGGTACAAGTGTCCGTTGATGTCTAACTTCCTCCTAGGGAACCATTATAACCTCCTCAGATAGGTGGAAATCCTCCTACAACTCAGATTTATCATATTGTTAGAGTTTGCAGCGCATCTACAAGATTCGCTGCAAACTTTCCTGTAGGTGATGTTTTCAATTTTTCTCGAAAATGAAGAAATGGGTTGGTCTAAGTTTTGGTCAAAATGTAAATGACATTATGTTTCTCCTCCAAAAACAATTTGAGAAAAACCCAGTTCGTATATTTCAATATATGATGAGAATACGACTTTGCTTCTTACCAATTTACTGCAATTTGTTTTTATTTAGCAGTTCGCAGTGACTTCAACTGAATGCATTGCAAACTTCCTATATATGTAATTTTTCTTTCTGATCATTACAATTGATGTCAAAACCATGGAGACAAGCTTCAAACCTCTACTGATTCCTTGTATAACCTATGAACCATTCAGGATGACTCCCAAAAACAACAAGTGAGCAAAATCATGAACAGCATAAGGTTCTCCTTTAATTGTTGCACTTCTTCCTTTGGTGAGTATCCATGAAAAGTAAATCAAAACCCCCCTTTGATAATAACTGCTACTAGAGTAAGTGATGAAAAATAACAATTTAGGGTTTTGATGCTTGATTGGAAATAGTTAGGGTTTTACTAGCAAGAGGATTTGTGCTTAAAGAAACAATGTAGAAACTAAAAGAGACTGAAACTGATAAATGGAGGTAAAGATAACAACCTAAAATGAAAGAAACCTCTAATAGAAAAATTTCCAAACAACTGTGTAAAACATAGGGTTTGCAGTCCAATTTCTTTGTTTGTAGTGAATTTGGAGTTTGCAATAACTAGGGTTTGCAACAAGTAGGGTTTTGACAATAGGATTTTAGGTAATAGTAATAAACATCAAATAAGTAGCTGACATAAAATCCCGCTCCCTGCTGTAGAGAACCAATCTTATAATCCCTTTAAGATTCCACCATCGACCTCTTAAGAGAGGTTGCAGCGAAACAATCTGCAGCACAAGTTCGCAACAAATCTACCAGTTTGCAGCGCAGTTTTTGCAAAAGGAAATGAAGATATAAAATGATATCCCTCCCTTTGAAAATGAACCTTTGAATATGATTGATGAGGATATGGCACTTGAATCTTGTACATCCTATGTGTTAACATGGTGAGCAGCCGAAGGAAGACCATACTTCACAAAATTCCAGTGTGGGGATTCGATCTTCATATGGGAAGAGGGTGTTATCCCCTTCTAGTTATTTCAAGAGATCGAGTTGGTACGAGATGGCATTGATGGATGATCAGGAGTAGGAGGATTATAGGAGCACATTGAGGGAGAGCGGGACTTCGACGGAGTTTTTAAAATTCATGGCATTGATATGTAGCTTCATCGATCCCGTGAATTCCAGTATTCAGGGAGCAACTGACCAACAAGGTTGGAGGGATGCCAGTGTGCGGGATGATGTGTGCGAAATTGTGCTAGGGTTAGAGGGAGAACTAGTTCTTGGTGGATCTTCAAGAAATACGTTCCTTGCTAAGAGGGAGCGTTGATGTTTGTAGCATCGGACATATATTTCTACACAGGTCTAAGTGTCTAGACATGTGGAAATCATCCAAATCCTTCTACCTGAAGACTTTACTTTAATTAGTAGAATTATTAAAGTAATTTTATTTTATTAATTAGTTGAGTTATTTAAGGAGATTATAAAATTAATTAGCATTTAATCTTAGCCATTGATCTCAAGTGAGGTGAGAATTAATCTCAACCATCAATCACTTGGGAGATTAGGGTTAGGTCATAAGTCAAGATTATAAAAACAAGGCTAGGGTGAAGGAGGAAGAAACTTGACAACACTTGACACATTGATACAAAGTAGAGAAGGAATTTTTCTTAGAGGGTTGGATAATGAAGGACTGTGATTCAAGGAGATCTCGGATATGTGGAGAAGGAATTTTTCTTAGAGGGTTGTATCATGAAGGAGTGTGATTCAAGGAGATATCATATAGGTGGAGAATGACTTCCATATAGAGATCAGGTCAAGGAGAAGAGATAACATAGGAAGTCACAAGTGGGTTTCAACAGAGTGAAGCTACAAGAAAGGGTTGCACATTGTAGAGTTTTTTCATATAGTCCTTAAGGTTGTGTACACAGGTTTCAGTGGAGACAAGTGCATATACGTGGGTTTGCTTAAGGAAAGGCGCGTACACCTCAAAAAACATGCCATATCTGGGTAGTAAAACATAACAGACTTTGCCAGGTTTGTTTGTAGTTGTATTTCTTTTAGTGGGCCATTGTCCCTATTACGCAAGCCCCGATTTTATCATAATAAAATCATCTCGGTACTGGTTTTCCCTTCGATGTTTTTCCTGGGTTATCTACCCAAAAATATTGGTGTTTATGTGTGCATGATTTGTTTTCTAGTATTGTTTCGGCTATCTTTATTTTAGTTGAATATTCCAATAGTGTATTTTTGTTTTATGAGATACTAATCTAGTCTGCGGTAAGGAAATCACTGGATAAGAAGATACCTAGGTGCCAAAGTAAGGATTTCAACATCTTTAAGATACATGGTATGCCCACTTCCATTGTCTTGGATCTAGACCCCACATTCACCAACAAATTTTGGAAGGAACTATTTAAACTTCAAGGTACACATCTGAATATGAGCATTGCATATCATCCTCAAATTGACAGTAAAATAGAAGTGGTCAACAAGCACCTAAAAACGTATTTGAGATGTTTTTCTTTTGAGAATCCGTACCAATGGGCACAATATATTCCCTTTGTTGAATGGTGGTACAACACCACTTGTCATGGAGCTACCAAAATAACACCATATGAAGTTGTCTATGGACAAAACCCCCCTATCAGTGGAATCCTATGTACTAGGCACCTCTAGGGTTCATGTAGTGGAAAAAACACTTCACACAAGAGAAACCATTATTTATTTCATCAAGGACAACTTGTTTGAAGGTGTAAAATTGAATGAAACAACAAGTTGGTCAACATAGATTTGAATGTTCTTTTAACAAAGGGGATGAAGTGTTTCTTCACCTACATCCTTATAAACAAAAAACACTGAAAGATAAAGTTCTTCAGATGATGACTTCCAAATCATACAACACATGGTCCCTATCAAATCATACAACACATTGGTCAATTCGCCTACAAGTTGGCTCTCCCAACCCAATCCAATATTCATCCAGTCTTTCATGTGTCCCATTTGAAGAAAGTTGTGGGATCAAATTGTAAAGTGCAAACCAAGTTACTAGAACTTGATGAAGAAGGTTCCATTTGGCTCCACCCATAAGCAGTACTGGATACTAGAGAACACTAGTTTCCTCAGTACACGATTAAGGAAGTATTGATCCAGTGGAAAGATATGCAATCGAAAGATATCACATGAGAATTGTCAATGATTCTACAACAATTTCCTCGAATTTATTATTGAGGACAACATTGCTTTCAAAGGGGGGAGGGTATGTTATGGTTCTACCTTAACCCCCTTACTTATATACTTTATTAATGTATGAGGCCGCCTTCGTTGAATAAGGCCCAAATTAGTTGGCCGACCCTCATTATAAAGAACCCATAGGTAGTTAAGATTCTTTATGGATAACTATATATTGAGTATAAGGTTATGTATTGTTTTGTATTTGGAGTATTGTTTTCAAAGGTTTCCCCCTTAATGAAGAGGTAAGTGGACATAACTCTTTATCTTTATCTCTCTTTTCTCTTGTGTTCTTGGGGTTTACACTACATTTTATGTGATTGCTCTAAAGTTTTGGGGTTAAGTACAATACATATTTGCAAGTATTACTAAGTGGGAATGTTGGTGTATGCAGATCGCTGTTAAGTTTATGTAGGCTAACAATTATTTTCCAAGTTGTATACCTTGTTTGCTTGGTTGGCATACCAGTGAATTATGGGCTAGGCCTCTCTTGGTTTGTTATAAATAGAGGGATTCCTCTTGTATTTCAATAGAAAAATATACAGATTCAATGTTTTTTGTTGTTCTATTATTTGTGTACGGAGACTAAACCCTTTTACGATCTGGGTTAAATTTAGATTTTTACATGGTATTAAAGCCTTTCAATGCATCCGTGGTGGATCTTAATCTCTTTGATCTCCAAGGCCTTTTAAACGCATGTGTTACTTCCTTCTGGTTTTCCTTTTGAATCCTTTTTCTTTCACATGTTTTGTGGTGAACCGGTTTGGTCCATACTACACACATCCAAAATACTTGGAATTGAATAACATAATTCACATGGACAAGTAATATATTAAATAAATGTATATGAGAATGAATAAAATTGTATGAGATGATATGTTTACAAATGAGAAATGAGGGTTTTATATTTACCCATTTAGGGGTTCCCTTTCATAAGAGACACAACCTTTCATATGAGGTGTCTCTTTATTAGTAATTAATTGTTAATTATCAGTTATTCGTTTATTATTTATATATATGTTTGTTACATTGCCTTCCCCTTTATAAATGCTTTGTCCTCAAAGTATATTTATGGAGAGGCTTACGTCTTCGTTCTGGATCTCAATGTCTTCACATGATTTTTATTTTTTAGTGTTGTCAGGATTGACAATACGAGACAATATGAGTGACAAAGAGTTGAGTAGAACTGTCGAATTGTTAAAGGGTCAGACCATCCTAATTCAATATTTTGCAAAATATTACTCTTCCACAATGAATGGTTATCATGAGACTTAATTGCGTTGGTATCAATATTTTTCGGACGATAAGTTAGTCGTACTTGTCTTAAATGACATTGATATTCTAACTGGTTGAAATATTTGTTCTTATGATTTGGATTTCTATAAGGAGTTCTTATAACACTATTTTCCCTTATCATACTTGTAGCGTTTTCTTGGTTTAATTTCGATATATGGTTTTATTTACGCGTCGATGTTGCCTTGTTAAGGGTTAAATCTCGATTAATAAGTATACTTGGAGTTTCCATCGTTTGTACTCCAACATTTGATGTTTTTTTTTTTTGTATTTATTTATTTTTCCAGTTGACTTTGCAGCGTCTTGAGCTGTGACATGGATTAGATCTGTAATTGTTCCATTTTCCAAAACTTGGATTTTTTCATCTGAAAACTTCGATGCTTCCTTTTCAATAAGCAATTCTAACCTGTTTTCCATAGACTTTTTTTTATCATTCTTAATCTTTTTTTTTGCATAAGTAGGTTTTGATTATGATTTTTTAAACGCGATTTTTCTTCATTATTTGAATTGTTGATATCTTTAATGCCTGGATTTTCAAGTTTATCTTCCTTCGATTTTCTGATTTGTTCTAGTAACCCTTGATTAAGGTTCTTCAAACGAGATTTTTTTTCATTTTTTTTGATAGGTTCTTCTCGAGATCTTGATTCTGTTGTTCCAACTTTTGAATGCATTATGTTCTATCCTTTGACTTCTTGATCTGTGTAAGTAGTTTTTTATTCTGGTATTTTAAGCGGGAAATTTCTTTGTTTTTTTTTTTTTTAACAGAAACGGTTATGATTGTATTGATAAAAGATCATCGGCCTTGCCTGAAAAAAGTACATAGAAAAAAAGATCCCAAGTATAGATTCCGATTTATCTTACCGGATTTCAAGTTCACTTTCCTATGTTTCCAGTTATCAAAATAAACTACATTCCATGATTCCTTACATGAATAAATTCGAACAAATTGACGGCCTAATAGTTGACTAAAGAAACTCTTGGTTATTTTTTCTTTCCGGATTGACTTCTGGTCATCATTGGTTGTATTTCTGGTGGTGTCTTTTTCCTCTTCTCAATTGTTGTCCATCCTTCTTTGGCAGGCAGTGATGTTGTTGTTGATTCAATTATCCCCTTATTTTCCTGGTCCGGGGGACTTGCTTTCTTTGGGGATATCAATGCTGCTTCATCTTTTCCGTCTTTATCGGCCTCGTCTGCCCAACTTGAAGGAGGTGGGGGGCTGAAGAGTACCTTTCTTTCTATTCTTGTATCAGGAGTGTCTGAAGCCTTAATACTTTCTATTCCCGGATCAAGAGAAGTTGAAGCTTTACTCTTCGATTGAGGGACATTCTTGGAATGATTCAGAGGTGTCTCCTGAGTAGACGTGCCTTTGGAATCAAGGCTCAGAGGGTCTGATTCTAGAGAAGATTTTCGGATGTTTGTAATAATTAGTTGATGATCTTCATTGGAGCCTTCCCACCATGTTTATTTGCGTTGTTGCTTTCCCGCTTTCCTGTTCCCCTTTGTGCATTGAGATGCTATGTGCCCTGTTTCGAAACAAGCCCTGCAACACAATGAGATTCTTTCATAGTCTAGCTTTTGGGTCCAGGTGTAGTTTTTGCAACCCAAAATAATTTCTGCTGGAAACCCTTTGTTAAAATCCATTTCCACACAGATTCTGGCATATGAAGTGGTGCTATGAATTCTAGTTTCTTTGCTTGCAAAATAAAAATTTCCTAATGCTGATCCAATATCTCGAAGAGAAGTTTCACCACAAAAATGCAAGGGAAGATTCAGAAGTCTGACCCAAACTGGAGCAGACGAAAGAACAACAGTCAGAGGATTGAAGCAAGGAGTCCAAACCATCATGCACAAACCTGAGTTTTCCCAAAACCAAGGGCAAGAGGCTAGGATCAAATCCCGATCTGATGCCAGATCAAACTCTGCAATGAAGAAACCCTTCGAGAAGGGGTGAATGAACAAATCTTCCTTGATGAGAGGCTTCCAGTGGGCTGAGATCCAACCATTGAGATCTACCAGCCACGGCCAAAGTCCATTGAATCGACAGATTAAAGCATTTTCCCGGAAGTAATCTTCCTCGTCTTCATCTTCCTGGCCCATGAGAAGAGAGATCGCTGGAGCTTCTTTAACTGAGCACGAGGCAGATGGGAAGGAGAGAACTGAGGTTTGTGATTTAACAACATCACTGTAGGTTGTTGGAACGCTACCCGAAGGGTCGGGTCTGAAAGGAGCCGCGCATGACTGAGCAACTGCAAAACCTTGTTGGGTGGAGCCGTTGCGTCCTGGTCCACTGTGAGAGGGAGCTGCCATTGAAGAGAGGCATGCGGTCTTTGAAGAAAGAGCAGCTGCGGCCAAGAGGCCGAGCTGCAGAAAGGAAGGCGGCTAGGGTTTAACCCTAGCTGCGAAAACACCGTGAGCCGGAGCGTCCATCCCTTTCATTCCTTAAAGTTGAAGGACATGGGGGTGGGCTTTGATCCACTTATGTGTGCACGGGTCACGATACCATTTATTATAGTATCTCTGGGTGCAACCACACGTTCGACCACTACCTCAAGGTGTCCCCATGGCTTCAGGTAATGCCCTCATGAGAATTGAACCTTGCCCAATGGTGAAAAACTCCTCGCTTTCCACCATTGGATCCAACCCCTTTGGGCATAAATTTCTTTGTTTTTATCTGTGATAGCTTTGTCAAATTATTTTTGCACCCTTGATATTGAACTTTGATTTTCTTGAAGGATCACCTTCGAGATATCTTTAAAGTCTTTTGATGAAGGTATTATCGATTTTGACCTTATATTAGTGTCTTGAAATGTCATCATCTTCTTCTTATAGGAAACACCACAAACTTTTTCTCCATGTTTAAGATGAAGGTACCTAGATTTTTAGACCACGATAACCCTAGAATGATGTCAATTTCGTTTTTATACATAACTGCAACATAGAATTGAGATATATACTCATATTCATCAATTGTCACTTGTAACTCCTTAATTTGAAAAATATCTTCCTTTTCAGTTATATTTGGCTATGGAATTAATAACCGATTTTCCAAATCAATATTATTGTAATTTTCATTATGACCAGTTCGTTCTGCTCCTAAATCCGGATCAATGGTATTAGAGTGGTCTGCTCTTCATTTATTTTTCTTCGTGTATGTCCCCAACAAGATCTGGGTACAAGAAGTTGGGACTCGAACCAATCGAGCCATTACAAGATCAACCGTGCTGAGCCCCACAACAACCCATGGGGGAAGAAAAGAAAGATGATGGAGCAGGAGATCCTATTAAAATGTTGCTTAAGGAATCCCTCGCGCGACAAAGGAACAAAATGATGGACAACTTCGCGCAGGTCCTTCGACGACTTCCCACAGGAGAAACATCTTCATCAAACGACCATGCAACCCCCTTCAAGGTACAAGTAAAATTTTATATTCCATTATTTGAAAGACTGATAGATGCATATGCTGTAGATAAATGGTTGAATTTGCTTGAAGGATATTTTTCGGTCCACAATTTTTTCGATAGGGAAAAGATCACTTTTGCACTCCTCAAGGCTATTCCCCATGTTAAACACTAATGGGATACTTACTCTGAGCTAAGGGTCGTGGATGAATCTACAATGTTTGTGGTGGCCCCTACATGGGATTTATTCTGGGAAGCCATTAAATAAAAATACTACCCAGTTGGAAGCTACAAAGACTAGTACACCAGATGCACCACCCTACATCAAGAAAGGGACCAGACAGTACCATATTTCACCAATATTTTCCATACCCTACGCACCAAATTGGGTATCAAATACTCTGAGCGTCATCTGGTGCTCAAATACCGTGGTTGTTTGCATAGATACATTCAAACATAAATGGAGCTCCTAGACATCGCCTCATTGGGCACGACTTATAGATACGCTGTCAAGATCTAGCAAAAATTTAAGCAGAAAAGGCGAGAGTTTGGATCTGCAAACCCCTTATAGCCGAAGCAGGGCAAAGGAAGCCCCAACCCACACAACCAGTCCAAGACGCAACACAAGAAGGGTAATGAGAAGATGAATAAGGACATAAGAAAATGGTGTCAGTACCATAAAATTCCTTGGCACAACACCGAAGAATGCCGCTCCAAGCAGTCCCTTGTGGTCGAGATGAAGGCTTCCGAATCAGAGGCCGATTCTGATTCCAATTCAAATCTTGAAGGAGGGAAGAGGATTATCGATGCTAAACCTAGTGCCACTATCACTACCACCAAATTCTGTCCACGAGAACTAGAAGAACCAGAGGAAGGGGAACGCCTCTTTCACTCACATATGTTGATGAAGGGGGATCCTCTTCATTTCATTGTTGATAGCCATAGTTAGAAGAACTTGATTTTATAAGAGGTTGTCAAGCGGCTAGACCTTCTAGAGACACCACACCCACAACCCTACACCATTGGTTGGCTTCGCCAAGGAAGAGATCTCTGTGTCAACCAACAATGCCGTCTGGCCTACGACATCAAGCCTTTCAAAGATGAGGTACTGTGTGATATTACTCCCCTTGAAGTTTGTGATGTTCTTTTAGGACAACCATATTTGTGGAAGCGTCATGCTATGTATGAGTCTAGACCTTGCAGTGTTATTATTACTTTGGGTAGACAATTGTATAGTATCCCAGAGGTATCACTGCCTACTGCTATTTCTTTAATCTCTGCTAAGCAATGCAGTAAGGTCATTTCACAGACAAGGAAGTTCATATTCTTGGTGATCCGTTCTCATAGTAAGAAGAAGGTCACTGCCACATCCATGGCCTCTACACAACTCCTCTCTTTGCAACAAAAGAAAGTGGACGGGATCATGGAAGAATACATAGACATCTTCTCATCACCTACATGGGTACCGATACATTTCCAAGTCAAGCATCCAATTGATCTAACCCTCGATGCACCTCTACCTAATGGGCTAGTCTATCGACGCTCGCTGATGGAGAATGACAAAATCATGCGTCAGATCTGAGAGATTCTTCAAGAGGGGCACATCAGAACCAACTCCTCCCCTTACGGAATCCCAATTGTACTGGTGTAGAAGAAGGACGAGACTTGACGACTCTGCATTGATTACAAAGCCTTAAAAAAATCATAGTCAGGAACCGCTACCCGATTCCCAGGATTGATGACCTTCTTGACCAACTCAAGGGGAAAAATTTCTTCAATAAGATTGACCTGAAGTCTGGCTACCACCAGGTTGCCATCGAACCAACTGATGTATGGAAGACAACCTTCAAGTCTAAAGAAGGTCTCTATGAATGGCTAGTCATGCCCTTTGGCTTAATGAATGCACCGACCACTTTCATGAGGTTGATGGATGATGTATTGAGACCCTTCACTAACTCCTTTGTGGTAGTATATTTGGATGACATCCTCATCTTCAACAGAACATGGGAGGAGCACATGTGACATATTCAATAGGTTTTGATCAACACTCTGCGACAACACAAGATTTATGCCAACTTGGAAAAATGATCTTTTGGAATGAACATGGTCTAATACTACATTGTTTATGAGTATGGGGTACATGTTGATCCAGCTAAGATCCATTTCATCCATGATTGGCCATCCCCGACCACACTGACTGAGCTTTAGATATTTTTGGGACTAGTCAACTTCTACCGACAGTTTGTGTTGGGATTCTCCCATATTGCATGGGCCCTTAGCCAGGTGACCAAGAGAGGTGGTAGGGCCAAGTTCATGTGGGTTAAGGAGAAAAAAACAACATTCGATGATCTGAAACATCGCTTTTGCTCAACTACAATACTCTCCTTTCCCGATATGCAACAACCATTCAAGATTGAGACTGATGCATATGCCTATGTTGTGGGCGCAGTTCTCACTCGAAACAGACATTTGATGGCATACCATAGTGAGACACTCTCTGATACTGTCTGGAAGTACCTGAACTATGACAAGGAAATGTATTCCATTGTACAAGCTTGTCGTCAATGGAAACATTACATTCTGGGGAAAGAGACGATCATACACACTGATCACAAGCCTCTGCAGTTCATACAGACACAAGGGAAATTGCAGAACGAACACCATCAGAACTGGTCCACCTACCTGAAACAATTCCATCTCAACATAAAGTATAAGACACATATCTCCAATCATGTCACTAACTGCTTTAGTCGGCCTCCTGTGGCTGCACTCACCACTGTGATCCATTCCTGTGGATATGAAGCATCTGAGTGGTTTATCAGCAAGATCCGGACTTCACCACCACCTATCAGCTCTTGGGTACAGGCACAACTGTCACTGATTTTCACATTTAGGATGGACTCTTATGCCACTTGGGCCATCTCTGTGTTCCTACAAGCGAGCGTGCAAATCTAATTTTGGAATCCCATTATAGTCGGGTGGTAGGACATTTTGGTGTGCATAAAACTATGGTCGTTCTTTGGAATTTTTTTTATTGGCGAAAACTTTGACAGGACATCAACAAGTATATCAGATCTTGCATTGCCTGTGCCATTGCCAAGCAAAAAATCAAGAAGCAAGGCTTATACACCCCTCTTCCTATTCCCGAGAAGCCTTGGGAATCCATCTCAATGGATTACATGTTTGGCTTTCCGTACACCAAGCAAGCAAATGACTTTGTGTTTGTGGTCATTGATCGATTTTCGAAGATGGCCATCCTTACAGACTGCAATAAGAATGTCACAACGACAGATACTTCTAAGCTCTTCTTCGAACGAGTGTGGGTCCACTTTGGGATACCACAAATCATCATCTCCGACATATACAACAGGTTCCTCAACACCTTTTTGTCGAGTCTCTAGTCTTTGTTGGACACCAAGCTCACAAAATCCACTGCTTTCCACCCCCAAACTGATGGCCAAACATATGTCGTCAATCAGATGATTGTGCATATCCTGCACATGTACAATTCTAAGAATCCACGTACATGGGACAAGAGTCTCCCATATGTCCAACACAGTTACAACAGGGCTTTCCATAGTTCCACTGGCCATAGCCCATTTCAGGTGGGTCTGGGATTCCAATCCTTGGGACCCATTGATGTTGCACTTCCTCTTGCCACTACACAGACATAATCTTCCCCTGATCAATTCACGATAGACAAAGCCACCAGATTCATTGAGAGGATTCAACACATCTGCCAACAGGTCCAGGATATTTTGCAAAAATCCAATGCTAAGTACAAGCAACACCATGATCAACACATGGTACCACACCAGTTTCAGGTTGGCAACAAAGTCTGTTTACGTTTGCAGAAGGAGCGTCTCACCAGGCCCCATCGGAAGCTTCACCCACTTTGTTATGGGCCTTACACTATCACCAAGGATGTGGGTAGCAATGATTTTGAGCTCAACACTACACCCTTCCTTGGTGTGCATCCAATATTCAATGTGGACCTCCTTTGACCATATCTTACCCCATTATTGGACACAACCAAGATCACAGAAAATTAGACACAAACATATCTCAACCCTGACTACATGGAACAACCATCCCCTGATCAGATAGTGGAAACACAGGTCAAGGGCACTCGCCAAGAAAGGTTCCAACTTTATTGGGTTGTCAAGGAAGGGAAACTCCTACACCAAGGCAAGTGGATCACCTGGGGCCAAATCCAATAGAAGTTTTCTCACATGATGGGGGAACTCAATGCAATGGATACCATTTCTTCCTAAGGGGGGAGGATTGATCCAGGTGGATATTGGTGGCCACCCACCTATTCTAACTAGCTCCCTTTGTCCATTTTTTGTTCAACACGTTCTTCTGTATTGTTTTGTAATTGTGGATTCTACACTTCTGGGGCTGTATGAATCCCCACACATCTTCCAGATGGATACGGGTGGCCTCTCGCCTAATCCAACTAGCTTATTTTGTATGTTTTCATGTCAACACATCTTGTTGTACTTCGAGGGTCGTTTTGGGGCCATAAACATTGTTTTTTTGGCTCACCACAATAAAACTATAGACATAGACAAATTTTGATGGAAGAATGTGTAGTTCTCTAAAATACCTTTCCAACGGGCTATCACGCGCCTAAAAGGGAGGTCGTATGGAAAAGTTACGACCCTTGGAAATTGAGGTACCAAATTACACCAACTTACCCATAGGGCCCACATGAATTTTGGTGTTTCACCTTCTAGGGTTAGGTTTTTGGGATATCTAGGGTTTTGGAATTCATGAGTAATATCAAAAAGGACTTTGGAGCCTCATTGTAATCCATTCTACTCAGATGGATGCACGTAGCATCCACATCTCTTCTCAAATATAGCTACCACCATTCGAGCAAGTGTTTCAATTCTGCAGTTTTACAGTTTCAACCTATTTCATTATTTAATAGAAGATATTGTTCACTGGATATTTGTGGTATTCTTCATATCTCTATGTTTATTGTATTCAGTCTGTTAATCAGTTCTTTCCACTTCTAAATCTAGATCAAATTTTATTTTGAATTCAATTCTGTATGGACGGGTAACAATTGACTACCAATTAAATATTGTACTGCTGCAATTTTTCACTGTACGTTACTGAATTTTAATTGTATTGTGTTGGTTGTACACAACAATTTGGGCAACATAATTTCTCTTTTGTTTCTTATTTTTCTTATTCTTGTATGATTTTCTTAATTTGTTGCAGCATGCATACTTCTCAGAATTCTCATATAGCGACAGAATAATATTTTTTTCTTCTTCAAAAATCTTCTCTTGATATCTGACACTAACTTCTTCTAATTTTCTTGCAGCAGAACAATTATTTGTTCAACAATAATTTCTGTTTTTTTTTAAGTAGAAAAATGGCCATGGTCAAGGACCTTGTAAAATATTAGAGAAACTCTAAGAGACAGGGGTTGGCCAAAATCTGGTTCAGACAAGCTCTGATAAAGAGACTAGCCAAAGGCCAGGATCCGAAAATGAAGCTTTGTACAATGTGGTGAACTAGTTCGGTTCAAACTACACACATCCAAAATACTTGGAATTGAATAACAAAATCCATATGAACAAATAATATATTAAATAAATGTATATGAGAATGAATAAAATAGTATGAGATGGGATGTTTACAAATGAGAAATGAGGGTTGTATATATACCCACACAAGGGTGCCCTTTCATAAGAGACATAACCTTTCATATGAGGTGTTTCTTCATTAGTAATTAATTGTTAATTATTAGTTATTCGTTTATTATTTATATTTATATATTTTATATATATTTATGTTTGTTACATGTTTCTTATGTTTTTTTTTCCCTCTTTTGATGATGAGTGTTTTCTTATGGGTTTTTCTCATTTTCTCTATTTATGAGAGTTTGTACCTATATACCTTAATAAGCCTTGATGTTGTGGCCTTTTTTTGTATTCTTTTGTTACTCCTTATGTTTCAATAAAGGGAGGGGGGAGGTTATTGAACACATAAAACTATCACATTTACGTAGGCTAATAATTATTTCCTAGGTTGTATACTTTGTTTTCCTGGTTGGCATATGAGCCTCTCCCAGTGTATTATAAATATATGTCTTCTCTTGTATTTCAATAAAGTAATATATAGATTCAATGTTTCTTGCTGGTATTTTATTATCTGTGTACATACAATAAGCTCATTTATGATCCATATTAACCCTATATTTCTATAGGAAATTCTTTAAGAATCAAACTCCCCAAAACTTACAAAGTTTGGGCACTGGGTTTTTCACTAATATCTTGGGAATAACCAACTTCGTCAACAATTTTCTACTCATATCAGTAACTAAAATAACATGATAAGAAACTCATAAATTGATTTTTAACCATGCCATTAATGATCTTAATGACTCTCAACTTCATTATTATTAATATTTCATTGCCATCCTATGTCTATGTGATCTTTTTCATTGTCATTGCAAATCTTTATGTTCACAAACAAGATGTCGATATAATGGACTCCATGTGATCAATTTCCCTACATGACTTTGTTAAGAACCAAATATCAAAATAGCATAAAAAAACCCTAGAATAAGTACTCAACATCTTGAAAAAGAGAGAATTCAGATAATAAGCCTATTTGAAGGAGGAAACCTCCTTATACACCACATAAATCTCCCAATACAAGATGATTCCAAATGAAAAGTTCTCCTTGGTATATATAGGAGACTTGGAGGTACAATTACAACTAATGGACCCAAGCTGACATAAATAAAATAACATTACTAATGTAATATGCCCCAATTAAGGGGTAATGTGCCACTATTTAGGGCTTAACATGCTCCTCCCCTTCAAATAAGTGTTGTCTGCAATGTTTGAGTAATTATGGATGATTCTGTATAAAAGAATCATATTCCCAAGTGGAATCTTTAGAAGGTAGTTTCCTCCACTTAATAACATACTCTGAAATGGATCTATTCCTTAGCTGGCGAATTCTTGTGTCAGTGATAGCTTCAAGTCTCAATATGATTTTTCCTTCCTCGACAAGTTCTGGAAATATATTTTGAACTGTGATCTTATCACCTATAACCTTTTTTAAGCATGAAACATGGAAAATTGGGTGTACTTGCGAAGATGCAGGCAACTCCAATTTGTATGCCATAATACCAATATCTTGCAACACCTTATAAGGGTCATAGTAATTTGGTGATAATTGATTATCCTTCTTAGTTTGCTTGAGGGACATCTGTTTGTATGGTTGTAGTATTAAAAATACCCAATGTCCTACTTCAAAAATTCTTTCACTACGATACTGATCTGCTTGTTGTTTCATGCGATTTTGTGCCATGGTCAGGTTGTCCTTTAAAAGTTGGAGAACTTGTTGTTGATGCTCGAGGTGATCTTCCACTGCTTGAACCTTATATTTTTCTTTTAGAGAATAAGTGATGGAAGGTGGGTGATATCCATAGAGTTCCATAAATGGTGTCATTTTTGTTGCAGTATGAAAGGAAGTGTTATACCACCATTCTGCCAAGGGTAACCATTTGAACCATTGTGTTTGTTTATCAGAGAAAAGCAACGAAGGTAGCCTTCCAAGCATTTGTTCACTATCTCGTTTGTCCATCATATTGAGGATGATGAGATGAGCTATGAGCCAATTGAGTACCCAAACAAGAAAATAATTCTGTCCAAAAATGTCCAGTGAAGTTGGGATCTCTATCACTTACAATAATATTTGGGCTTCCATGTATCTTTTGAATTGTCTCCATGAACACAGTGGCAACTATACTGGCTTTGAAAGGATGAGAGAGTGCACAAAAGTGTGTGTACTTGGTTAGTCTATCAACAATCACCATGATGACACTCTTTCCTTCAGACTTCGGTAACCTTGTGATGAAATCCATGTAAACCTCCTCCCAACGCTGACTTGGAATGGATAATGGTTGTAAAAGACTTGGGGTCTTAATTATTTCCACCTTATTTTGATGGAAAACCAAACATTCTGCCACAAACCTTTGAACATCAGTTTTAAGGTCATCCCCAAAAAATTCCTTCTTGAACCTATGGTAGGTTTTCAAAAATCCCGAGTGCCCTCCTACCGGAGAGGTGTGCAATTCCAAGAGTACCTTTTGTTTGAGTTGGGAGTTCTTACATAAATATAAGTGATCTTTGTACCATAGTGAATCATTTTTCCATGCAAATGTATCTGATGCATTGGAATCCTGTTGCAACCTTTGAATGAGAGTCCACACGTTTTCTTCATTCTTCCATTCATCCCTTGCTTGTATTATCTAATCAGATTGGATGATCGAGATAACACAGAGAAAGGACTCAACATCTTCATCCTTTCTTGAGAGTGCATCTGCCATAACATTTTGTTTCCCTTTTTTGTAGATGATTTAAAAATCATAACCCAACATCTTGGTCATCCATTTTTGTTGTTGTTCTAGGGATAGTCTTTGTTCTAAGAAGTATTTAAGACTATCATGATCTGTTTTTACC
>ML785973.1:0-15567 GCA_009831015.1 Picea engelmannii
TTTACCATGAACAGTACCTTTTATTAGTTATTTAAATCTTTAAAAACGCGTTTTAAGTCATGAGAGCAACACGTTCCATCATCAAGCTCTAGCATCGAATATTACGTAGAAAACTACAATTTTAAATCAAATCACGTAGAAAAGTACTTGCAAATCTAGTCAATTTAGTAAGGCCAACTGCACTGTCAACACATTCCAAACCTATCCATCCATTTATCAGTTAGATTAAATTGAGATAGAATTTAGAAGTTACAACTATAATGCAAGACCAGCATAATCTACTTTAACTTGTAATCTACTAGATGCAAGTCCATCACAAATCTTCTTATTCCTTAGGAAAACGGTTGATCGACATATCTGTATATGTACACCATTAATTAAAGCATCCTACCAGTAACAAGACCGGATCTGCAACTAGATCTGTAAGAGCATGGGTACCTGTTTATGTGGGTACCATACGCACAAAAAAAATCAACTATGGGTTTGGGGATACAGCAACTTTCATTTGTAAAGGTCGACAGGATGTGAATATTAGTTGCAGAAGGGACGGGGACGGGGACGTCCTGTGCGGATATAAGTAACCCCATGCAAAAGCAACCATGCTTCTGTCTCTGCAACAATTGCCATGACAATGATGAAATAAATTATCCTGCTTCAAATTTAAAACCTCAAATTAAACCTCCCGCCCAATTAGTGTAGGGAGGATCCTTCGTGTGTACTGGATTGAAGTGAATCCAACCATGTTTTATACTTGCAAATTCGTTCCCGTGTAAAAGATGGTGGGAGGAGAGTGCATAAAATTCAGCTCACCCACAACCCATAGTTGCGAATTACAAGATTTTCAAAACCAGAGGCACTCGCTTAATTTATTCATTTTACCCCAATTTATCCATCTGTTGTCGGTCCATCTTCAAACATAAGTGCTATACTCTATTCAAATTCATGGGTACTGAAGACAAGGAAAAAAAGCAACAAGAAAAACAAAATCACTGCAATAGTAATTCAATTGGTAAAAATATAATTCCTCAAACCAATAATCAATAATAAGACAGCATCTCAAGAATACCCGCACAGGTACATTAAAAAAGAGGGTCTTAATTTGCCTGTCTTCACATAAAGATAATGGCAAATGCTACATAAACAGAATAATAGAATTATTTCAGATTGCTTGGTAAACCAATATCATGGATATGACTCCACCTGCTTCTAAAGCAGCATATGTGCATAAGGATATAGAAATATTTTCTAAAAATATTTGATATTATATAAGAAAACAAATCAACAGGTGGAGAGTTGCCCAAGATTCAGCAGTCCAGACATATTAGTGTATCATTATTTCGGACCAATATCTTTCAGGGAGCAAATCTGTTCCTCTCCCATTGCAGACATAACAGTTACAACGAGGTCTTTCCCCTCATCAAATCCAGCCTTGATCTGAATCAAGTGAAAATAAGAGAAAATAGAAATAAGATAAATTAAAATCAAGTCAAAATGGTGATTGCAAATTGACAAAAAATAGACAGTTGAACTAGTTACCTGGGCCAGCAGCTGGTCATCAGTAGGCAGCTTGAGATCATCCTTGGTCTGTCCAGATTCAGTCAGCAGGCTAACCTGTCACATTTGTTAATATAAACATTATCAGTCAACAAGCAAACATTTCAAAGCACAAGGCAACACAGAGAATCCAAAACATAATCAAAAATAATATATGGCACCCAAATCTTTATGTTATGTGTCTCATGTATCTGGTCACACAGCACCATACGTGTGCCTAATTGGAGAAAACAGATAGCAATTCCCTTCAAAACTCAATTGCACAGAAAAATGGCATGAATGCCTCCATCTAGATTAAAAGGACAAATTTAATCCATTGACAGACCCAATCCACATGAACTGGAACAAGTGCAGAAGGAAATGCTCATTCTCTTGAACAGAGTTTCCGAGCACAGGAAGCTCTTAATCCCCCAAGTGATGCATTGCAAGCATAAATTCTTGACCTTAAAACAAGCAAGAAGAGATCCAAACACAATAGGTCACATTTAAACAAGAGAGTGAAACACACATCGACTCGTGGACACAGGTGGTTGGGACAGTGCTCCTCCCCCTCTTGAGGCAGTGGAGGAAGTGGTACAGGCTAAGTTCATTGAGGAGCGTGCTAGGCAGGCAAAGAAGCCGAACCTGAAGGTGAGAGGGCTCCCTCTGCCTCACCCATCTCCAGACCCTGTGGAGGTTGAGGCCATAATTCTCCAAGATACTATTACTTCCCTAATGTGACTGTTGACGGGGCTTGGCTTGGATTTGACTCCACTCTCTTTCTTCAGTTCCAGTGTGTGGCTGATCCACTCTGAGACCTTGGTGCTAAACAAAAGTCCTTCTCTTCCCAGCAAGAAATATTTCTTGATGAAGATCTCACAAAATCACAGTTCGCGGAGCTTAAACACTCCAATGAGCTGGTTATAGCAGCACGACAAGCAGGGAAATGGGCAGTCATTAGGAACCTCATCAAGCCAATCATTTGAGATTCCTTCCCTCTAGGTTGGAAACCCCAACCAAGGCTTCCCAAATGACAAGCTTACTGGGACAAGCCTAGTGGGAGAGGCAATGGGGCAAGGGCATCTCAGAGGTTGTTGGAACGGCGATAGATCTTTTTGGTCATCATTGGGCATGATTAATGATGCTCTTGGGTCGTCGGACATCCTCTTTGTCACTAAGACTCATGTGAGTCCTATCAAGCCACTCACAAACATTGTTGGTTACCATTGGTTTTCAGTTTGCAAACTAGAGACTAGATGTTTAGGCAATGTTAGAGACTCAGGTAGGGTAGCTTGTTTGGTAAGGGACTCCCTTTGAAGTAGGGTCTCTATGGTAGCATCAGACAAGTCTACCAAGTTCATGTGGATTCAGATCAAAGACTTTGTTCATCTTTCTAGAGACATCTACATAGCAGTTTGCTACTTCCCTCCAACCTCCTCGCTATTTGCTATTCATAGTGATTCAGTTGGGGATACCTACCTGGAGTTGTATGCCAACATTACTCAATATTCAAAGATTAGGGAGGTCATCCTTCTGGGTGACTTCAACACCTGCACCAAATCTCTCCAAATCCCTCTCTACGATCACTTAGAGAATGCATTTTGCACTCAAGAGATGGCTCCAAAGTCAGTGGGACTTCACAGATTATTAGACAATGCTTTGGAGCTCATTACAACTTATGGTGGGCACCCATTACAGCTTGGGGAACCTCACAAACTGTTGATCCTAAATGGCCTCCCTTGCTTCCCAGCTTCCTGATACTTCAATTGCTTCCCACATGGCAAGGGAGATAGTGTACTGGATTATGTCATGACCAGCCAAGACCTACTCTCTTTACGTGCGCCATTTACACCATTTATAGGTAACCCCCATTCCCGTTGTATGCCAACATTACTCAATATTCAAAGATTAGGGAGGTCATCCTTCTGGGTGACTTCAACACCTGCACCAAAGCTCTCCAAATCCCTCTCTACGATCACTTAGAGAATGCATTTTGCACTCAAGAGATGGCTCCAAAGTCAGTGGGACTTCACAGATTATTAGACAATGCTTTGGAGCTCATTACAACTTATGGTGGGCACCTATTACAGCTTGGGGAACCTCACAAACTGTTGATCCTAAATGGCCTCCCTTGCTTCCCAGCTTCCTGATACTTCAATTGCTTCCCACATGGCAAGGGAGATAGTGTACTGGATTATGTCATGACCAGCCAAGACCTACTCTCTTTACGTGCGCCATTTACACCATTTATAGGTGTAACCCCCATTCCCTTAACTGATCATGCCCTCCTCTCTTTCTCCCTTCAAGCTGACCCTCCCCTTCCACTAACCCCACCACAAACCACCATCCTTTTTGTCAAGGGAGACCCGAATACTTTTTCATCCCACCTCCAACAAATGCTACCCTTTTACTCTCGGTTTTCATCCCTCAACTCTACATCTGCTAAGTATGAATGTCTCTCCTCGACCATTTGGAAAGCAGCCCTAAAATCTTATCCCCACGTCACCAGGTCCGCTTCCCACTCCTCCCAAAAAAACTAGCTCATGCCCCGTGAACAGGTGGTATGACAAAAATTACAAAGCTCTCCATAGCCAACTCCACCATGTCTTTTCTCGAGATCAATATTCCTATTCCAACCTGAAAGCATCCTATTATCACCTCCTCCGTCACAAGAAATGCTTCTTAATCTCCCATAAGAGACCTGCCTTGCATGCTTCTCTTATCCGCTCACCCAAAATCCTCTAGCACACGATCTTCCCCCACCGATCCCCCCTCCCACCTGAACTAGATCCACACTCCATGTTCCCCCATACCTCCACTCTATATGATGCTCCTGAGCTACCCCTGATTCAAGTCACCTCCCCCTACTCTCTTGCTATTTATTCTCATACTGAGACATTTGAGAGGTAACATGGATGATGAACACCACTGATGATGAGGGGTTTTAGGCAAAGTTCTTCAAGCATGGTCTTCATGCTTAGGAGACCTCAACGACATTGCTAAACCAGATCCATTACCAGTAGAGAGACGATAACACCCAAGCTCCAACAGAAGGTGACTCCTTGCACACAACAGCTCAATCGGTGGTCTAGATCTTCCCCCCAATCTTCTTCAAGACAACATTCTATGTTCAGTTTCCTTCATCCAACCTCAGATGCTAGGAGAGATGGGTTTAGAGGAACGTGACATACCTACATCATCATCATTATTTGTTCTCCAAACCCTAGAATCCCATTTATACATCTTCATACTTTACTTTCTATATCTTGCTTTGTGTTTATAGGAGATATTTTGGTGCCTCCCGCTTTGTAACGACAACAATGTACTCAGCAGAACCATTGACCTACTTTTGTGGTCTGTGGTCATTTGTTGGGGATTAATAAAATCATCTTATCTTTATCTACGAGCATTTAGTTTGATATTTTGAATTTTCTGAATGTAATAGTGTTAAAATCCAACATAATACTCACCAAATGGACAAAGTCATGAGCACACCATCATTATTGCAACTAAAATCAATCATTTGAAGGATAGTTCAGAAGTTACACAAGAGTAAAGGTGAAAGTACATATGCAGATGTGTTAGAATTTGACAAAATCCTCACTGTCATTGATTAATCATTTTACATTGAGAACTGAAACTCTTCTTTTCTGAGACATTCATGATAAGTTTCAGCATCTTCCAGGAAAATATTCTGTGGAAGCTTCTGTTAATCCTACAGCTAATTCGGAATCAAAACTCTCAGTTGGTAACTATTAAGTTGATTTGTTTTTAAAACCTTCAGTTTTCAATTGGTATCAGTTCAGTCAACTTCCATTAAAATCTTCAGTTGGCATCTGTTCAGTCAACTTCAATTATATCCTCTAATAATGTTCCAATGATCTTATGCCTGTCTAATGGATTCTGTACCAAATTCTTTCATAACTTTTCTCATTGCCAGGTTTGACCTGTTTGACACTACTGCCTCTGCCAATAAAATCTAAACTCACAAATTGAAGGGCACATTTATGGACACAAACACATTGCATCTTCACTTTCAATATTTTGCATAATTCCTGCATAAATTGTCCATCTTAAGCAACCTTTCACTGCTAAGTTTCAAGTTCTCAACAATATTTCCCATTTCCATTCTCAGCCTTAATGCGTCAGGACTCCACATGTACACACAGGTAATGGCCTGCTTGAATAGACGTTAAAATTGTAACAATTTCTTTAAGGGTTATCATGTATTGTCCCGACTCCCAACTCCCATTGTCTTCGGTAAGATGGACTTGCAAAAAAAAAAACAAAGAAACAAAAGAAAATCCCCCATAAAGGATATTATGCTCGTACCTTAGAATGAACCCAATTGCTATAAGTTCAAAATCCTTCAACTTCATTGGCTTTTTTCATGCAAAATATTTTCTTAGAACTTTAATATCTTAAACCTTGCACCTAGGATGTTACTGGATCCTACACCATCCATGGATATGCCCAGATAAATATCAGAACGCAATCCTGCTCAGATACATCTTCAACACTTCACCAATCCATATCCATGAAGGGTTACAACATGGATCAGTATGGGATCTATAAAGGTTCAAGCATGAAATCAGAAAACCCCTTTTGACAGGTTACATAGGATTATTTTGACAATTTTGCATCTCCTCGAAATCTGATTGAAAAGTAGTAACTATTTTTAATATTTATATAAGGTGTTTCCAACAGTATCATATTCAAAATTTTCTAAAACTGGTGTATCTATCTTGTTTGCAAAACCTAAATAACTTTATATAAGGTGTTTTCAATATCAGAATTAACTTTATGTACAAAGATCTGCAACTTTCAAAAGGAAAAAACAGCGTCAACTAAATCCCTCGTCTCATTGTGCATCACTCAGAAATCTGTCTTTATACCCTTTTCTGGGCAATCTCTAGCATGCAACATGAGAAAATTAGCCTACTGCCTAAGTTTGAAATGTTCTTGTGTCAAATGGGACCAGAACCAAAATGTTTTATGATGAACTTTTGTATATGGCATGTGACTTGTAATAAAATTGCAAAAATTTTGGACAAAAAATAAAATATGGCATGTGGAATGTGTTTCATATAGCAAGTTTATATTATGAAAATCTTGTAACAATTACAAAAGGAAAATCAACAGCAACTTCATTTTCTGCTATTGGGGTGTAGCTATCACAAAATTACATCCCTTTCATTGCACCAACAGTACTCTCGGTGCTCTACAACCCAGTATGGGGGAGATGTTGTCATGTGATATAATGTTACAATACATGACAAAAAAATTAAATAAAAAAAACACTGCTGTGTACATATGTACATGACAACATTTAAAATATTAAACCAGCATACATCCATCTTAAAACTGGATCTATCAAGCACCAAAAATGAATAAATTTCTTAAGGTGTAAATTTTTTATCATTTAATATGAAGGAATTGATAATTGACATGGAATGAAATGATAAAAAAACTTACACCTTAATAAATTTGATCCCTCTCAGTGCTTGAAAGATCCAGGTTTAACATGGATCTACACTGGTTATCAATTTTCTGCTTTCCAAAAGAATTCTTATAAGCCATACAGTGTACTATACTTAAATTTGGGATGCTCTTGACAAATTTAAGC
Source organism: Picea engelmannii (assembly GCA_009831015.1). Taxonomy (NCBI): domain Eukaryota; kingdom Viridiplantae; phylum Streptophyta; class Pinopsida; order Pinales; family Pinaceae; genus Picea; species Picea engelmannii. Next base: position 7,160 of record ML785973.1, read on the forward strand.
AAGGCACATTTATTTTGTCTGTCATGAGAGGATGTCATTGTACTCCATCTAGAATAACTGTCAAGCTAGAATACCCTACCTCAAGCTCAAGCATAAATGTGGATAAACAGCTCCAGAGGGTATCAATAAAGTTGTACACACACACTGCCTGCATAGTAGCCCAAGGGGTTATCTCAATAAATTGTCACCAATGTTATCGGGTATTTGGCTAGTTCCATGCCAGCAGGTGCTCGGTCCAAACCCCCCTGGGTGAGGTGCACTCGTCTATGCCAATGGGTTTATTAGGGATGTCATCCATGAATGTGGGGAAGCATCACTTGTTTTTCCCCACAAGGTATTCCTTGGAAAAAAAAATATCATCTGCAAGGCAACTTGCTGCCACCAATACAAATATGGCCATTCTATGCTGCCTGTCTGGCATTTGTGGAATATAAATACTGCTGCAACTGGAGCATAAAAATGTAGAGCCGTTATGGGAGAATTATATCCTTAGACAGCACTCCCAATTCTTAATTATATATTCTCACTGGAAGCCTTTAAGGCTAAGAGAAATGTAAATTTCCACGAAATATAACCTTTACTTAGGATCCTTTTCAGGGAAATTGCTTATAGGAGATGGCTGCCTTCAGGCATACTGTCACTTTCAGGGTAGGTTATTATAGTTTGTAAATGCATTTTGAAGATTTCTACAGCTGGCTTGCATCTATGTTGTTTAATACAGCTTTTCTTAGAGCAAAATATTGGGGATATATATAACTTAATTAATATTTAGTATCAAACAGGCAATAATTGACATCAATACTCTTTGGTAGGACTTTTCCTATCAGCAAATCAAGAACGAAAACATCAACATCAATGCATGTTTTCAATGCATAGGAAAACGTTTCACAAAAGAAATATCTAAGGATATCTACGTAATACCCAAGAATGAGGGGTGGGGACATGTCAGGATAATAATAGAGAAGAGGCAATATATTGATAGACAGGAAGTCCACTGTCCATCTAATGATTTCTTTTTTTATTACTCTGAAATCTTTTCAGCAACCATCTAGCTGTTAAACACTTCAATGTGTGCCAATATTGCATACTTAACATGTCAATAAAAATTTTAGTTGCCAAACAGAACACTAAAAAATATTACCTAGCCAAGGATATCACCAATGGTTTTAACCTCCTAGAACCTATTGAATTAATGATTACTGCTATATGTACAAAAGACAACCTAGTAAAGTAAGTGAAAAACTTCTGTTCAATTTAATCGGAAAACAGTGTACAGACAAAGCTAGTGTAAAACTGATGTGTCAAAGAAACTTACAAAACCATCCTCAGAAATATCAATTAGCTGATAATCAGTACGAGTAACATGAGGGACCTGCAAAATCAAAAAAGGAACAATTACTAGTCTATTCCCATCTGCCAATTATTGTAAATTTGCCYGACTCATACATGTGCAGGCCAAATTTATTATGTATCTCTAACCCCACAGGCAAAAGCCTGTCTGGCACAAAGGTCAAGATGTAGTGATATTCTTTTGCACAAATAGATAGGTCTACAAGRSWGGGTATTAGCCCAAAAGATAAAGAGCATCATCTTCCAAACACAACCTAGCAAATGCAGGCTCCAAAACACAAACTGTAGGAATATAACCACTGACATCAACGTATCTAGTTGTCCTGTTTACTACTATAAATTTACAATGAATRGCTTCTTGTCCAGAAATAATAAAAAAGGAAAGGCCACTTACATCGCAGTTGTGTGAAGATGGCACAATATCTTCAAGCTTTTTACCACTRAAAATGTCAATTCCTACAAAGTGACATTTAGCATGCCCATGCTTTCCGGTCTTTGAAGTAGATACTTCAACCACCTAAACACAACAACAAGCCTTGTAAGAATATTGTTTACAACCCTTAATTAAGATTATACAATAGCAAATCAGTGTTTGGTAGATTTTGGCATCCTATGCATTCACAGAGTCTAGTTCCATGTCCACTTAACATCGCATCTTTACAGAAAATTCTAACCCTGCCTCAGCAGGTTTACATATGTGTATTTTAAAACTATTTAAAAATTACCACAAAAATTTATCAAAAAATAAAATTAATTGATGAAAACTCCAAGTATTGAACCAGGATTGCATTCAAGAAGATGGAAGATCTATAGAAACACAAAGAAATATCTCAATATGCTGCATCCCAAGAAATAAGGCAACCCATTGAGCAAGAGAAGAATATTAGGCACCCAAAATGGTGGAATTGCATGCAAAATATGTAACAAAACAAAGTTGAAGTTGTACACAAAACACACACTACTAACAGTACAAAATGGAGACAGGCGATGTATAACAAGCTAAACCTGAGACGGTCAAACAGCAGAGAAAGACGAGAATTGTGCGCTATGGAGATCCAGTGAAAACAGAAATGAATAGCAGGCCCCTCTTAGAATGCCAATAAAGACATACCTTCTTAGAATTACCAACATAAAACATTCAAAAAAAAGCAAGTTCAATGGCGTATGCAATCAAGCACATCATTGCAGTATTTGCAAATCCCTGTAACATAAAAAGCTTCAGCTATCTACAAATCCTTATCAGAAAGATTATGAAACACAGAAACATGGCATGCATGGATGCAACATCCACAATACCATATAAAAAAAACTAGAATATCAACAGTGCAGACCCAATCATAAGTTTGCTACACAAAAAAGTGTGCTTTCATCCCAAACAAACAGCATAGCCTAAAACTAGAGAACTCAAGGCAGAGGACGCTTGATTGCAGGAAGTAGCACAAAACATTATACGACAAAACGCAATAACAATCATATTCCCATATATAAAAGATTACCACAGCTAGGAAACAGGGAATTTAAGGCACGAAAAGCTTGGTTACAAAGATTTTATAAAACAAAAGAGCTACCACAAAGATGGGTCAAATCAGATAAATTTTCGAACTTACAGATTGCAACCCTGGGAGTATCACATATAACAACTCAACGAACAGATAAACAATCAACAGCACGCGAAATTGCTTCGATTACAACATCAAAAATTCAGATAGAGGAAAAAGCCTTTGAACATGTCATTAGAGATTGCATTCAAAATGCTAGCAATATGCTTCATCCTACCAGAGTCAAATTGTGGCTTCTCTCTCTCTCTGCTTGTTTAAGTGTCAGGAGAGAAAACCTTCTCGCCTTAACATATTCGCAGAGAACTCACACACCATCTAAAAGCTACAATGATAATCATTCCCAGTACAGATGGTTTTATCATCTTAAATTAAAATAAAAAGAAAAAGAACTGAGTTTTCCGAATAGTGACAGCAAGGGTCAATTCTTACCCTAAGCCAGCCAAACTTAATCCCATCAATAACATAGACAGGCAATAATGTTCTATATCATGCAGACGTCTGCCGATTGCTTATTTCGAAGGGTTTCAGCTGATTTCGATCGCTAAGTAACCGAAATCAGTGGAAATCCCCAAATCAGCAGAAATCCACATGACTTGACTTTGGCACTCAAACCTCCCCATCAAAAAAACATTATGCAAACCCTTGATTGTCAATTTATCAATAAACCCATCATTAAAATAAGTCGAAGAATGTCGAAAAGGTAACCTTGCAGGGCCTGGCCTTGATCACGATGTAGCCGTTCTTGCGGATGGTGCCGGCCTGCTGAGGGAATGTTTTGGAGGCTCCTGCATCGGCCTTGGACTCGAACTGGTGATCATCGTCCGACATTGCTCCCCTTCCTCTTCTCAATAACAATACAGTCAATTCTCAACCAAAACCAGACCAGACCAGACGCCACTGCCACACCACAAACAAAATCACAGCCCCCTGCCTTTTACACTTAAGCACTCCCGCTGGAGACTTCAAACCCTACCCTCAAAACCCTCGCGGGTTCGAACTCAGGGGCTAGGAGGCCAACTTGATCTGAACACGTGGGCGGATAGATGCATACGAAGGTATTGCTATTGATGGTAGTGTTTTTAATNTAAGCACTCCCGCTGGAGACTTCAAACCCTACCCTCAAAACCCTCGCGGGTTCGAACTCAGGGGCTAGGAGGCCAACTTGATCTGAACACGTGGGCGGATAGATGCATACGAAGGTATTGCTATTGATGGTAGTGTTTTTAATCGTAATGGTAGTAGCGTAAAAATTAAGCCCCTTATAAAAAGATTCTCCACCATGAAAAGATAAGATTTGATTCCATTTAACCTTTTTCCTTGAAGATGCTGCTAACAAGCCCCGCCTCATTTGTTTTTAACATTTTTCCACTTAATTGGGCCTAGAAATCTCCATAACTTCAGGGTTGTTGGGTAGTTGGCCTTCCCTTAAATGTAAATTTTCTTTTATCTCACTTTAGAATGACATTATTCTTTAATACTATTACATAGATGATAATAGATTCCTACATCATATCCACAAATCCACAACCAAGTTGATGACTCGGACATTAAAAAGTGAAAATTATTTTAAATAAAATTTATTTAGAACATATTAATATAATGGTTTTTTTTCTTAAGAAGAATCAAAAATCACAAGTCATGGTCTCTCTCAAATCATGGGTTCAAGCCATAGAATCTCTCCATGTGACCATCTCAAATTTAGGACATTAAGATACGGATAAGTGAAATCTATCAATTATTTCCTATAAGTTTTTGTTAATATAAATGTAGATTGGTTATAAAGTAAATATGCTTATTTATTATTTTGATAGGGTTTTGGGATGCAAATCCTATAAGGATTAGAGTGGTAGGTGATTAGGTGATAATGCATGTTCCAAGCGTTCTCATGCATGGAGGTAATGGTGGCCAGCCTACGGCATTTAACATTGGACTTGTAAGCTTTCGTTGATATAAATGTCAATTGGTTATAAAGTAAATATGCCTACTTATTACCTTGATAGAGTTTTGGGATGCAAATCCTATCAGGATCAGAGTGGTAGGTGACTAGGTGATAATGCATGCTCCAAGCATCCTCATGCATGGAGGCAATGGTGGCCAGCCTACGGCATTTAACATTGGACTTATAAGCTTTCGTTAATATAAATGTCAATTGGTTATAAAGTAAATATGCTTACTTATTACCTTGATAGGGTTTTGGGATGCAAATCCTATCAGGATCATAGTGGTAGTTGATTAGGTGATAATGCATGCTCCAAGCGTCCTCATGCATGCTCCAAGCGTCCTCATGCATGGAGGCAATGGTGGCCAGCCTACAGCATTTAACATTGGACTTAATATATTTACGACCAAATACTAGTGTCTCGATCTTTCACACTCCCGGCGTGTTTAACCTCGGTAGTATGAAGCAGCTCAGTCAGAACTATGGGATAACGAAGCTCTACAACAACAATGGCATACCATGGGACTGTTGCAACGATAGGAAATTTGGAACAGCACTGGAGAGGGACCCCCAAGCTAGTCATGCTCCTCGATGGAGGACATTTCACTCCTTCACGCAACATTCTAACCTAGGAATAGGGACGAGAACTCAAGATTTAATGACACCCCATCATGGATATCTTCATGGATACAGAAGAGGAGGCAGAGCTCAAGCCGAACCGTCAGACTGCTAGGTTGGAGAAGATACACCCACAACTCAGGCTCAAAGGGATGTGTACGCTATTGCAACCAACTTTCGAGCTGCCACCCCACCTTAGTGTCGGGCTCACCTAGAAGAAGTAGAAGTCAAAATTCAGCTGGAGCGAACCCTAACCGCAAACCAGAAAGTGGTCGAGGCCACCACTGGCTGGGTATCGGATGTGGGCAGCACAAGAGCAAGGGAAACAAAATATTGGAAGACGATCGAGTTGTATTAGCATATCAAAAATTTGTTGGGCCAAATGTTGTAAACGTGGGAGGATGCACAGAATACCATCCAACTGCAACTCAACGGCCTCCATCTACTTCTCAGAGGAGCTCTATCTTGTCTTCCATCTTCCAGCACAAAAATGATAGCGTCAACGCCAAAGAGCATAGCGTAGTCAACTTCTGAGTCACCTCAAAACTCAACTGCCAACCCACCTGGTCAGTAATATGTAGGTACAAGTTTTTGTTTTTGAATGATAATCCCAAGTAGTAATTACAATAGAGCTTACTTCAAGAGGAGCAGGCTCTGCGGCTAGGGTTTCCTTGGCTGCATCCTCTCTCGTTGTTCTTCGTGGGAGCCTCCTCTGTTAGGCCCCCTTGCGCCCCGCTCTCGTGGCTGCTTGGTGTGCCCCAGTGTCGATGGATCTAGTGTGTTGGTGTGTCATTATCCTCTTCGTGGGTGCCTCCTATGCCAACATCCCCCTTGTGGCTCCGTCCCTGTGGATGCGTGGATTTTTGCTTGGTGCTCCAGCCTCTTCGGTTTGGGTTTGCTTTGGTGCGTCGCCTTCTTGCGCGGCTCGTGGATTGTTAGGTGGTTGTTGTCCGGTTTCTTTGCTCGGGATTTGGTGGACTATGCCTCTTTCAAGGCTTTCGATGGCTCCCTCTCTTGGTGTGTTGGTGGCCAGGTTATGGGTCTCTGATTTTGAGATCTAGAGCTTGATGTTGCGGTTGCTGGATTTTTCTGCTTCTTTGGTGGTTGGAACAGAGCTTTGAGGTCCATCATTTGGGCATGTAGTGTGGAACTGTGGTTCTGCACTTTGAGGTCCTTCTTGGGCGTGCAGTTTTGTCTTTTGCTTTTGTTGCGGGATCTTACGAGTCCTTATTATTGTAAATATTTTTAGTAGCTTAGTAGCTTTTTCTCGGCCCTTTCGGGTTTCTTATTCTCTACTCTTTTACCCATGGATGGGGGGAAGTGCATCATGCACCTATGAATGCAATTTTGGATCCTTTTGGATGAATTAAAAAAAAAGTTTATGAGAAAAAAAAAAAAAAAAAAGGCTTGCTTCAAGCCTCAGTTCTCTCCCTTCAATGTTTTTCTAACTAGACAGACTTTACTGAAAAATTTACTGCAAATTATCTCGAGAGATGAACTATTTCTTTGTTGTTGGTCTGGTTTCCCAAGTAACAAGCCAACATCAAAGTTTTTTTTTTTTTGTACATATCCTATTCTAATAGATTAATATAATTTGACTTGTGTGCTTAAAAAAATGCTTATTTATTAGTCCTTTTTTTTTTTTTTCTTTTTTTTAAATGCTTATGATTTTTTTAATATATAATAATTAATTAAAAATATATATACTTTGGTTTTCTTTTTCTCTATTTTTCTTTTTAGAACTTTTATACTATCTCACATATAAGAAATAAAATCAAATATCCAATAATAATATATTGAAAATATTTTTTTATTATATAATAATTAATTAAAAATATATATACTTTGTTTTTCTTTTTCCTATTTTTCTTTTTAGAACTTTTATACTATCTCACATATAAGAAATAAAATCAAATATCCATGAATAATATATTGAAAATATTTTGAGAATTACAAAATCCACATATCCTTATCTTATCTTTATAAATCACTTTCATAAAATATAGGAGAGTTTGGATAGGAATTCAATTTTGATGATACCTAGTTTGAAAATTCATTGGCTTGTCATAAATTTAAAATTTAATAATAATAATTAATTTGGTTATCAACCATGATTGGATTTAGAACATAAAATATATTTAATAATAATAGTTAATTTGATTATCAACCATGATTGGATTTAGAACATAAAATATATTAAATAATAATAGTTAATTTGGTTATCAACCATGATTGGATTTAGAACATAAAATATATGAGAGTTTATTAGGAAATCAATTTGGATGGTACTTAGTTTGAAAATTCACTAACTTTTCAACAATAAATTTAAAATTTAATAATAGTTAGTTTGGTTATCAACCATGATAAATGGGATTTATAAGAATATATTCTCAAATGTAATTTTAACAATTTGACCACTTTATGGTTATAATATAAATTTATAAGAATATGTTAAACATTTGACCACTTTATGGTTATAATATAAATTTATAAGAATATGTTAAACCTTTAACAACTTTATGGTTATTTTATAAATTTATAAGAATATGTTAAACATTTAATCACTTTAGGGTTATTTTATAAATTTATAGGAATATGTTAAACTTTTAGTAAATGGATTTTTATTCTAATTATAAATTTTAAAATTAGAATTTTACCATGATCAAAGTTTTATATAAGGGATTTATAAGAATATATTTTCAAATGTAAATTTAACCATTTAAGTACTTCATGGTTGTAAAGTAAATTTAGAAGAATATGTTAAATTTTTAATAAATGGATTTTTGTTTAATTATAAATTTGAGTTGAATTTAGTAAAATTAGAATTTTACTATAATCAAAGTATTATATATAAATTTAACAATTTAATTACTTTATGGTTGTAAAGTAAATTTAGAAGAATATATTAAACTTTTAGTAAATGGATTTTTATTTTAATTATA
>ML785973.1:16282-45535 GCA_009831015.1 Picea engelmannii
TATATATATATATATATATTAGAAATTTGTTTTAAAGGTTTTGTCTCATTCTAAATAAATCTCAATATTTGAAAAAATATTAAAGTTTTCAATCAATTAAAACTTTAATTTTTTAAATCATTGGATTCTAGTAGTGTTATAACCCTAATTTGCACCAGACATACTTACCTAGCATCAGGCCATCTCAGACTTCTTCTATGCCAAAACACTATTGAACAACTCTTCTTAAAAACCCTCTTTATAAAGGCCCACGCACCCTGCTCCATTATTGCACGCGTGTACACGCTAGCTGCCCCAATACAGCCCGCGTGTACCTACAAAAGCACAGAAAAAAGAAAGTTGATGACGGAACACATAGCTTTGGGCAAGTTAACTAAACCTTTCGGCCAGGCATGGCTGGTCATTCAACCAAATACCTAGCTCCTTCTAGCCTATAAAAGAAGGTGTAGGGGTCTCATTTGAAAGGAGGAAACTCATAGTAAAGAGACTATACCCAATTGAGCATTCCCCTTGTCCCAACCTTTAGCCATCCTTGTGCAAAGAGAAGTATAGAGCAAAGTAGTTGGAGGACAGTTGAAGAGGAGCCCAGGACCAGTTTCGAGGAGCAGTGCCGACCACATATTGTAAGTTTACTCTTGTGAAGATTAATACAAAAATGAATACTTTTCCCGTCCCGACATATCATGTGTTCAAGTTGAATGTTTATTTTATGATATTGCCACAACTAACCCAGCAATTAATATATGAAATGCATGTTTGCAATTTTTTGTTTGTTCATGTGTGAATGCAGGTCAACTTTGGGAGGAGGCTTGCAATTGAAGAGTGTGTGAAAGCAAAGGGATCGACATCAAACGAAGGACTTAAGGTAGAGTTACTGAATCTCATTTACACCTTTGTATTGCATGCATGTGGGGTTTTGTGTTGGGAGAGTAGGAAAGAGCAGAGGCCTTTGAAATGGTCATTTTCTGCATGCATGATCATAGCACTTAAATGCTAAGTCTGTAGGAGGGATTCCCACCCACAACAGAATTGGTGACCATATTGGGGAACTCTAGGGTTTCTGGGAGTCTTTTTGGGTATTTTAAAAATTGGTTTCATTACTTGTTTTTAGAGTTTCTTCAAAAGTCTAAGCTAACAGAGACTATGGTCTTCCATACCAGTTATCTCTGTTTCTTTGCTTGGCTGCATTTTTTTTTACAGGACCCACAAAGGTACACGCAATCTGTATAAGGCCTGCACACGTGTACCTGCACCCTACCTTCACACAACCCGTGTGTACACACTAGCTGATGAAGTGTCAGTCGCATGTATGATTTCAGAAGATTTATTTTAGAGAGACAGCCATCCTCTCCCCTGTCAGAAGTGATCCTTCTTAGGGATTTTCTGGAACTCATTATGGGCTCTGTGTTTGCAGTTTTATAGCTTAGGTTCCACCTCAGATTGGTTTTGTTCTATGAAATTTTCCTTGAATTGTTTTCTTTTTTCTGACAAAGTAAGTTTCTGAGTCTTTAAGAGATTCTGGTTCTCAATACCAGTGGTCTCTGCCAGTGTTTGATTGCTTGTCTTTTCATTTTTGAAGAGTTTCAGAAGTACACACGGCTTGCATAAGGTTTGCACGCATGTACACGCGCCCTGACTTTACACAGCTCCCGTGCACACGTTGGTTGTTGAACTGTCGGCAACGTGCATGTGGAGGAAAATTTTTGTTTGAGGAGAGGCAGTCACCATTTTCTTTGACAAGAGTTTATACCTCTCAGTTTTTTGGTCTCTGTCATAGCGGTCAATAACTTAGATTTGATCACAACAATAGCTTTCTTTTTCATTAAGAAGTTTTCCTCAAAATTTTCCTTTTATAAGGTTTTTAGACAAGTGTGAGAGTCCATTTTAATCTGATTGTGTGTTATTTTTAAAGTGACTCTTTGCGATCTGTGCTTAGGCCAGAAGTTTTCTTGGTCTTTCCTTATTGATATTTTTCCTTTCTGCTTTGTGAGCATTCAAATAAAAAAAAACTTTTATTTCTTTGTTTGGTTAAGTAGTTATTGGTTTGCATTAATAACCAGGAAAAGTTTTGCTTTCGTAAGTTCTTGGTTGTTTACTTAGGACAATAAGTAGCTTGTAGTCGAGCGAAATCATGTTTTGAGTTTGTTGTTCAAAGATCTTGGAAAAAAATTTAGTGTGAAAAGTTGATTAAGAATTGTGTCAAGAAGAAGTTATTTTATTTCCAGCTTTCTGTTTATTTTTCTTTCATCTCTAAAACATCATTTAGTTTCACTTTCATAACCTTTGACTTAAGACAAGCCATAAAAAAATAACGATTAATTAAAATCAACTAGACTTTATGTTTGTAGGGTCCATCAATTAGTCTAGGTTAGTGCCTTGATTTAGGTTGGAGAGGAAACTCTTCAAGGCTGCAAAACATACATAAGAGTCTGTGCTAGGGAGTGTTAAAAGTCTAGTATCGTGAAAGTTATCCGGGACCCCCCTCTAACATAGGGGCTAAACACGAGGTCGCGTGCAAAAAGGTAGCGGAGATAACCCCTCCAAAGCCGGACCAATCGTAGTGGAGAACACATATAGAGGGCTTGTCTTGGGATTCCGTCGATTGCATTTACCACAGAGCTTCGTGGGTCTCGAATCCATTCAAGGTCCTCAATTGTCTTCCGGACCACTTGCTTTTGATACCCTTGACAGGTTTCGGGCTCGATACCCTGCTCATTGTGGCCTACCCGACTATCGACTGTACCCACCTAGTGACTGTTCGCGTGCTGGCAACCTAGTTGCATATCTTTTTTAGAGACATACACAGATGACTACGGGGGTATACCGCGGTACCTAGGACGGACATCGGGCCACGCTTTGCAAAGTATACCCGGAGGGTGCTTCCGTGTTCGAGTTGCACTTGCACTGGTAAGTTGCTCTAGTGTTGGTCGTTGTAACTGTTCTTCCAACTAGTTTAGTGTTTGCTTGTTTTATCTTGTAGGACCTTTTTCTAGTGTATGTTGTTTTTGAACGAATAAAAAGCCCTAGTGTGTCTTTGATCTTCTCACACAGTGGAGGATCACGAGCTCCATCAGTCATGAAGGCTTCTTGGCCTGCCGCTGGTTACACTGGAGCCACCCCCGCCACCGCTAAGGCAAAAGCTCGACCAATAAGGGTCTTTTGAAGCGATCGGGTCACAGGAAACTGTGTCCGACCAACATTCAAAGGAACCAACTATTTCAGACCTTTGAGCGGAAGCTCTCGGTCCACCCGAAACTCCAACCATTGATCTTTTGGCGCCCATCATCGTACAGATTTATCCTTACGGGCGCCAGACAGTGTCACATGCAGCAATGGAAACAAATGTTGCCACTTCTTCTAGGAATTCTTCTATTCCCACTACGGCTATCACCACAGGGGGTGTTCCACCTCCTAACCCACCGTCGTCGGTCCGAGCCACCATGGTCTCGAATACCTCTACCTCGAGCAGTGGTTTGATCCTGTCTTTGGCGGCGACCACTTCTCCTTTCACACAGAGCATGACAAGCCCTCCGTTCTCATACGGGATGCCTAACACATGTACAATCCCTGTACTATCCTACTCCACTTTATAGACTTTAGGTTTAGGGGCAGGGAGCTCTAATGCTCCTCTGCAAGGGCCCATGGGGGGCACTTCAACTCCCTTTAACACTTTCCCTTACGGGGGAAGTCATATACCTCCTTCGTCCCCTTCGCTTGGCGGTACCCACCAACAATCCATCGGGCCAAACACACACCATAGTTCACTTGGAGTAGGGAGTCAAGGACCATCTTCTCATAATATGTCGGTAGGGTCGACACCGATTTCTTTGTTCGGTGCGTTTGGTAACAACGCTTTCTTGTTAGCTGCTTTCCCAACTGGGGGTAACCCCGGTTATGGACAACCTAATCTTATGCAAGGTACTATTCCTACACAGGGGGAAAACCCAGGAACTTCTTCTGCATCATGACCTTGGAATTCTTGGCAAGGATCAGTTCCCTCATCAGGAATGTCGATCTGGGGAAACTCTTTTCATAACCAATGGAACTTTGGGCAAGGTACAATGCCTATGCCCATTGGATCGGCATGGGGCAACCCTTCCCAAAGTCCTCTGAATGTAATGCACGCCCAACCATCTACGTCCTATTTCGGGAATCAACCAATGATGTCTCCTCAAACACAAAATCCATACATTGGTCATGGTCATGGTTTTTACCAAAACCCCAGCCAACAACCCAACTTATCCTTGCAACCTGGTGCCAGTCAAACTCCAGGCCCCTTTTTCCATGGTTATCATCAACAACAACCAAAACTACCTTTCTTGGCAACCTTACATTTGCCAGATTTGACAAGGTTGTTGAATGACCCCATCTGTCATGATCCACGTTGGTCCCCTATGCTGACGAAATTGCCTTCAGACATACCAAAGTTCGAAGCCAAGCCTAACGAAGATCCAGGGGATCATGTGACCACCTTCCATCTTTGGTGCTTGTCCAAGTCATTGAAAGACGACTCCGTACAATTGCGATTGTTTCAACACACTCTCATTGGGAGTGCTGCGAAATGGTACATCGAGCTCGACCGCTCGAGATATTCTTCCTTCAGCGAATTGGCAATGGCATTCCTAAACCATTTCCAATTACCTGTGCGATACGACGCCGACATAGAATTGTTGGCCAATTTCGAACAGACAAAAGCAGACCATATCTCTGATCACATTTGAGAATGGAGACATCAGAAGAGTTTGATTAAGGTACTAGTCCCACCAGCATCCCTGCTTGAGTGGTTCCTTAAGTCTTTGGTCCCACAACTATCCAAAGACATCACAACATCAAGAGTGTTTTTCAAAGAAGATGCCATCATGAGATCTCAATAGCTTGAGCTAATTTATTCTCAGTCTGGTTTACTGTACGAGATTTTGTCGGATGCACCACGATCCATACTTGATAAAACCAAACAGAGAGTTGGACCACATGCCGATGGTATTGTAGGTTCAACACAAACAAAGCCCGCTGAACAACTGACAAAACAATTGCAGCAATTGTCTATACAACACATAGTGGCCAGTCAAACTATTGTTTCAGCTGCTCCTCCTACCCAAACGTTGGATGTACACAACGTGCAATCGATAAATCCAAAGGCCACCCAATAGCCTGATGGAAATAAAAAACAACGTAAGAAGGGTAAAGGGGATAAGAAACCCACTAATAATGATGGCGGGGGAAACACCGAGAAATTGAAGGCGAAGTATCCGCGTAACCTGTGCACGAAAGACCACCCGACCCACCAATGCCCTCGGCTTGCAGAGGCCCAAAAATTTGTGTCACAGCAGCAGCCTGCTGTGTTATTGAATCCATTTCAACATGGGAAAAACCTAACCCAAGCCTCTACAAGCGCGGAAGGGGGAAGTCAAGGACCCTCTCTATCTTCGAACAATCCTGCATTTGTGAATGTGTATATGATGAAAGGTGATGCTTTTATATCGACTAGAGCACATGACTACAATAAGCCAAGCACCTTTGAGAAAGGTAAAGAAGCTGAAATCCCATCTCTTCCTCTCCAGATCGAGAAGACTTTGGGTGAAACGATGACACACATCCCAAAAGGTGCATTCAAGAAAGCTTCTCACAACCCAAATGCAAGGGCCGCCCAGAACTATTATGCGGTGGAGGATTTGTCTCAAACCCCTTGTGCGATGTCCGCTTTGGAAGTCCTCCAAATCTACCCTTTCCAGAGGAAAGCTTTGTTAGCCGCTTTAGGATCTACCAAGACTTGTAATCCGGGTACAATCATGCTGGATACAACCGACTTAAAACCTCGTCTCCCTTACCACGTAGCATTTCAATTAGTAGTGGCTTACCCCACAAAAAAATTTACTCGGAACATTTTCCGCACGGTGGTTGATGAGGGCACCTCAACATGCGTCATGTCGTTGGCATGTTGGAAGGCCATTGGCCAACCCGTTTTGTCTCTGTCACATACTCTTCTTACCGCTTTTGATGGTCATTCGTTCCGACCACATGCCATCATCCCCTCTTTCCCCGTGCAGTTAGGAGGGAAGACCGTCTGTGTTGAGGTAGAAGTAGTCGACGCATCCCTAGACTACAATCTCTTGTTAGGTAGGAGTTGGACCTATGCCATGCAGGTAGTGGTCGCTACAGTTTTTCGGGTCTTGTTATTTCCACACGAGGGCTGGATCGTGACCATTGATCAATTGTCCTTCTCCTGACCTGGCCCTTCATTGGGGGCATCCGCGGTCCCGATGATTGATAATCCTCAAACAGGCATCGTCAACGTAAGGGTTGGTTTGTGCCCACCTTTGATGGGTACTTTCGATTACCCGCCTCCTCAAGGCGATGTCAGGTTCATATCAAACCACCATAAGGTTGAGATTTTCCAAGTTTCGTCGTTTTGCACGACTTACTTCAATGATCTGTGGATTCTTCCTTCCCCATCTGCCATGATGGAAGGGACAGGGCACCATGGTATGTCCATGCCCTTGTCTGCAGCAGAAACAACGTACTCTTTAGTCCAGCAAGCTTCAGCCGACACCGATCCAACTCCTACACAAGAGTTAGATCCGATTCCAAAGCCTATTTGGGCTCAAGGTTCCCTCACTGATACTGATTCGTTAGACTTAGTCTTGCCCTCAAACGAAGCAATCATTGAAGCAATGACTAGTCCAGACAAACCCTGGGATGATCTCCATCACAGATCATACTTCCTCCCAGAGTTAAGCAAAATCGAAGCAGGGGTATTCACTTTGACTATGACTGGAGATAGGTCTTGTCCTATCAATCCCTTGGCTACACATGAGGTTTATGTTGAAGGTAATATGGCAACTATCGCTAAAACTATACCGATTAATATCTCTAGAACCCCTGGCATTGTGGAGAATGTTTTCATCGGAGCTGACTATTCCCCCGAAGAGATTCAAATCTATACAGACTTATTTAAAGATTTTTATGACATTTTTGCTTGGTCTTACAAGGAAATGCCAGGCATTGATCCAAAAATAGTCGAGCATGAAATCACAACTTATCTTGATGCCAAGCCAATTCAGCAGAAGCTTCGTCTAGTTAATCCCAAGAAAGCAACAATTATTAAGGTTGAAGTAGAGAAACTGCTCAAAGCAGGTTTTATCTATCCTGTCCATTTGACCCAATGGGTGTCAAATCCTGTGTCGGTCAACAAGAAACAGGGCACGATTCACGTATGTACGGATTTTCGTGACTTGAACAAATCTTGTCCAAAAGATAATTTTCCCACACCATTCATTGACTAGATAGTCAATGAATGCATTGGTTGTGAGGTTTTTTCTTTCATGGATGGTTTTTCGGGATATAATCAGATACAGATCAAACTCGAAGACTAGCACAAAAGAACTTTCATTTGTCCATGGGGTACATTTGCCTATCGTAAGATGCCTTTTGGTCTCAAAAAGGCTAGAGCTACCTTCCAGCGGGCCATGTCTTTTGCTTTCCATGATGTCAAGCATATAGTCGAAGCTTATTTAGATGATTTAGCATCATGATCTTACAAGAGAACGGATCATCCCACACACCTTCGACTTATCTTTGAGCGATGCTGCTACTTTCGGATTCGCTTGAATCCAAACAATTGCAGCTTTTGTGTAACATCAGGACGACTACTAGGTTTCATAGTCTCAACAACAGGGATCATGGTTGATCCTCTCAAGGTGGAGCAATACTTCAGTTGCCTCCCCCATGTACAATCCTTCAACTTCAAAGTTTACAGGGAAAAGTGAACTTTTTGATGCGTTTCATAGCCAACTATGCCGAGATCACAAAGGGATTTATGCATTTTCTAGAGAAAGGCGTCTCTTTTCATTGGGATGAAGTCGTTCAACACTCTTTCAACGCATTAAAACATGCCCTCACGACTGCCCCTCTGCTCCGACCACCTAATTATAACAAAGATTTCTTATTGTACTTGGTTGCGGCAGAGTCGACTATCGGTATGGTCTTAGTTCAGGAGGATGACTTCCTCTCAGAATATGTGATTTATTACCTAAGTCAAGGCCTGGTTGGACCGGAACTCAATTATTCCCATATTGAAAAACTGGCGTTGGCAGTCGTTCATGATGTTCAATGGTTCCATCATTATATTTTGTTTCGCAAGACCACAGTCATGGCCGTTGTGAATCCATTTCAATACGTATTAACACAACACATCATTGGAGGGAAGATTAGTTGATGGATAGTTATTCTCCAGGAATTTGACTTAGATTTTGTTTCGGTGAAATCCAAAAAGCCACTGGTCTTTGCGGAACTCATCTCGAAACTTCCGGTTGAATCTGGTGAGGTTATGCCTGAAGAGTCGCCTATTAGAAGAGACATGTTTTTGATCGCATCTTCAGATCCCTGGTATGGAGATATACTTGTCTATCTCCAAACTTTGAAGTGCCCCGCCTCTGCTTCTCGCGATGAGCGTCACCGTATATGCCATCAGGCTAAGAACTATCTCATACTCGACGATACTTTGTATCGTCGAGGTGTAGATTGCATCCTTCGTCAATGTCTCACTCATGAAGAAGTAGTTATCATTCTTAATGACTGCCATACTAGAGCATGTGGCGGTCATTTGTCTGGGTTGGCAACAACCCAAAAGATTTTACGAGCCGGTTACTTCTGGGCAACGTTAATCAAAGATTGTATCGAATTGGTCAAGAAGTGCCACTCATGTCAGATCTTCTCTCGGAAGATGAGGGCACATCCCGCTCCCATGTTTCCTGTCATCACAGTTGGTCCCTTCACCAAGTGGGGGATTTATTACACTACATGCAACCCTCCTTTAGCAAGGGGGCACCATTATATCATTCTAGTTGTAGACTACTTCACGAAGTGGGTCGAAGCTATGCCAACGTTTAAAGATGATGGAGAGACTGCAACTCTCTTTTTGTTCAACCAGATAATCGCAGGGTTCGGCGTCCTGAGAGAGATTATTACTGACCATGGCAGTCACTTTCAGAACCAAATGATGACTGAATTAACATCAAAGCTTGGGTTGCAGCAAAAACATTCGTCACCCTACTACTCCCAAGCGAATGGTCAGGTGGAAGTTGTAAATAAATCTCTTAAGACCATCCTACATCGAACGATCAATTCAGCCAAGTCAAATTGGCATTTTATGTTATACTCGACATTATGGGCTTACCGAATGTTTGTTAAGACTATAACCAGTTTCTCACCTTTTCAACTCGTTTACGGGCTGGAAGCAGTCTTGCCTATAGAATGTCAGATCCCATCCCTAAAGTTGGCAGTACAGTTACTACCAGAAACTTCTCCACTTGAAGAGCGGTTATTATACCTTGAGCAGCTCAATGAGCAGCGTCATGATGTGGCCTTGGCCAACGAGGCTCACAAACAAAAAGTCAAGTGTCAGTATGATTGGTCCATTCGTCCTCGGATTTTCTCTCAAGGCAACCTTGTCCTGGTCTATGACCAGGATAAGGACTCCCTAGGGGTAGGCAAATTCAAACCCATGTGGTTTAGACCTTTCATCGTAAAAGAGGTTCTAAAAAAGGGTGCTTATCGTCTGGTAGAGTTTGAGGGAAATGCTTTGGCGGAGCCTAGAAATGGGCTCTACTTCAAGATGTATTACTCATAGGTAGGTCACCTTGGGTAACTTTTTGTAACATATGTATAGTCTTTGTACTACTACTTTCTAGTTTCTTTTGGTTTTATGGACGTGTCGTTTTTTATGTTATCTTTTGTCACTATGGCAGATGTCAAGTGAATCAGAGGTGTTCGTTGGGTACGCAGACAACGCTAGTCGACACACTCAGAGGCTTACCTCCGCAGCTTAGGTAATTTTTACACCTCAGGGCTAGTTATTATCCTAAGGAGGTATATGTTTAGGCGACACCAAAAACAATGTCGTCGGATACAACGCAGTTATTGAGTTGCTTCGTGACGCTCTGTCATTTGGTACCTCTCACCTCCGGGTCTATTTAGATGCTCAATTGGTTGTGTCCCAGTTAAATAGAGTCTACCATGTTCATGATCCTACTTTACACTGACGATTCCTTAGGGTATGTCTCTTAGAACGAAGCTTTGATTATATTACATATTTTCATGTTCCTAGGAGATTAAATCAAGTCATGAATACTCTAGCTAATCAAATCTTAGATTGACATCTCACACACATATAAGAAAGACATACACATGCACATGTAAATACATTTTTGAAGGCAAAAATAATCCATACAACTTAAAAAGACATAAAAATCCATATATAATATCAAAATCATCAGAGTACATAGGTGGGCACATGCACCTCAAAAATATGACCAGTAATGAGTCATGGGGCTTATGCCCTCAAAAAATATATACAAGTAGTGCCCTTGGCACATGAAAAGTCTAGCCTAACTAAGGACTGGGCCTATGGGCCCTATTGTAATAATCAACAACGTTTGCCAAACGTCGAAAAATCTGGACCCATGTCTGTGGCGCCCCCACTACGTGAGGCTGCATAGATGGTGGAAGATCCTCAATCTCTGCCATGGGGACTGTGCGAGTGAGCGAGGTAAAATTTTGCTCTACTCGTCTCATAACCCTCTCAACCTCACCGGCTGGAAGTTGTCTTGCTGCTGGTGGTCCCCCTGCGGTGGCGGGTGTGGCCCCTAGCCGAGGACGTCGCCCGTTCCTTGCATAATCCGCTGGTCACATTGGTCCCACATCTGCACATAATAGACACATATCAGTCAAATTCTTTGGTATAAAAAAAAATGATATATATAAAAAAACAACATAAAAATTACATATGTTAAAACAAAAAAAACAAAAAAACAAAAAAAAAAACGATGCAAACTTACCCATCTCTCCTCGCTCCTCGCCGGGAGGTATCGATATCTTAGGGTCTCTCGAGAAGTCAATCTCAGCATAAGGGTAATCCTCTATGACTGGGATCTGTCGTGACAACCAAGCAAAAAAGTTGTCATCAAAGGTCTCATTGGTCCTTCCTCCCCCCTGTCGTGGCTGCAACACTGCCCTATCTGCATATCGCGGGAAGAGAGGCCTGATGTCCCTGTACCACCTCTCGAGGACTGAAATTGGGCACTCTTTCAAAGAAGAAAGAGCAAAGAATGGTTCCAAATCCGAAGTTCCTCTGAGTCCGCAACCGACAGTCTGTCAACTGCCATTTCATAAAAATCTATGCATTTAAGCACTGAACTGCACAGTTCATCTGTGCACGGGAAGCTTAATGCAAAGCGACAGACCCTGTAATCCGCCCGATGAGAAACACTATCGTCTGCAGTGCTAAGTCTGAGATATTGCTTATCGACACTTGCGAGCTCGTCCTGTCTGTACCCGCCTCACAATGGAGTCCAATCAACTCCGATATGTTGTGAGGCCCAGAGGGAAACGTATGGAAGTTGACTGGTTCCCCTCGCCAGGAGAGGCGAGTCAAAAAGTATATGTCCTCTGTCGTTGGCACCGACTGATCCTCTAACATAAAGGCCTTTGTGTCGGGATGTCAATAGTCAAACAAGGCATTCAGTAGCCTAGGTTGTGCTCGCATGAAAGGACATAGGAAGAATTTTAGCAACCCACATTGCATCAAGGCAGCAACAACATTGGGGTCCTCCCCAACAAACGCACTAATATCCTCATGCTCTCTTTCCCTCCAGTGAACATACATCCTGCAAAAAAACAAGTTCAGGAGGCTTAACCCTTGCTCTTTTAAGTTTTTTTCCATTAAATGAAGGGTCCACGTGAGCTGTAATGATGACAGTCGCGTGTACACGCGTACAGTTTTTCCTCTGCCCGAGTGTACACGTGGGTTGTCATAATACAACCCGTGTGGACTTAGGGCCAACTTTTTAAAGGTCGACGCCCCACCCAAAAATAAAATGAAATGCATAAAGAAATATTTAGATTGCAAGAGGAGAGAGTTTATACTTACTTGGTCCAAGCAGATAGTTGTTTCGTCCACCAAATCTCTCGTAATCAACTCTTTTCACAAAGGGGTGGTTTTGGCTTTTAGTCAATTTCTGAATTAACAATGGTGATAATGAGCTGCCAGCTTCTATTTATAGACTTTTTGGCCTCTTTTTGTCAATTTTCGGACCCTTTTGTCATTTTTTCTAAACTAAAAATCATTTAAGATGGTTCAGGAGTCTTCTTTGGATATTCACGGGAAGTATTAATTTGGGCATTGGGATTTTTTTTTTTCAGATTTGAGGCGTTTTGTCGATCCATTGGTAAAAAGTCAATTTTTTTTTTTCCAACTCGTTGCATTTAAGTCAGGATTCCACCTCCACTTTTTGCATCTCGTTGTCTTTTCCGCTTTGCCATAGGATCGATCCCACCAAGTTGCAACACAGAACCATTATTGTTGCTTTAGAAGTGTCGTTATTTGGTGGTAGAGCTTATCGTAACATGGATGCCCTAGGTAGATCCTGGTTGCATTAGGGTGTACATGCTGTCACCAATGACTATAGGCTCGAGAGTCCCTTTTAGTTTTTCCTGATTATGAGTTTGAGCCTCATTTGCATGATTCCTTATCACTCTTGAACTGACCCTCGAGACTCCCAAAACATAATGGGTCTTCTTTTAAGCCCTTTTTCAGACCCTCTAAACATGAAAAAATTGTCAAGTGATCTTGTGGC
Organism: Picea engelmannii; assembly: GCA_009831015.1. Taxonomy (NCBI): domain Eukaryota; kingdom Viridiplantae; phylum Streptophyta; class Pinopsida; order Pinales; family Pinaceae; genus Picea; species Picea engelmannii. The sequence continues at coordinate 28,915 of ML785973.1, forward strand.
CTTTCATGCTCTTTAAACTGAAATTTGAAGTCACGTTTGTCCGGCAGTAGTTTACCCCTTTTTCGGTCTGGATGGTCAACTGTACAAACAAAGGTATACTCTAGGGGCCTCGGTTCCTTAGAAGAGTATTCTCAAATAAAATTTTAACCCTTTTTCGGGTCTAAGAGACTAAATTTACGAAAAAGGAACCCCCATGGAGTCCATAGTTAAGCTCTTTTCAGACTCCCTAAAATGGAAAATATGGTTGAGTGACCTTATTCTTTCACACTCGTTAAAATGGTCCAGAAGAACATTCCTTACGGAGTCCATAGTTAAGATTTTTTCAAACTCCTTAAAAATGAAAAAATTGCCGAGTGATCTTGTCTTTATCACACTCATTAAAATGGTTTTGAATAGACGTCTTGTCAGTGCTAGTTTACCCCTTTTTCGAACCGACTAGACTACCTTCGAAAAAGGTACCCCATTGGAGTCTCCTTTTATGTTTTTTTAGACTCTCTAAATATGAAAAACTGTTGAGCTTACCTTCTTTGGGCTCATTAAACTTACATTGAAGGACGTTACCATTGTGTGTCTTATTAATCGCAGTTGCATACCCACGTCTTTGGCCTAATGTTGGCTCCATGTTGCTCTCAACCGAACCATCTGAAACATGCCTTATACGTAAGCCCTATAGCACTTTGCCTTTGCGTCTTGACACCTTTGGCCCCAAGAGAGATTTTTTCCAAGTATTCTTGCTTTGAACATCAGTCTTGTGCTTGCGCCTTGAACTCGTATGTTTGCGAAACTCAATCCTCCTTTGTAACGTAGCATTCTTTTATTCTTTTTCAAAAGTTATTGAAAAAGACAAAAAAAAAATCAAATATACCCCAAAAAGAGGAAGGGAAAAGTATTTTCTTTGTATTGGCATCACAATGAGTCGCCCTTAGATAAAGCATATCCTTTCGTTTGTACGTCAAGCCCTGGGATTTCATATGACCTTAGGAAGTTCTTCCTGCTACATTGAGCTGTGTCCTCCTCCATTTGGTTATCCTTCCAAACATATGGAGAGTTTGTGTTGCCTCTTGCCTCGTGAACTTCTATTAATGCCATGTTGCCCGAGTCTCATAATTTGTCATGTTATTGTCCAAGGGAAGTTTTTACCAAGCCTGAGTCGGCCCCTCTGCAGTTTGTCTCTTGCCCTACCATCCTGAAAGTCCAATCAAGTCTTTGTTCAAAATCAATGAAGCCTTCAATCTGATCATCAAGATTCTCTAGTCCATGACCGACGAGTTGTCGAAGACCTTTGGGTAGTGAAGTTGTACACTCATATTACACTCCTACCCGAGTTTTGAAGATTTTGAAGTTGTTGCTCGAGCTCTAAAGACCTCATCTCCAGCCATCAGGCTTTATCAACTTCTAGAAGATGGAGACTATACATGTATATCTTTTGATTTTGAGTTGTAGATCTGTTGTGTATTTCTCGTGGCTACACTTTATATAGTTATATGATATGGATCTACAGTGTATTTGATTGGTAGCCATGATTTTATTTCATCCCAAGCATGGGTATGCCCGCCTCGGTGAGACAATTGTTATTTTGCAGATGGCACCTCCCGATTTCTGGTCCCTGGGCTCACCAGTTTGGTACGTTGATAAAGATTGATAATGTATTTCGGCCATCAGATGCTCTTCTGACCTCACACATTAGGGGGCTTCTGTTATAACCCTAATTTGCATCAGACATACTTACTTGGCATCATGCCATCTCAAACTCCTTCTTTGTCAAAACACTACTGAACAACTCTTCTTAAAAACCCCCTTTATAAAGGCCCATGCACCCTGCTCCATTATTTCACGCGTGTACATGCTAGTTGCCCCAATACAGCTCGCGTGTACCTACAAAAGCACGAAAAAATGAAAGTTGTTGACGGAACACATAGCTTTGGGCAAGTTAACTGAACCTTTCGGCCATGCATGGTCGGTCATTCGACCAAATACCTAGCTCCTTCTAGCCTATAAAAGAAGGGGTAGGGGTCCCATTTGAAAGGAGGAAAATCATAGTAAAGAGACTATACCTAATTGAGCATTCCCCTTGTCCCAACCTTTAGCCATCCTTGTGCAAAGAGAAGTATAGAGCAAAGCAGTTGGAGGACAGTTGAAGAGGAGCCCAGGACCAATTTCGAGGAGCAGTGCCGACCACATATTGTAAGTTTACTCTTGTGAAGATTAATACAAAAAGGAATACTTTTTCCATCCTACCATATCATGTGTTCAAGTTGAATGTTTATTTTATGATATTGTCACAACTAACCCAACAATTAGTATATGAAATGCATGTTTGCAGCTTTTTGTTTGTTCATGTGTGAATGCAGGTCAACTTTGGGAGGAGGCTTGCAATCGAAGAGAGAGTGAAAGCAAAGGGATCGACATCAAACGAAGGACTTAAGGTAGAGTTACTGAATCTCATTTACACATTTGTATTGCATGCATGTGGGGTTTTGTGTTGGGGGGGAAGGAAAGAGTAGAGGCCTTTGAAATGGTCATTTTCTGCATGCATGATTAGAGCCCTTAAATGCTAAGTCCGTAGGAGGGATTCCCACCCACAACAAGTAGGTGAAAGAAAGTTTGCTACACATTTACATGTTCTTGGACTGGGCGACGTCTCCATTCTCCCACCACAGCTGGTAACCCACCTCCATACAAAAAACATTTGGTTCCTTTACCAAGCAAGAGTCCACTCTAGATTGACACATCTTCCAGATAGTTGGATCATGAGCGACGCACTTGGCCTCAGTGCAGAGCTCACATCCTTTTGGAATACCCTTTTCTCGACTCTTACACTCTCGAGTATACACCTCAATGATTTGAATGATATACTCCAATGGTCAGGGGGTGACCATCTGGGACAAATTACATTTTAGAATATCTATGCAGACATCACACTATGGCATACAAACATCAGAGGCTGGAGAAAACAACTTGGTCCTGACATCTTCCGCCTAAGATCAAATTCTTCACCTGACTCTTGATTTCTTATAAATTAAATACTTGGGACATACTCCAAAAAAAAGGCTAGATTGGACCAAACATTTGCCACTTGTGTCACAATGATGTTGAATATGCAGATCATCTTTTTATTAATTGTTCTTTTTCTAGAAAAGTTTGGGACTGACTTACTTTGGCACTTAATATCAAAACCAAGTGGGATGGGCCAAACCTCTCGGATTGTTTTGACTTTTGGTCTCATAGAGAACATAACCATATACACCTTCCATCCCTGGTCTGTTGGTCTATCTAGCTAGTCAGGAATAATACAATTTTTGAAAATGGAATCCCCTCCACTGGCACTGCAGTTTACAAAACACTTGGTTTTCTTAAAACCTAGAATGAGCTTCACTCTAACAAGACAAGACTGCAAAACAACAAGAAGGTCCCTAACTTAGAGGACATCCCAACAGATTGGTTCGATGGAGCAGTGCAATCTAATGGTGATCAGAGTGGCACAAGAGGGTTGATCATAATCATAAAAAACTCTTTCTATAAATGGACCTTCAACTATGGCTCAGGCACCAACACCAGGGCAGAATTATTGGGCGCCTGGGCCACACTATACTTGGCCTCTAGACTACATATTGAATCCCTCCAGATACTTGGGGAATCTAGGACTATCATTGAGTGGTTGAACAACATGGGCGATCTTCAAGCAATCACTCTCTCAACTTGGAAGGACAGAATTAGACTACTCCAGTTCGCCTTCAAAAAACTCAGCTACAAACACATCTATCGTGAACATAACAAATCAGCAGACCATCTATCAAAGGCTTCTCTCTAGAAAAAAGCAGGTATCATAACTTAATTCATTGGATAGATGGTCATGAGGGCCCTCCTCTTTTTCTAACTCTTTTCTAAAATCAACTTCTCTCTCCCCAATGGTCTCTTAAGACCTAAAAATTGGTTTTTACATCTGATCTCATAACTTCTATTCCATTAAAAAGAAATCTGGTTCTTTGCTAGTCTGGACAACCTCCTAGCAACTTTCTTTGTTATTTCTAGCCTTTGCTTCTTTCTATGAACTTTCCATCCTTGTTGGTTGAGAGATCACTATAGGTGAAAGTTGTTTCTTTTATCAGTAGCCTTTCAACTACATTTGTAACCATCTGTTTTGAGAATACATTATATATAAAATATAATGGAGAAATTTTCCCGTTGGAAAAAATGTTCCAAATTTATATTCAAATAATATTCACATGTTGCATTTATACACAAATTCCAAACAATAATTGTTTTATGCATCAACAATTACAATGGTAACAAGAGTGTTATTGCTAATAAAAATAATGAAGCTTATGACTTATGTTTAACAAGTATTCTACTTTGTTATTAAAGCAGTGATTCACATTAATCTATTAAAAAAAATTATGTTAATCATATCAAGTAAGTAATAAAAAGGAAGTTCTCCCATTAAGCATACTAGCACAAAACTTGAAGCCAAAGAAGCTACAATGAGGTACCACATGAGTTTCTCTCTGAAAATTAAGGCACAGGTCGAAAGGATTGAGAATTTTTTTAGGGAAAAGCATGCCAATAGATCATCTAAGGTCATTGATGTTAAACTTATGGAATGGATTCTAGACATGGTTTTCAGTCACAATCAAGACACAAAGTATTTCAAGCAAATTAATCTTTACTAGCACAATAAAACCATCATTTCCCAAGTAATAGAAGAACAAGGTATCCATCAAAAAATTATTTTGAATAAACTCGATTACTTGGATGGTCTTAGTCGAGGTACTTTGGTATATGGAAGTAGTGGAGCCGAAACATACATCTTGCACTTATTCACCATACAAGGTCTATGGTCTAGGATTTTTTTTTTATAATTATGTTTTTTTGGTACAAAGTGTGAGCATAAAAATTCCTCTATTAAACTTTTAAGCAAAATTTTAATACTACATCCATGTACAACATCCAATTGTATGTACGACATATACTTGTTGGCACAGGCGCAGACCCAGGGTTCAACGCTACAATAACACACCAACAAAACCCTAACTACCAACCCTTTTGACCACACCTGTGAAGCAGATGAAGTCTCACCCGAGGTAGAGGCAGGGGTGGTTGTAGGACTCAGACGTTTGCAACCTTAGCTGGGACACAGATATGTGATTGTAATACTTAACAGAGCATTAGCATCAATAGTTCATCAATCTCTAACTAATATCCACTTCGCTGATAAAACAGAGCATCGGATCATTCACACTGATCTAATGTATTTAAGCACATAGCATAGGTAAATGGATCAGATCTAGTAGATCAAGCACTAAGCACCTTCATATAGGTAAAATCTAACATTCTTACACATCATTAGCATAAAGCATAAGTAGATCTATCTAATCATCTCAAAGCACTTATCAAATAACACATAAATGCATCAGAACATCACACAGAGTAGAATAACATAGTATTTATGTGGTTCACCCCCACCCTGGGGCTACATCCACCAACTCATCTTCTTTATTAGCTTCTTCAATAGATTACATGCATCGAGCTTTAGAACCCTACTCCGCATAGGACAGAAGATCTCCACACCTCGCTAGATCCTTCTTCCTTGCGTTATAACACAAAGCCCTCCACAGTCTTGCTACAATCACTTGCACCTAGCTCTGCAAGTCTCTCACAATATACACAGAGCATTTACAAACCCTACTTGGACTTAGCACTTAGCTTATCAGATTTCCATCACACAGATCCCTTGTATCTATATTGCCTAGACATCTATATATATATTACAAAATAGGCCTAAATATGGGTGAACCCATGGGCCGACATCCCATTCCCGTTACATAATCCCATAAACCCCAAAAGGAGATGAGATCCCGTGATCTCCGCTTCGTCTTGCGCTCCTCCTTCGACAGGCTGTCGAAGTCCCAAAATAGGTCAAACTTGAGCAGATCCCTCAAAACTTGGTTAAGGGCCAACAACCCCCCAACACTCACCTGTGACTCATCTCGAGTCACTCTGATGCAGGAAGTTCTACTTCGAACGCTTCGAGCTTGGCTCAAACTGCTTCAACATGTTGCTATGCTACAAGCTCTTGTTCAACAAACTCTCGAATGACTGCATCATTCACAGGTCCTTCCAGGCGTTGTTCTGCTACGGTGCTAACCTGTTCCAGTTCTTCTCCCTGGCTCTCGACCTCTATGAACAATTGGTAAGCCTTGTCTTGTGCAGGTCGGAGTCTCTAAGTTACTTCCATAACTCTGCTTTGGATAGCGTGGATCTGTTGTTGGGCGGTTCGCTTCTCTTGAGATCTCTTCATTCTCTCCACAACTATCAGGGCTTTCAGCTGTGCCTATAGTGTTTCTGCGTGCTACTTCGCTTCCTGGAGTTGTGACTCCAATTCCTGCAACTCTAGGTTCTCGGTGAGTTTCTCATATGTCTGGGCATTGTGATCAGTGAATTGCTTACATTCTAAGGTAAGGGCCTTTAGCCTTTCAATTGTGCTCCTGGTAGTTGCTTCTCTTTGGTCCTTTACCTCCTGTGGGGTCTTAGGTACAGTGCGTAGCTCCAAGTCTGCTATGCGTTGCTGCAGCTACTAGATCAGGTCCTCAAGTTGTGCTACTTGCTTCGTGACTTGATCCTCTGCCTTTATTTCTATGACAATTACAGAGCGTATTAGTCTGTTGACCGCTTCCTTCACTTCGAGTTGCTTGGCAAGCAACTGTTCCTTGTCGTGTTGCAGTTGTGCCTTTTCTTCATCGAACTTCGCTTGGAGAGTACTCTTTTCCTGTTCGGTAGCTTGACGTTGTTCTACAAGTACACCCTGTACTTGTACCAAAGCCTGAATGGCTTGTGTTGTTTCCTCTTATGCTCGTCGAAGGCGAGCTTCGACTGTGTCGGCAAGCCGATGGAGTTGGGCTGGCTCATCTCCCGGTTCCAATGTTCCCAGTGATCGAGGCACAATGGAGACTGTGCGGCTGGTTTGTAGTGCCTGCTGCACCCCTTGGAGCTCGACCTTAATTCTATTGTACATCTCCTCCTACTTAGCTTCTTGCTTCTCTATTATCTCCAGCGAAGCATCATTCAAGGCTGCTATGATGAAATTGAAATCATCATAGGTGAGGATAGTCTGCATCTTAGTTATAGGGGATTTTGATCTCTTCCGAGAGGAAGGTTTCGGGGGGGAAACCTTCCTTTTGTTTGAGGGGTCCTCTTCGTCTATGGGTAGTATTACTTCGCCTTTCCTTTATTCAGTTTATTTGCCATCTATATCTTCTCCATCACCTCCTTGCTTTGGTGACATGGAAGAACTCTTCACTGGGGCATTGCTTAAATCTTGTACTTCATCCGTCTTCTTTGTTTTGCTAGGTCTGGGTGTATCCTGCACAATTTTTGGGCTGTTGATTTCAGACGTCTCTGCATGGTCTGCTGGAATGAGGAGGTCCGCCGACTAGTCCTTGGTGATCTCTTCCAAGTCCTCCTCCACCAGCTTGTAATAGGATTGAAGTTGTTGCTTGTTCTCGTCGGTGCTCGCCGTGCTATAAATGAAATGTCGATCAGCGTTGAACTTCATCAGAGGCCTGAATCGGTGTAAAGTGTTTGGCGTCATGCGAGACTTGGACTGGATGGATAATTTCAGCTGATTGTAGTATGTATGGAACACGACATTTGACTTCCATTGCTTATTCATGTCACTTGAGTACCACAATGTACTGAACTTCATGGCCAATGGTTCGAAAGGCTCGATGTCCGAGAAGGTTGCACCTTCCGACATCTCCAAGGCAATGAAAGCGATTAGGATCAATAGCCAGTTGAAATGAAATTCATACCCTTGATCCCGGGCTTCTCTGCAGTTGAGTTCTAATTGGTTCACCAGGTACTTCGCCCAGTTCATCTGAAGACCTTTTGTGCACTTCCCTGCAAGGTCAACCACAAAACCGATGACTTGGGTGGGTCTGTTCTTGCGTACTAACTTTCCCGCGATCAATTGACAGATGAGGCGCACTGTGGTGCTTTGGATAGAAGCTACCTTGTAGCCTCACATGCCCTTCTCGACATCGTCGTAGGTGTCCTTGATCCTTTGGGCGAGAGCGCGGTCCATGGCTTTTCTAGGATAGAAATCCTGTGGGTTGGGTCCTTGCATACTCAAACCCGTGATCTGATTAATCAAGGTCGGATCAACTGTGATACAACGGTTTAGCCACAAATATCTGCCATGGTAACAAGACAGCAGCAGCTTGACACATGCATTCACCTCTTGGTGTCTTTCGAAGTGGGGAATTTTCATGACGTTGAGCAGAGTGGACTGCGCGAGGTTATGGGTCCATGCTTGGGGAATTACCTTTGAGTTTTTCCCTTTTGTTCTAGTCAGATACTTATGTGGGGCTAATATGTTGTAGAATTTGCGATCTTCGAGGTTGAAGTCGCTAAAATTCAATGCTACGATCTTATCTTGGTCTGCTCGAACTGCGTAGATCCCCTTCGGGAGGTATGCAGTGACCAAGGCGTATTCGAAATTTCTAGGTACATTGTCGCGGTTTACAACACCGCTCAAAGGTGGTATATAGGTAGGTAAGATAGTCGGGATCAATTTAGCATTCACTAAGTCATCCCTGTGCTTAGTTCACTTCTTGTCGGATGGTCGGGATAGTCCTGCTCCACGAGCAGTGACGATAATGCTTGAACTGTTCTTGTAGATGAAGCCTGTACACCTATAGATAATCCTCTCTCTAACATGACTCTTTCAATCATAAGTTCAAGGAGTACTTCTGTCACTAATTCTTAGACTGCGTTGAGCTCGTCGAACATACGCGCTCAGGATGGAAATTCTCGGTTCAAAGGGTAACTTAGACACTGCAATAGAATAGATGGATAGAGTATGATTATTACTGTGCAAAAACAACTTAGTCTGCGAGCTCAAATTCTCAGTTGGAAAAAGTGTTCTCGTTGCTTGGCGCGACAGGATAAATAGGTAACTCGACAATAGGTCACTTGCAACGGGTATGAGGCCTTCATTAACTCTGCTATGTCCGTTATGGTGCGGTTCAACGGTCTGATGGTGAGCTATAAATGCCTTTCTATCCGTTCTGGGCGTCAGTCAAACGGATATATCGTCCCCAACATCTATATTGCTTCACCATGTGTCGCGGTTCTGATATCCTGGCGAAGCTCCAATTTTGCAAATTTCCCCCCTGTGAAGATCCCTCTGGAGCCTTCTGCAACTTATCGATCTTGGCTCTCTTCTTACTTAACTTTCTAGCCTTCTTTCCAGTGAGCTTCGTCTCGATATTCCTTTTTCCATTCTGATTTTTGTTTTCTTTTGACATAGTCACTTCACGCTGTTGAGATTCTTCCCTAGGGTTCCAGAATAATACTTCTTCTTTGTCTGGGATAGGTACTTCAATCTTCTGTGGGTCCTCTAATGCTCTTGCAACTTCGACATCTGGGTCTCTAGTGTTAAATAACTTTGATCTCTTCTCTTGTTCTTCAATCAAGTGTGAGATCCTTCTAGTCATGAAATGTTTTAACTCTTGTTTCTTCTGTTCCAAACCTTCTTCTTCTTCCTTCCGTCTGGCTTGATCTCTGTCAATCCAAGGTTTTCCTAGTAACATGGCAAATGGGGCGTTATCCTCAATAAATTTAATGATCTCAAAATCTTCTTCTATCGAAGTTCCTTTGGCCTTCATAGGTATCTCAACGAGCTTTCCACATAGGGTTATCAGTTTTCCTTTGAATAGCCCTATTCTTCCTAATGAAGGAATCATACCAGGCCTCCCTATAGCTTCCCAAGTTCTCTCTGTCATGATATTCGCTTGTGTTTCCTCATCTAGAACATAGTCAATGTCGAAGTCTCCTATTCTTGCTTCAAGGCATTCTTTTTCTTTAAATATCTCTGATAATCTGACATGTCGGTGGTCATTCAGGGTTTGTTTCACTTGTAGCAATACTTTCTTTGATTCTTTGTGTGGTTCTGCTATTTCTGGGTCTGCCTTAGGGTTTTCTTGATTCAGATTCATTCTTTCAACCTTAGCAATCATTCTAGGGCAATCCAACACTTCATGGTCCATAGCTTTACAACAAAGACAACTAGGTCTTTTCCCAGGGCATTCCTTAGCAAGATGTCCTGGTCTTCTGCAACTGTAACAGAGGGTTAATCCTCTCTTTCTTTTAAATGATCCCCAACCTTTCCTGTACTGCGCACTAAGATCATAGGAGCTAACCTGCAAAAATTTATTTCTAGGATCCTGCATCCATTTGTTAATCCAAACATTCTTTCTATGTAGAGGTATAACATATCTTTCACTATTCTTATCAGATCTACTCATATCAAACCTTCTTTCATCTATTAGTGCCATAGTTTTCAAGCTAGGGCATAATCTATCAAACACACCTAGATCCATACTTTAAAAACAAAAATTTCCAATTATCTTACTTTTTTCAGAGCACAAAGCTTCTAGATCTAGAACTTTTCGCTATTCTTACCTTTATCATAGCACAGAGCTTACATATCTTACCTCTTTTCTTCAGATTTGATCTATTTTCTTGGCACAGAGCTCCTCAGATCAAGTAGAATGTTGTACACTAGGGCAACAGATCTATGCACAGAGCTTTCACAATCTCAGGTCAAATCTTTGTACAAAGCTTCTTCTTTCTTAGTTCCCAATAATCACAGTTTCATGTCTGATACTGCGCACCTCAGCAGTAGATCTACACACAAAAATTTTCTTCAGTTTGCAACAATCACAGTTTCAGGTCCCGACAATGGAACCATTTGTTGGCACAAGGGCAGATCCAGGGTTCAACGCTACAACAACACACCAACAAAACCCTAACTACCGGCCCTTTCAGCAACACCTGCGAAGCAGATAAAGTCTCACCCGAGGTAGAGGCAGGGGTGGTTGCAGGACTCAGATGTCTACAACCTTAGCTGGGACACAAATATGTGATTGTAATACTTAACAGAGGACTTAGCATCATTGATTCATCAATCTCTAACTAATATCCACTTAGCATCGCATCATTCAGAGCATCACATCCTTCACAATGATCTAATGTATTTAAGCACTTAACATAGGTAAATGGGTCAGATCTAGCAGATCAAGCACTAAGCACCTTCATATAGGTCAGATCTAACATTCTTACACATCATTAGCACAAAGCATAAGCAGATATATCTAATATTCTCAAAGCACTTAGAAAATAACACATAAATGCATCAGAACATCGCACAGAGTAGAATAACACAGTATTTACGTGGTTCACTCTCACCCTGGGGCTATGTCCACCGACTCATCTTCTTTATTATCTTCTTCAATATGTTACATGCACCGAGCTTCAGAACCCTACTCCGCATAGGACATAAGATCTGTGCAGCTCGTAGATCCTTCTTCCTTGCGTTACAGCACAAAGACCTCCACAGTCTTGCTACAATCACTTGCACCTAGCTCTGCAAGTCTCTCACAATATACACAGAGCGTTTACAAACCCTGCTTGCACTTAGCACTTAACTTATCGGCCTTCCATCACACAGATCCCTTATATCTATATTGCTTAGACATCTCTCTCTCTCTCTCTCTCTCTCTCTCTCTCTCTCTCTATATATATATATATATATATATTACAAAATAGGCCTAAATATGGGTGAACCCATTGGCCGACATCCCATTCCCGTTACATAATCCCATAAACCCAAAAAGGAGTCGAGATCTCGTGATCTCCGCTTCGTCTTGCGCTCCTCCTTCGACAAGATGTCGAAGTCCCAAAATAGGTCAAACTTGAGCAGATCCCTCAAAACTTGGTCAAGGGCCAACAATACTCCATCAACATTCTTCCATAAGAAAATTGCACATTATATTGAGATATATAATCAGTGCACATAGACATAAAAAAATTGCATACAAAGGCCTTGCCTTGAGTCATCTTGCCACCAACTCTACAAAATTGTGTATCCAAAGACTATAGATACCACTATGCCACCATAATGACTATCCAAAATACAGTCTAATAAACCATCCCAATAAAACCAAGAAGTCAAAACTTTTATATAAAAATTTTGTTGAAATTACATTCATACCAAAAGATACCATCAAAAAAGTCTCACACATACTTGAGTTAGATAGGAAAAAGCTAATACAACTTTATAAAAAACCTTGGACCCTCATGACCATCAATCCACTAATTATAAGCGATAGCTCCATGACACTCTGTAAGGGCCTTTTTTGATAAAATGTCAGCCTCCTAATTTTCTTCTCTGTAGACATGGGCAAATGTGATGACTGAAAAATGCTTGATGAGTTCCCTTGCTCGATCGTTCCAACATTCTATAGTGATGACCTGCAGAGTTCCATTGTTGTTAAACCAGTCAATAACAATTTTTGAATCACCAATGACATGGATATCTAAGATAGAAAGTCTATGATCCAAAGTAAGGACAACCCAAACACCCAAGAGTTATGCTCTTGTGTTTGTGCCTCCACCACAATTGAGAGTCCACCCGTAAATCGTGTTATCATTGAGCTTTATAACACCCCCCGCTCCACTTTGTTCTCCATTTCTTTATGCTGCCCCATCAAACCATCCAATAATTTTGTGATGAGGCACGATATTGATAGGTCCCCGAATGGATTTTTGAGTTTTCCGGGGACAATGGCAGACCACAACAACAATAGATAGATAGATGACCTTCTCCATAGATGGAGACTTTGATTCAAATATAGCCAAGTTTCTTTCATTCCATATGTGCCAACAAATGAATGTTGGCAATGTTGAGTGACTATAAAACCTTCTAGCCCAAAATTTAAAACATTCCAACATTGTGGAGCCCGTCCACCCTATGGCCATCTTGTAATGAGCTAAAATCTTATTCCAAACAAAGCTTGTGAAAGGACATTGGATAAATAAGTGAAAAACCTAATCATAATTACCTCTATAAAGAAGACAAAGACTAGGCTCGTGCCATCCTCGCTTGAGAAGATTGTTCCAGGTAAGTAGTTTGTCTTCAATGAGGAGCCACGTAAAAAGTTTGATCTTTTGTGGGCAATCCCGGGTCCATAGCTTCCTCCTCATGCCTCTAATATTGTTCTTCCATAACTCGACAACCATCACATTATAAACATTCTCGGTTGTTAAAAGGTCAGTACAATCGCCCCCCATCCACCTTAACTCATCGTAAGTATCAGATAGTGATATGCCCGCTTATATCAAACATAGCCTATAACGATCCCATTAAGATGCAAGATCACCCACCAAACCCAAGTCTAAACTGTTGAGCCAATCTGTGCATATCGAGCCCTGGTCCGGATCCCTTCTTGCTTGGTAAAGATAATAAACCTGGTTAATATTTAAATGATTTGTCAGCTCCACAAAAAGATAGGAAGCCTTTCCCATCCCTAGGATTTCATCCTTTCACATAATGATAGAATCCCACATCCCCGGTTTCCATTCCAGCCAGTGCACAAGCAATGGTAAAGCATTCAACAAATTCCTCCATGTTTGTGAGCCAGTGTGTGTAGTTGGAACAGTAGAGAACAACCAAGTTATCACTGATGTGTGAGGAAAATATTTATCTTTCAGAACCTGTTGCCATATACTAGGATGCAACAAATCGCGCCAAAGAGATTTTGCAGCTAAGGCTCTCGAGAAACATAAGATATTTCTAACCCCCCATCCTCGAAACTTTTTTGACCTAGCTAATGTCTCCCACTTGCATAAGTGATATGATGATGGATATTTCATGCCAGACCACAGATAAGAGAAAACCATCTTACGAATCTTATTCAAGACTGAATTTGGGATGTGAGCCAATGCCATCCAATACACCGGTTGGCTTTCCAACACTGCCTTTTTTAAAACATATCTACCTCCTAGTGATAGAAAGCGATTGCACCAGTGACAGATTATATGTTCATATTTTTGCAAAATCCACTTCCAGTCTGCCACCTTATAACTATCCATCTTTAAAACACAACCCAAGTATTTAAACCCTGCTATAAGACTCATGATACCATAATGAAATAATGCAGTCAAATTATTAAGAAAAACATGTTGTACACCAAAATGATGGAACATTGATTTGTTTACGTTGATTTCCAATCCAGAAGCACCACAAAAAGCATATAATAGAGTATGGAATTCCTGCCATTCAGTGATAGATGCATTTGACATTATTAACACATCATCCACAAATAGGAGATGGAGAATTCTTACCATCTGAGAGACTTTAATACCCGACAGATGCCCTTCCATAAAGCTTTTTTTCAGTGAGAGGCTCAATCCCTCCATCACAAGGATAAACAAAAGAGGAGACAATGGACATCCCTGACGCAATCCTCTCCCACTGTTGACGAAATTTGTAGCCTCTCCGTTGATCATAATAGCCATAGATGTTGAGGTCACACAACCCATGATCCATTTAGTCATATGATGACCAAAACCACAATGTAGAAGCATCAATCTTAGGTAATCCCAATTAGTGAAATCATGTCTTTTTCAAGTCCAACTTCAATATGACAGCCTGTAATTTCTTAGATTTTATACTATGAAGGCACTCATGTGCTGTTCCAATGGAATCAAGTATCTGATGACCTTTTAGGAATCCCAATTGTTCCTCAAATAGGGTACAAGAGAGAATAGGTCTAATTCTCTTCGCTATGATTTTTGTAATAATATTGTAACAAATATTACACAGAGCAATAGGGCAATAATCCGAGAAGGATGAAGGGCGGTTAGATTTCAGAATTAGAGCCAGAAAGGTAGAATTAATCGGACGAATAACTTTGCCGTGAATTCTAGAATCCTCAACCATAGCAAGTAAGTCAGGACCAACTAGATCGAAGAAGAAAAGGAAAAATTTGACTGTCCACCCATCTGGACCAGGACTCTTGTCTTTGGCAAAACCTTTTAGAACGTCTGATAGTTCCTCCATAGTTACAGCCTGCTCCAAAGATGTGACTTCTTCCTCCATTACAATCTTTGGATAAAGACTGATAGTCTCCAATTGTGCCCGCAAATCTGTCTGCCCCTGATCTAGGTGGATATCGGTGGCCACCCACCTTTTCCAACCGGCTCAAAACCGTTTCTAGCAATTTTGGTAATTTACTATTTTCAACGGTTTTTCGGGTCCTGAAACTTTCAGAGTAGTTTTGAGGCCCTAAACGACGTTTTTTGGAAAAACGAGGGGTAACATGGAGCCCCAAAATGAATCTCCTCGACAATACCTTTCCAACGGGTTATCATGCACCTAAAACGAGGATCGTATGCAAACGTTATGACCCCGGGAAGTTGATGTATTAACTTACCCAAACGGGTCCAACATGACTTTTGGCGCTTCATCTCCTAATGTTAGGTTTTTGGATGTCTAGGGTTTTAGGCATTCTTGTTTATTGTAAAAAGGCCTTTAGAGCTTGATTGGATGATCTTCTTGTGAATGAACACAACTGTCACATCTCTTCTCACAGATAAGCCGCCACCATTACAACAAACTTGTTTTCTGCTACATTTTACAGTTTCAACTTATTTCCTTATTAAATAGAAAACCAATTTTACTATATCTCTGTTATTTTGTGTTAATCACCTGTTAATAATCTGTAGTCATTTCGTTCTGCTCGTAAAATCAATATCAGTGGTATTAGAGTGGTCTGCTCCTTGTCATCTTAATGCATGTCCCCAACGAGGTCAAAGTACAAAGAGTTGGGTCTCGAGGTTGTTTCTCTTGAGGACAAAATATCTTGCATGCCCAAGCGACCTCTCATGGCAGGAGAAAAGAAAGATGACGGGACATGAGATCCTTTCAAAATGTTTCTTGAGGAAGCCCTCACGCAACAGAGGAACGAGATGATGGATAGTTTCGTGCAAATCCTACGACGGCTACCAACATACGATGCATCTTCTTCAAGCAGAGGCGTCGCCCCCTTCAAGGTACAAATAAACTTCGATATTCCTATAATTGAAGGTCAGATTGACGCGGATGTTGTAGTCAAGTGGTTGAATCTACTAGAAGGGTATTTTTCTGTCCATAACTTTTTAAATAGAGAAAAGATTACTTTTGTGCTCCTCAAAGCTGTTCCCCATGTCAAAGATTGGTGGGAAACTTTCTGTGAGCAAAAGGAAATAGAGGAAACCTCATTATTTACAGTCATGATCACCTGGGAATCCTTCAGGGATGTTATTAAGGAACAATACTACCATGTTAGAAGTTATGATGACTTGTATACCAAATGGACCACATTGCGGCAAGAAAGAGACCAAGCAATGCCAGACTTCACAAATATCTTCCATACCTTGCGCACCAAGCTGGGTATCAAAGATTCAGAGTGACATCTGCTGCTCAAGTATTGCGGTGCTCTGCATAGATACATCCAGACTGAAAATGGAATTTCTGGACATCTCATCCTTGGGCGTGGCCTACCAATATGCCATCAAAATTGAGCAGAAGCTTAAACAAAAGACGCGGCAATTTAGGCCTGGGAACCCCTCACAACAAAATCTAGGAAAGGGCGGCCCCAACTGATCCGGATTATTTTCGGCACGAAATGAGAGCGGAGATATAATAAAGAAATGCACAGAGATATCGCGTATATCCAGTAATATAACAGAAATATATCAGAGATGCAACCATAAACACAGAGATACAGTAATACACGAT
>ML785973.1:45585-78903 GCA_009831015.1 Picea engelmannii
CAAAAACCTAACCCTAGGAGATGAAGTGCCAAAAGTCATGTGGGCCCTGTTTGGGTAAGTTGGTGCATCAACTTCCCGGGGTCGTAACTTTTGCATACGATCTCCGTTTTAGGCGTGTGATAGCTCGTTGGAAAGGTATCATCAAGGAGATTCATTTTGCTGGCTCAATCATGCCTTTGGCTATCATTGAGAACCTCTATCTCGAAAAAGCTTCATTTAGGCCGTCAAAATGGCCCGAGAAGTGAAAACCTGCTAAAAATAGTAAATTGCCAAAATGGCCAGAAAACTGTTTTGAGCCATTTGGAAAAGGTGGGTGGCCCCCGATATCCACCTGGATCACCAACCCACAAAACAAAGGACAGAGCAAATATGGACAGTATCAGGATAACTAGTCCAAGCTGAAAGCAAAGAAGGAAACCAAAAAGACAAAGAAAGACATCGAGAAGTGGTGCGACTTCCATAAGAGCCCTTGGCATAACACTGATGACTGCCGCTCAAAGTAGTCGTTGGTGGCCAAAGTGAAAGCCTTTGAATCAGATGCAGGTTCTGACTCTGAGTCAAAACCAGAAAGGGGAAGACAGATCATTGATGTGGAACCCAGTGCCACCGTTGCTACCACCAAGCTCCAGCCTGATGAACCAAACGAGCTAGAAGGAGAGCACCTCTTCCATTCACAGATGTGGGTAAAAGGCACCCCGCTGCACTTCATCGTTGATAGTGGTAGCCAGAAGAACCTCATCTCAGCAGAGGTCGTAAAGCAGCTAGCCCTACTGACAATGTCACACCCACAACCCTACACCATTGGATGGCTCTGCCAAGGAAGCGATCTCCACGTCAGCCAACTATGTCGACTGTTGTACGACATCAAGCCCTTCAAAGACAAGGTATTGTGTGATGTTGCTCCACTCGAAGTTTGTGATGTTCTTTTGGGCCAACCTTATTTATGGAAACATCATATTGTATATGAGTCTAGGCCTCATAGTGTTATTATTACTTTGAACAGAAAATTGTACAGGATACCCAAGGCAGTCCCACCTAGTGCTATTTCCTTGATCTCTGCTAAGAAATGCAAGAAGGTCATCTCTCAGACGGGGAAGTTTGTCTTCTTCATGATTCACTTTCAGAATGAGCAAAAGATCACAGCCACATCTAGGGTCTCTGTGGCCGACCTCTCCACACAGCAGAAGCAAGTAGATAAGGTCGTGGAGGAATACTCAGATATCTTCTCCTCACCTACCAGGGTACCTTTGCACTGCCAGGTCAAGCACCCCATTGATCTGACCCTCGACACATCACTGCCCAATGGGCCAGTCTATCATCGCTCTTTGTTAGAGAATGAACAGGTCAAGCAACAGATCCAAGAACTACTCCACAAGGGGCACACATGTCCCAGCTCATTACCTTGCGGGAGCCCAATCGTGCCAGTACAAAAGAAAGATGGAACCTAGTGACTCTGCATTGATTACCAGGATCTGAATAAAATCACAGTCAGAAATCGGTACCTGATTCCCCGAATTGACGACCTCCTTGATCAACTCACAAGGGCCAAATACTTCAGTAAGATTGATCTAAATTCTGGCTACCACCGAGTCCCGATAGAACACAAAGATGTATGGAAGACCGCCTTCAAGTCAAAGGAAGGCCTTTTTGAATGGTTGGTTATGCCCTTTGGTTTGACAAATTCTCCAACCACTTTCATGAGGATGATGGACGATATCCTGCGACCATTCACCAATACTTTTGTAGTGGTGTATCTAGATGACATTCTCATTTACAACAAGACTTGGGCCGAACACTTATAGCTTATTCAACAGGTTTTGCACACCTTGCGGTAGCACAAGCTATATGCCAACTTGGAAAAATGATTCTTTGGCATGGACAGGGTCCATTACCTAGGCTACATCGTTGATCAACATGGCATACATGTGGATCCAGCCAAGATCCAAGTCATCCGTGACTGGCCATCCCCAACCACACTCACTGAGCTTCGGAGCTTCTTGGGCCTTGCAATTTCTACCGCAGGTTCGTGTTGCGATTCTCCCATATTGCATGGGCCCTCAGCCAAATAACCAGGGGTGGTGGTAAGGCGAAATTTGCGAGGGGTCGGTCCCAACAACAAGCATTCAATGATTTGAAGCAATGCTTGTGCTCAGCCCCAATACTTCCACTACCACACTTGCAACAACCCTTTGAGATCGAGACAATTGCTTTAGACTATGTTGTGGGTGTCGTTCTCACTCAGAACAGCCAGCCCATGGCCTATCATAGTGAGACACTATCAGATGATGTCCGTAAGTACCCTACTTATGACAAATAAATGTACTCCATTGTGCAAGCCTATCGCCAGTGGAGACATTACATTCTTGGGAAGGAGAAAACCATCCACATTGATCATAAGCCACTACAATTCATGTAGACACAAGGAAAATTGCAGAATGACCGCCATAAAAAGTGGTCCACATACTTGCAAAAATTCCACCTCAACATCAAGTATAAAACAAGAAGCACCAACCGTGTCTTTGATTGCCTCAGCAGACTGCCAATCGCAACACTCACCACGGTGCTAGACTCTTGCGGCCATGAGACCTCTGGATGGCCCCAACTCTATGAGATAGACCTAGACTTCTCCACCACCTACCAAATGTTGGTTGCAAACACAGTTGTCGATAATTTCCTTCTTTAGGATGGGTTGTTGTGTCGTCTGGGCCATATCTGTGTTCCATCAAGCGAGTGAGTGAAGCTGATATGGGAATCTCACTACAGTCAGGTAGCGGGACACTTCGGCGTTGAAAAGATAGTGGCGATGCTATAGAAACATTTCTACTGGCCGAAACTTCGACAGGAGGTCAACAAGTATATCAGGTCCTGCATTGCCTGTGATATTGCCAAACCGACCACTAAGAAATTGGGCCTGTACACCCCTCTTCCTACTCCTGATAGGCCATGGGAATCCATCTCAATGGATTACATGTTGGGCCTCCCATCCACCAAGTGAGGAAATGACTGTGTTTTTGTGGTTGTTGATCGCTTTTCTAAGATGGCGATTCTGGTTGCCTGCAAGAAGAGCATCACAATAGAGGTCACTGCCAAGCTCTTCTTTGAATGAGTCTGTGTACATTTTGGAATCCCACAAACCATTATCTCAGATCGGGACAGTCGATTTCTCAACACATTCTGGTCGAGCCTCTGGTCACCGCTGGACACCAAGCTCACCAAATCCACGGCCTTCCACCCCCAGATAGATGGCCAAACCGAGGTCGTAAATTGAATGATTGTGCATATCCTTCGCATGTATAATTCCAAGCACCCTCGCATGTGGGATGAGAGTGTTCCCTATGTTCATCATAGCTACAATTGAGCCCTTCATAGCTCAATCAACCACAACCCCTTTCAGGTGGGGTTGGGATTCTAATCATTGGGTCCCATTGATGTTGCACTTCCCCTTGCAGTCACCTCGATCGACTCATCTCCTGCTCCAACTGAAGCTGACAAAGCCACCCGGTTCATTGAGCAGATCCAGCACATCCGCCAATAGGTTTAGGATATCCTACAAAAGTCCAATGATAAGTACAAGCAACACCGTGATCAACATCGGGTGCCACATAAGTTTCAGGTGGGCGACAAAGTTTGGTTGCACTTGCAGAAAGAATGCTTTACAAGACCCCATCAGAAGCTTCGCCCACTTCATTATGGGTCATACACCATCACCAAGGCTATGGGGGATAATGATTTTGAGCTCAACATTCCTCCTTTCCTTGGCCTGCACCCACTGTTCAACGTGGATCTCCTTCGCCCTTATTTCCCACCATTATTGGACACCTCAGAAGTAGCAGAACAATTGACACCAACAGAGCTCAACCTCGATTGCATACAACATGCATCCAGTGATTAGATTATGGACACACAGATCAAGGGTACTTGATAGCAAAGGATCCAACTTTATCGAGTCGTTAAAGCAAGGCAACTCCTACACTAAGGCAAGTGGCTCACCCGGGCCAAATTCAACATAAATTTTCTCATCTGATGGGGGAACTCAAAGCAATGGAGACCATTTCTTCCTAAGGAGGGAGGATTGATCCAGGTAGATATCGGTGGCCACACACCTTTCCCAACTGGCTTAAAACAGTTTCTGGCAATTTTGGTAATTTACTATTTTTAGCAGTTTTTTCGTGTCATGAAACTTCCGGAGCCATTTTAAGGCCCTAAACGACGTTTTTTGGGAAAACAGGGAGAAACATGGAAGTTTCTTTGATGTTGCCTTTGATGTTTCCCCTAAAATGAATCTCCTCGACGATACATTTCCAACGGGCTGTCATGCACCTAAAACAGAGATCGTATGCAAAAGTTACGACCCTGAGAAGTTGATGTACTAACTTACCCAAACGGGGCCCACATGACTTTTGGCGCTTCATCTCCTAGGGTTAGGTTTTTCGATGTCTAGGGTTTTTGACATTCCTATTTATTGTAAAAAGGCCTTCAGATCCTCATTGGAATGATCTTCTTGCGAATGAGTGCAACTGTCACATCTCTTCTCAGAGATAAGTCGCCACCATTCCAGCAAGCTTGTTTTCCGCTACATTTTACAATTTCAACTTATTTCCTCATTGAATAGAAAACCTGTTTTACTGTATCTTTATTATTTTGTGTTAAGCACTTGTTAATAATCTGTAGTCATTTCGTTCTTCTCATAAAATATGGATCAGCCCCAGATCTTTAAAAAAGGATTGGAAATAAGTAACAACTTCGTCTTTTATATCTTCCTGTCTCGAGTGAACTCTACCTGCATCATCAGTTATATCCCAAAGGTATTTTTTATTTCTCCTATAGCTCGCAAATCTATGAAAAAACTTTGTGTTTTTATCGCCACTCTTAATTCATGTAGCCCTACTTTTCTGCCTCCATCTTTCTTCTTCGACCAATACGATTTTGTTGTGTTCCGCCTCCAACAACCTGCATTATTGATCTAAGTCAACATAAAATGATCCATTGTTTTTCTGTATATATAAAGTTCCAAATCTGCTTCCAATCTTGTTAATAATTCCTTATCCCTTAATAATTTTGCCTTTGATCAAGATTTGACCCACCTTTTTAGAAGTGTTAGCTTTTCAACAATCCTTCTTTGTGCCCCTTCAATTAACTCAAAAAGTTTATCCAACCAGACTTCTCTTGTCAAATTTGCAAAACATTCATCCCTTAACCAAACAGGATTGAGCTTGAAAGGATAAGCAGTCTTTTATATGCCAATCTATAGTCGTATAAAAATAGGAACGTGGTCAGAAATGAAGGTGGAATCAACCCACAATCTATACCTCATAGTTGGACCAATCAATTCCTTTTCCACATAAAATCTGTCTAGTCTTTTTGCAATGCTTGATTCTCCCAATCTGTCGTTGCGCCACGTCAGAACCAACTCAGTCGGAGCCACGTCCACCAAAGGAAAATTAACAAATAAATCTTTTAAAAAAGGGGGCCAAAGGATTTATCAAAGTTGTTTTTCCCCAAATCTCATCAGAGTTTAAAGTAAAATTTAAATCCCCAGCCATAATTAAATCTGTGTGAGCTAACAACCCCCTATCTTCAAGTTTTTCCCAAAATGTCTTTCGATCCGTGCAAGGACCATAAACATTCAGAAGAGTAAGTCTCCTCTTATCAACTAGACTGGAACCTGTCAAAAAAATGTTGCCACAAGTGAGAACCGGAGAGAAAACAAAAAAATGAGGATCCCATGATACAAGCAGGCCCCTCGAGTTACCAACTACACTTACGACACATGACATCCAATCTGGCCTGAGGGAATACATGAAATCCCTCGCCCTTACATTAGTTGTCAATGTCACTTGTAGAAAAATAACATGGGGTGCGATCTTTGAAAGGAGCCTGCGCATAGAGTCCAATTTAAGGGGCCCTCCCTCCTACCCCTCTAATGTTTAGAGATAGAATATTCATGACTTAGCCCTTGCGAGGGCTTTGATGCCTCTAAGCACCCCCTGGTCAATAGTAGAAAGAGAAGGATTTGTTGGTAAGGTTGTATTTGTCCTCGATTTTTTACGAGCACTTCGAGTCTTTACAGGTGAAAGATTGAGTCCCAAACCCCGAGACCAAGCAAGATTGTTGCCATATGTGACCTTTGCAACTATAGGGTCTGGAATCATAGAACTGAGTTCCCCTGATACCACCTCTATTTTCTTTAAAAAATTCGAGATAGGTACAGGACTATTAACCTCCCTATAAGATGGAACAAAATCGGTAAGCAGTCTATCCAATGAGTGATCACTAGCTTTAGGTTCACCATAACCTGGAAGAAGGGGTGAGCCTTCTGACAATAAAGGTTCAATAAGAACATAATTGGTTTGGACCGTAGTATCTGCAAGAGGAGGGTGAGACCAACACTCATCTAAGCAGGTATCCAAAGGTGTAACAACAAGCTTAGTGAGAGAAACGATAGCCTCAGGCTTGCTAACCAGTGCCTCAGAAGTTTCAGTCACCCCATTTACAAAAGTTTTCATAGAATAAAAAGAGTCAAGATGGTCTCTTTCCCATGTAGTCGATGAACAATAGAGAGAAGGGACGTAATGTCTCAACTTACCAACAAAGGTGGAAGTCAAGGATGGTGAACTATCCAATTCCCATGCAACTGGGTAGTTGCCCTGCTCCAGTGTCTCCACCTCCGAGGAATAGCCATTGGTCTTCGTTTCATCTGAAGGTGGCTTGTTGGAATGAGCTCCATAGGATTGTCAACAATCCTTTTTGAGATTTCTAGTCTATCTACAACGCACACACCAAAATGGTATCCCAAGGTAGTCCAACCTCTGTGCAAACACCATGCTGTGCCATTCAATATTCAAAAAATCCAGTAGCCCACCATGCATGTCCACCTCAACAAGAATTTTGTTCATGCGCCTGTCACGTGAAAGCAGAGAATCCTCATCAATCTTGATGAAGCATCCCAAGACATTTCCAATAGCCTCCAAGGCTTTTGTGTTCCACAGTTGCAAAGCCAGACCAGGTAGTAGGACCCAAAGATGTCGATAACTGAAATATTTAGTTACCGGATCAAATTTAAGTCTCCACCTATTCAACATAAGGCTGCCACCTTCAAATACCCATAAATTTTCAAGACTCCTCGTTGAATCTTCAGGAGTCTTTAAAACGAAGCCAAACCAGCCCCTCGGTAGAGTTAGGAGAACCAGAGAGTACCCCATAATGGGTTCCCAAGTGGCCTTCATCCACTCTGATACCGAAATTTTACAAAGTAAACGATAGGCTAGTCTACCCACCAACACACACATGGCGAGTGAGCATGACTCTTCCATCCCAATATCCATCCCCAAAACCATAGAACGCTTCGTTCTCTTGGGCTTCCACACTCTCACAATAATCTTGGAGGAGTGTCGCTTCCCTACAAAACCACAAACAGGTTCCTCCAAGGATGTCTTAATCCAATTTGTGTCCCTTTCACAGAACTCAAATGATATCTTTGAAAAAATTCCGAGAGTATGTTTCGTTGAGGCTAGACCAGCACTGCACTCATCCTTCGTAGTAACTCCAAAATCTCACAGAGCCTCCTTTTGAACTGGTGAGCAAGATAGAACTGGTTGTGAAACAAACTTTGAAACAAAGAAGGGTGAAGGGAGTGTATTCGTCTGATGAGTTGATGGAGTGGACGGTGAAGCATTAATATGACCATTAATACCTCGATTTTTACAAATAACATCTACCGTCGATATGAAGCTAGGGTGATCCCAAGGATCCCCAGCTTCCACTCCTGAGGGATAGCTGACCTCATCTCCCATAAAGATAACCACATGACCTTAAATACCCTACAAAGATAACAGATCAATACATTACTCAATGAGTGAAGTGGCGCTATGTGAAGGGTTATCGACCAGAGGTAGTCAATGGAACAAGCTTCGAAAGGACATGTATCTCGACCGTAATAGACAACTCTGAAAACATGCCATATCAGGTTAATGGCAGGAAAAAATAGTCTGAGAAGACACACAAGAAACCAATGCTGGAAAAAAACCGCTAAACTAGTCAGAAGGATAAACTAAAGTGAAACTGGCATAAACAGAGGTACACCAGACCCACCAACACCAATGCCATATGAAAACTAGTACCCATCCGAAACAATGGCATAAATCCAAGAGTCCCGCTCCTCCCGATTTTCCCGCCTAAAACCGATTTTGAAAAGAGGTGCTGCCATGAAACCTGCTCTCCTCCACCGTCGTTCTTTTTATGGAGTATGGCAGATCCCTTTTCTTGTGTTCAAGTCTTATGTAAAAGAGCCCACGATATAATATAAACTAGTCAAAAGGATAAACTAAAGTGAAACTGGCACAAACTGAGGTACACCAGACCCACCAACACCAGTGCCATATGAAAACTATTGCAAGAGTCTCGCTCCTCCAGATTTTCCCGCCTACAACCGATTTTGAAAACAGGTGCTGCCATGAAACCTGCTCTCCTCCATCATCGTTCTTTTTATGGAATTGACGACTCCTTTTATTTGACAACCTCCTCATGNACACACACACACACACACACACACACACACACACAACTCCACATCTTATACTCCATCAACATGCGATGCATGTCAAA
Source organism: Picea engelmannii (assembly GCA_009831015.1). Lineage (NCBI taxonomy): Eukaryota > Viridiplantae > Streptophyta > Pinopsida > Pinales > Pinaceae > Picea > Picea engelmannii. The sequence continues at coordinate 54,190 of ML785973.1, forward strand.
ACAAAAGAACATAAGTAGAGTTTCAAACTATAGAAGGTCATCTAGTGAAGAGTAATTTATATATGATCGCAATTTTTAGGACAAATACCTAGTGAAATTCTTAGCATGCAATTGCTAATGCATCTCAAAATATATATCATACACCACAACAACTAATGCACATCTTCATAGGACACCTTTGAACTACATTGATGGAGAATAGACACATTCATCAAACGGTAGTTAAAATACATATAAATGGTCCTTCTCTAAAGGTTAGCTTGGAATTATAATGATTCAGAAGTGATAAAATGAGTCAATCAACAATTAAAATACCAATTACTCATCTTGGAAGAACAACTTAGCACTTTCATGATGATTAAATGAGTCAATCACTATTACTCATCTTGGAAGAACAATTTAGCACTTTCATGATGCATAAGTAATGCCAATTATCAACAATGTAGTGCTCCATTCAAAAAGACGATGTAAGACTATAATAAAGAATAATAATTATAAAGCGTCTTATATCTTCAACAATGCAACAAAACACAAACAACTTTGTGGCATGTGGACATGTTTGAATGCGCAACTTGGAACTACAATGATAGAGGTGTATTTCCAACTCACCAATCAAAGACTTTCAAAAAACATTATATGTTATGCTAGCACTGAAGTTAAGTATAAAACATATCTACTATACTAACATTGATGTGAAGTCTATTATAACCAACTACTTGAATGCACCCAATCTTAGCCAAGAAGTTGAACCCAATGTATGTTGAGAACTACAATTTCATTTTATTATGTTATCTGTTGGAACCATGAATATGTGATTGAGTATTTTGGATTGGTATTTGCGNTCTATTATAACCAACTACTTGAATGCACCCAATCTTAGCCAAGAAGTTGAACCCAATGTATGTTGAGAACTACAATTTCATTTTATTATGTTATCTGTTGGAACCATGAATATGTGATTGAGTATTTTGGATTGGTATTTGCGAGGAGATCCTAAGAACTGAAATCTATGTCGTTAGTTTCCCCAACTCCTTATGTTTGTTACAAATTCACACGACTCAAACTTGCATGTATCTACACTTTAACTAAATCATAATCGACCCCAATGATAACTTTATTATACCAACAATGGAATGCACTATGTAACCATATCAAGTTCAAACTCTTACACTTTATTCTTTTCACAAGTGAAAGCTCCACCGACTACTATAGATACTCCACAAGTTTAGCAAACGATATAACTATTGATTTAGAGGAATGGATCAAATGAGCAAAGCGCCCAAAATCCCCAAATGTTGAAAGGAAGTTTATCTCATATATATGGAAGAAAATAATTTAAACCAATCTACCTTCAATCTAATTATTTTGGAGATCTATAAACAATATTGCATAAGGTTATATGTATTTGGGAAACAAAAGTTTACCAAACCAAAGAGAATATAGAGTGCTCATATTACAATTAACAATGCAAATTATTAGCCTCCAAAATTGTATAATATAATCAATTGACAACTTAGGAATCATTTTGAAGCCAAAATAAAACTTGTTTTATAAAGGAACGAACATAGGATTTCATCCAAAAGAATGTATAAGTCAAGTTTATGAAGGAAGGCTCCTACAAGCCTCAATGCCTTTCAAGGAGATAAGAAGGAACAATTAGAGGATTAACGTGATACTTTGTAGAACTACAAAACTAGGTCAATCTTCTTTCACATTGGCTATTATTGGTGTGAATTACAAGAGTCCAGTCTTTGATATCATCCTATGACTAGTTGAGGCTCAACACCGAGACTCATATAGTTGATTGAAATTTCAATTGTTCCCCAAAATGGTTTTAAAAATGAACCAAACTTTTAAGAGGGAATTTAGATTGAAACTCATTATTTTCCTAATTAAAACATTTAAGTTGCAGTGTTCCTGCTACTAAGTTTGATAGGGCATTGATGGTTTAAAAGTATGGGAAAGAAGATAAATAGTTCATAGAATCCAATAGTCAAAAGTCATAGCACTTGTATATTGAACCCAAAATAGTAGCTTGAGGTTGTAAAGTAGCATCATTCGAATCTTTTTCTTTTACCGTCCAGAAATATATAGAGCCAAACATAAATATTTGTGTGCAAAGTACATAGAGAAGATCTAACTTTTTCATCGTTAATATGTTAACAATAGTTTACAGGTCTACAAAATCTCAAATGCAATTATTTTGACAACAACCTTATAATTTAAAATTGTTTGATATGAAATTCCAAAGTAATGAAGAAGGTACTTATTTTTTCCAAAGGCTGAATGCTAAGAAATTGACTGGGTTAGAGCGATTTTCCACCCAACTATAAGTAATCCTCTTTGGCTACCACCCCCTAGCAAGGTTATGAGACCAACAGGGTGAAGTAGGAAAATTCAAGATTCTCTCGAGTTGTTCCTCCAACCCCTCAAAAAAACATGAAAGACCAACCAAGCAACCCACTGTTAATTATACCAGTGTGAACACTCACAATACTTACCCCACACAAAACAGGGATGATTCTTCCTTCTACGCTTAACAGTTCCTTAGAAGTTCTCCCCTTTGGTGCTCTTCAGTGTGGGCACATAAAAGTCCAAACTATTGTCTACAAATTTAACTTCAATGGACTTTTTCTTGGTTCTTGGCATTTTATGATCAACTTTCTTCAAGGATTGTAGGGATATATCTATAATAATTTTTGCCTCGATTGTTGCACATTATTTCTTTCTTACTATTCTCTATGTCTTCCTCTCTTTTTCCTCCTTGACACAAGATTCTAATGGTTCTCTTTCATGGGCTAATTAGTGCCATAGTATGACAACACTCTTTTTCCAAGCTTCAACTTTGTTTTCCTCTCCTCTATGCTCTCCAAAACACAACCCCATTCCCCCAATTCAAATTTCCTCATTTTGGCATGAGTGAAAGGAAGCAAGACAATCTAACTTTGTTTTGTTTTAATTACGTGCGAGACAATTTTCCTAGAATGTAAGAGGTGATTGCCTAGATTGAGGAGTTGATTTCATCCAATTTTCTTATATCTAATTTAGACTATAGACTAGACTCAACATTATAAAAGAGTAAAGGTTAAAGTAATGGCAAGATGGGTACAGAAAGAGACATAAGTAACCATGTATATACAAATTCATTTAGACCCCCTTACCTTTCTCCTCTTGTTGTATCATAACTCATTTTGGTGCTCATGCTCAATCAATCTTGGTTCTTTTATTAACTGCAAAATAACAATATTTACAACTATCAAAATCACCATGACATGTACACCTCATGGTGTGAATAAAATATAAAAAAAAAATAAAAAAATCAAATTATTGTTATAAAAATATATATTTAATATTATTTATTACAATTAAAAATAATTTTTAATTCTAAATATTTAATTTTAAAATTTATATATTTAAAAATATCAATAATAAAATACTTACTTTGATTAAAGAGATTTTAACTCTATATTTTCCATAAGAGAACAAACACTTGGCCACACTAGTCCTCAAAATCTCACGAGACTTAGCGTAGAATAAAGTAAGGTTAGTGTTCTGGCAAAGATTATTTTAATGGGAAGGAAAGGAAGCACTATGAACATTGGGTATCCTTCAAATAAAATATATTGTATATTGTACCTTTGACTTTCTTAAAAATTCATGATTGACGTGTTTGCATCGAATACGTACATGTTGGAGGTTTCTGAATAAAATCAAATGCCTCTTTTGAAATAATTTTGTGACAATTTTATGACAAGTTAATTTTATGATAAGTTTTGTGTGGAATTTTTTTTTATATAAGAATTATTTTGGTTAGGTATTTTAAGATATTCTAAATTGGATTTAGTTTGGGTGGTTGGAAGGAAGGATTGTTACTCTTCTTACCCATGTTTAATTTTTATAAATGATATGTTGAGTTTTTAATGAATAATTTAATATTATAATGCCTTCAAGAGTCACGTTGTTGACCAATCTTGTGTCTAAAGATTCTATGGTTTATCCTAGGTACCATCCTCTAAATGAGAGAAGTATTTTGGGTTTTCCCTAAGCAGTGTAAGTTAAAAAAAAAAGATTTCAAAATATATTCAATATTATTTGGGATTTTTTTAAACTATTTTTTTCTAATGTAATTAAGAAGAAATATATTTGAAAATTATTAGTTCATTACAATATGAGTGGGTTTAATGGTTAAGATTTTATATTTTTCAATTAAAAACATACGTTTCCTCATTCAAAATCACATATTTGAATTCAAAGGGGTAAAATATGTATACCTTCATAAATCAAGTAATGAAATCATTGTGCATAGTAATTCATTATCTTACAAAGAAGAATACCTCATATATCTATTTGTCTTATAACTACATTATAACCATAAATTAAATTATAATAATTATTATTATGAATTTTATTGGCTTTCAATATTCATTGTTAAATCTTATCTATAATAAAAAATACATTGTTTATTTCGAGTATATATATAATATTGAATTTCAATATTATATCCTTTTTCTCTTTATTTTTTTCCAACTCTTTTTCAAATCAAATTTTAATGTATTTACTTTCTTTTCTTTGGAATTGCTTTAAACATATATTTTTTTTAAGGGTCTTACTTTTAAAGTTTTATTAACTATATTTAAACATTTTTTTTTATTATTATTTTTTTCTTTTAGGTTATAAAATTTGGAAAACCTCCAAGTACTTTCTCTCATTTCGAGGATGGTACCCAAGGTAAACTCTAAAATCTTCAGGGCCATTACAACAATATATTTGTTATAAGCTTAACATATCATTTGCGGAAATTGAACCAGGGTAAAGAGGAGAACAATCATTCCTTCCAACCACCTAAACTAAACCTAATTAACAACTAAATTTAAACACTTATAAGTATTAATATTTAATTTAATTTAATTTGTGGAAAAAAAATCATACTTGTAATAAATAAATAAAAAGTGCACTTCAAAATTTACTTTCATAAGGATAAATGAATACTTTCAATTTTAATATCCACCTAAATCACTAAAGAGACTCGAATGAGCAAGATATTGTAGGTGTTGAGTTCATAAATATTATGGTGTGGTGGTTGTTTTTAAATGCATATAGATTATTCAACATTAAGGAGAGTTTTACTCCATGCACATGTGGCATGGCATAATTGGAGAAGAATTTGTTGTAGAGATTGTAATAAATAATAAAGTTTACTGATTGTTAATGACCTCTTGGTTTATGGTGAGGTCAATGATGTATTGACCCATCGACTACAATTCTATTTTCATTATGGTTTACTCTATCCTATTATAACAAGTGTTGCATGGCAGCGTAGTCCCTGTCTGGTTGGAATGGAATAAATGCGATCGAGTACAGACCCGTGGGAAGTAAGGTGAAGTACATGTGGTAGCCATGCAAAATTTAGTATTCCCGAATTAGTTTTCTTTGAAATTTATCAAAATTAATAATGTCTGATACCGACAATGTAGCATACAATAGAATAGTAACAACGTCGTGCAACAAAGGCATTCTCGAATTATTTTTCTTTGACAATTTTTTTTTAGCATACAATAGAACACAAAAAATTTATCATTCTTGCATTAGTTTTCTTTGAAACAAAAAGCATACAATAGAACAGTAAAAATGTCTTGCAACAAAGGCATTCCCGAATCAGTTTTCTTTGAAATTTATCAAAAATTAATAATGTCTGTTACATATTTTTGGAAATTTAAATGTGTTTGTCATATAGACTGGGATTGGGGCTCCCGTGGACCATAAAAAGAAATAAGTACAGGAATTAGGAATGTTGAAATAAGAAGTGCGTGACGGTAGAGAGGAAGACCTGAAAATAAGAAATTGGAAGTTATGAGTGTTTGGTTACAGTTTTCTATTTAAAGAGGTAATAATTGGATTGATAAAGAAAACAAGATGACAGTATAGACTTAAATTGGATTGATAAAGAAAACAAGATGACAGTATAGACTTAAATTGGATTGATAAAGAAAACAAGATGACAATATAGACTTACTATGAAGCCGATGCGTTTTTGTTGCTGTGGTCGATGGTTAGTGGAATCGTGTCGATCGGTTGTTGCCCTTCCTGGATGAGCTTGTCCATTATGTGTTGGAACCATTCTTCAATGTAGCTTCTCATGGGGGTCATGTTGATTTCATCCTAGATTTCTATGTCGTAAAGGTCGTTTTCTAATTTCCTTAGATCCATTGAAATACTATGCAAACTTTGTTCAATTTCTTCATTGTGTGTTGAATAGTCCAATACCCAATGCTCGAGCTCATCTGCACGATGTTCAACTATGCCGTAAAAATTTTCGAAAGACAACCCCTTTAAAATATCAAGTTGTTCATGGAAGGCTTCTTTGGTCATTGACAAGGATTTGAGAATTAAGTTTGGGTCTTGAACCTTGTTGGTACTTCTGGCTAAGTCTATTTGGATTAGGCTTGTGAATAAGTCTTCCTTTTCTGATATGGCTTGTTTACATGATTCGACAATGAGCTGCAGGTTCTTAACTTTCTTTTGCCAACATGCTTTTATTTTTTTGGTCCGCTTTGGGGAGGGGATATTCTCTTGTCTTCTTTTCAGTTTCGAGTTGTTAATGACATGATTGACAAAAGGGGTAAGCACCTGATCACACAAATGTTGATCATTTTTTAAATTCGCCTCCAAATGTTTGAGCAAATCATTTTCCCTCTTTCGGAAGGAAACTATATTTTGTGATGTTTCCCAGGCTTCAGTAACTAGCTGCATTCTTTTCTTGATGTTAATATCTACAAGGGCTCTAGAGCATGCAAGGAGGGTAGAGGATACTTTCATCTTGGCTGCGGTGGTAGCAGGCACATTTTTTGCTAAAGGACTACAAAATTCTGGGGTGGCAATGAAAGCCTCTTCAAATTCCTTGAGGCAGTCTTTCAGTCTGGCATTTTCCGCTTCAATTCCTCCAATGGAATCATGAAGAGCATCACTGGTTACGCGATGAAATAGGGAGATTTGGGACGACCACATTTTCCTGAAGTTAATCTCTGTGCGAGATTTGCCTTTCCTATTTGTTACATCTCTCTTTTCAATGACCATATTTTTAGATTGGTTGTAAAAAACAACGCTCTGGAATACAAAAGATTCATCTTTGTCAAAAATGTCGGTCTAAGCTATTTCCATTGCGGACGACCCAATTTTGTGCATGTGCTCAGTTTCAATTTCAAGTTGCACCTGTTCACTTTCAATTTCGGGTTCGTCTGCTTGGCCTACATTATTTTTTCTCTTCTTGGTCAGTGGAATTTTGTGAGAACTATCAATTTTTATATGAGGAGGGTTCTTATCTCCTCCTCCATTCGAAGATTTATGGGTTGCTTTCTTACTGGGGTGGGTCGTTGAAGCGATGTTCTGTGATGTCATGCTCTTGGGAGTGCTGGTGGGGGACTGGGCACTCTTCTCACTGGATATTTTTCCCTGTTGTTTTTATAATTCAGTCGCGCTTTGCAATGTCTCTGCGTCGCAATCGCAATAAGAAGGATTTTTTTCGTCACTGTCCCTGTCCTCGGTCAGGTGTCTATGAATAAAAGAGCTACTAAAGCCAACTGCCATTAAATATTCTCGAAAAATCCCATTAGGGTCAAACCCTTTTAGCCTTTTAGCATACGTTAGGTTCTTCTTCTTGAAATGGCCGAAAAATTCGTCAATCTTGTTGACGTTTCTACACACGAGGTCCCCGACTTTCCAGGGCAGAGGAATGAACTGCTTTTTTTCTTGTCATGGAAAAAATGCAACCAATGGTTGTATTTCCTTGCTATTTCTGCAACAAACATCTTGTCTGTGATGTGGCATGGAAGGAAAATGGGATTTTCCTTTTGTTCAAGTGTGCCCTTCCTATTCAAAAACTTGTTTGCCTGGCCAGACATCCACAGAGCATCCTTCCCTAACAATAAATCTTGAAAAAACAAGAAAAATCCATTAAAAACTTCATAAAAACAATGGGAGGCCTTGTGCCTCCAGAGGGCATGGTACCATAATGTTACTTTGTCAAATCCACAGCTTATTTTCTTGGAAAGAGAAAGTTTTGGAAATAGACAACAATGCACTATTGCGAAAATCAAGTAGGATGGCATATAAATTTTATTCGATTCTTTGAATCGTGACAACTGGGAATAGATCTCAATGGAAGTTAGCTTCCCCCAATCGAAAATGAATTGTTCATTTACTGTGAAGTACAAAATATAAATAATTATATGGGAAATGCTTGCCATGGATGTCTGTCCCGTTATTCTTGTAAACAACCAAGCAATTTCCCGGAATGGATTTCTAAAGGAACTTACCTGCAACTTTGTGATATCTTCAAGAACTGTCGTTGGGTCTTTGAGGAACTCGACTAAGATGTCCAACCCGTTATCATGTTTTTCTAGGAATTGCTCACAGTCTTGTCCTCTGAAGGTCAACGTTGGCTTCGACAATTTTAACATCTTGCGGAAGACCTGAGGTGACAAAGAAACATGAGAATGGTCACCCAGTGGAATATATATTTCGGTGCACCAAGAGACCACCTCCTTACAGTAAAAAATCTTAGGGATGCAGCCTGCATGAGCGATTCCAGAGGTCCAAATCACTTCGTTCTAGGTGGAACAGGATGAATAGTAAAATTATGCCCGGGACCACTGGAAGTTTTGGTCCTGATGTTCAAAGATATTTACTGTATCTCCACAAAACTGTTGTCGACCTGCTGCCATAAGTCTACAAGAACGTTTGTTTTCTCCAGATGATGAATGAAATGAAAAGTTGGAAGGGATAATATAACACTGCGCAAATCTTGGTCCAATGCATGTGAATGGGAGATCTCCTCGAGACTTTCGTTCATTAATGACAATTTCGACGGTTGTTGCATGATGCGTTGTTAACATTAAACACTAGTAATTGCATACATAGAAATGCGAACATGGCGGATATGGCAATGAGCGATTAAGCATTGTAGATATATTGAACGAGCCAACGCGATGACACATGTTTGAGATGAACAATTGGAAAGGACAATATAACTCTCCGCAGATCTTGGTTTAATGCGTAATAATGGGAGATCTCCTCGAGCGTTTCACTCATTAATGACAATGTTGATGGATCTTGCATGGTCAGATGTTAGCATGAAAGGTTTATAATTGCATACTAAGAAAGAAGTACGAAGGTCGTGAGGATGAGAAAAAGCAGCTTCAAAATAGGGTTACAAGGTACAACCATTGGAGGTGAGGGCGTGAGGGTCAAATTGTATGTGTCAGAACTTTTTGAGTGCAATACGCGTAACACCGAAGAGGGTATGATAGGACAGTCCAGAGGGCAATTTGTATATCACTAGTAAGAGCATAAATAATGTATATCAGGAAGGACAAGAAGTTAGTGGGGATGGAAGGCAACGACAAATACTTTGAAACATTTGTGAGCCATGGTAGAGTGAAGCTTGCGAGTTCGAGAAGTCCATAGTGGAATTGTAGATCACGGAAGTTTTGAGTGCACGATGTATATCACGGAACGAGAAGCAACAGAGTTCGAAAGCGCCAACCCGACAACCGCAGCCATAAAATTGGCTAAGTATGGAAAGGAAAAATGATCGGTCGGATTCGTCATGTGAGGATATAGATGGAGATGAAGATATGTTAGCCCGCCAATGCTGGAACCCGTGATCATAGAAAGGCGACTAAGTATATAACCACAAAGCAATACTACATGGGAAGAAGAAAAGGGAAAAATGACTAAGGAGTCCACAGTGGAATTGTAAATCGCAGAAATTTTGAGTGCAAGATGTATATCACGGAACAAGAAGCAACAAAGTTTGAATGCGCCAACCCGAAACAATGACTAAGAATTGGAGATTTCGTGAAGCCATTAACACGAGGATCCAAAATAGGCTGACAAGGTCTCCCCAGAAGACATGAGGCCTTGATGATCAAATTGCATCGCTCAAAACATTTGAATGCATAATCTGTAACACTGAAGAGTGGACGATGTCGAAACCCAGTAGTCAATTTGTATATTGCGGAGGGTCGGATGCCAACTGTTTCATACCAGTGTGTGCAATTGTCACTAGTAAGAGCATAACCAATGTATATTAGGAAGGACAAGAAGTTAATGGCGATGGAAGGCAACGACAGATACTTTGAAAAATTTGTGAACCATCGTAGAGTAAAGCTTGTGAGTTCGAGGAGTCTGCGGTGGAATTGTAGATCACAGAAGTTTCGAGTGCAAGATGTACATCATGAAACAATAAGCAAGAGAGTTTGAAACCGCCAACCCGACAACCGCGGCCATAAAATTGGCTAAGTATGGAAAGCAACAACGGTCGGTCGGATTCTTCATGTGAGAACATAGATGGAGATAAGATATGTCAGACTGCTAATGATGGAACCCATGATTATAGAAAGGCGACTAAGTATATAACCAAAAAGCAATAATACATGGGAAGAAGAAAAGGGAAAAAGGGCTAAGGAGTCTGTGGTGGAATTGTAGATCACGAAAATTTTGAGTACAACATGTATATCACGGAACAAGAAGCAACAGAGTTTGAAAGCGACAACCCGAAACAATGACTAAGAATTGGATATTTCCTGAATGCGTCAACACTAGGATCTAAAATAGGGTGACAAGGGATCCCCAGAAGACATGAGGCCCCGACGGTCAAATTGTATCTCTCCAAACATTTGAATGCATAATTTGTAAGATGGAAGAGGGGACGATGTCGAAACCCGGTAGTCAATTTGTATATTGCGGAGGGCCGGATGCCAACTGTTTCGTGCCAGTGTGTTCAATTGTCACTAGTAAGATAACAAGCAATGTATATTATGAATGACAAGAAGTTATTGGGGATAGAAGGCAACGACAGATACTTTGAAACATTTGTGAACCATGGTAGAGTGAAGCTTGCGAGTTCGAGGAGTATGTGGTGGAATTGTAGATCACACAAGTTTTGAGTGCAAGATGTATATCACATAACAAGAAGCAACATAGTTTGAAAGCTTCAACCCAACAAGCACGACCATAAAATTGGCTAAGTATGGAAAGGAACATGGGTCAGTCGGATTTGTCATGTGAGGATATAGATGGAAATGAAGATATGTCAGCCCACCAATGTTGGAACCCGCGATCATAGAAAGGCGACTAAGTACATAACCAGAAGGCGATAACACATGGGAAGAAGAAAAGGGAAAAAGGGTTGAGTGCACGGTGGAATTGTAGATAACAAATTTTTTTGAGTGCAAGATGTATATCATGGAACAAGAACAAGCAGAGTTTGAAAGTACCAACCTGAAACAGTGTCCAATAATTGGACATTTCATGAACCCTTCAACACGAGGGTCCAAAACAGTCTGAAAAGGTCTCTCCAGAAGACGTGAGGCCCTGATGTTCAAATTGTATCGCTCAGAACATTTTAATTCATAATCTGTAACACGGAAGAGCAGATGATGTCGGAATCCGATGGTCAATTTGTATATTGAGGACGGTCTGATGCCAACTGTTTCGTACTAGTGTGTCCAGTTGTCACTAGTAAAAGCATAACTAATGTATATTAGGAAGGACAGGAACTTAGTGGGGATGGAAGGCAGTGACAGATACTTTGAAACATTTATGAGCCGTGGTAGAGTGAAGTTTGCGAGTTCGAGGAGTCGGCGGTGGAATTGTAGATCACAACATTTTTTAGAGCACAATGTATATCATTGAACAAGAAGCAACAGAGTTCGAAAGCGCCAACCCGACAACCGCGACGATAAAATTGGCTAAGTATGGAAAGGAACAATGGTGGGTGGGATTCATCATGTGAGGATATATATGAAGATGGAGATATGTCAGCTCGCCAATGCTGGAAGCCGCGATCATAGAAAGGCCACTAAGTAAATAACCAGAAAGCGATAATACACGTGAAGAAGAAAAGGGAAAAAGGACTAAGGAGTCCATGGTGGAATTGTAGATCACGAAAATTTTGAGTGCAAGATGTATATCACATAACAAGAAGAAGCAGAGCTCGAAAGCGCGAACCTGACAACCACGAGCATAAAATTGGCTAAGTTGTCACTAGCAAGAGCATAACTAATGTATATTAGGAAGGACAAGAAGTTAGTGGGGATGGAAGGTAGCGACAGATACTTTGAAACATTTGTGAGTCGTGGTAGAGTGAAGCTTGCGAGTTCGAGGAGTCGGTGGTGGAATTGTAGATCACATAAGTTTTGAGTGCATGATGTATATCACAGAACAAGAAGCAACAGAGTTCGAAAGCGCCAACCCGGTAACCACGACTATAAAATTGGCTAAGTATGGAAAGGAAAAACGGTGGGTGGGATTCGTCATGTGAGGATATAGACGGAGATGGAGATATGTCAGCCCGCCAACACTGGAAACCGCGATCATAGAAAGGCCAATAAGTAAATAACCAGAAAGCGATAATAGACGAGAAGAAGAAAAGGGAAAAAGGACTAAGGAGTCCATGGTGGGATTGTAGATCATGAAAATTTTGAGTGCAAGATGTATATCACAGAACAAGAAGCAACATAGCTCGAAAGCGCCAACCCGGAAACCGCAAGCATAAAATTGGCTAAGTATGGAAAGTAACAACGGCCGGTCAGATTCGTCATGTGAGGATATAGATGGAGATGCCATGATTATAGAAAGGCGACTAGGCATATAACTAGAAAGTGATAATACACGGGAAGACAAGGGAAAAAGGGCTAAGTATCTAATAGAAGAACATCCATTGTTCGTTTATTAATGAAAATCGTTTCGAACCCCTGTTGAGTTCTCACTAGTAAAGGCATAAATTGCATATCACAGAAGTTCTTTGGGTGCAAGATGTATATGTCGGAACTTGGGACATAAGTGTTGGATACTGCGAACAGAGAACATAACGATGGATACCACAAATCACGGAACAAGAAGCAACAGAGTTCGAAAGCGCCAACCAGGAAACTGCAGCCATAAAATTGGCTAAGTATGGAAAGGAATAGCGGTCAGTCGGATTCGTCATGTGAGGATATAGAAGAAGATGAAGATATGTCAACCCGCCAATGCTGGAACCCACGATCATAGAAAGGCGACTAAGTAAATAACCAGAAAGCGATAATACATGGAAAGAAGAAAAGGGAAACAAGACTAAGGAGTCCACAATGGAATTGTAGATCACAGAATACTTGAGTGCAAGATGTATATCACATAACAAGAAGCAGCAGAGTTCGAAAGCGCCAACCCGACAACTGAAGGCATAAAATTGGCTAAGTATGAAAAGGAACAACAGTCGGTCGGATTCCTCATGTGAGGATATAGATGGAGATGAAGATATGTCAACACGCCAACCCTGGAACCCCCTATCATAGAAAGGAGACTAAGTATATAACTAGAAACCGATAATACATGGGAAGAAGACAAGGGAAGAAGGGCTAAGTATCTCACAGAAGAACATCTACTGTTCACTTATTAATGAAAATCCTTTCGAACCCCTGCTGAGTTATCACTAGTACAGGCATAAATTGCAGATCACGGAAGTTCTTTAGGTGCAAGATGTATATGATGGAACATGGGACATAAGTGTTAGATACTGCAAACCTGGGACCCGGTGATCAGATAATTGGCTAAGTATTGAAAAGGACCGCGGTCGGTCGGGCTCATGGTGTGAATATATAGATAAAGAGTTGCCAATTTGCGAATCCATGAGGCCGCAATCATATAGCTACGACTAAATATAGAATGACAAAGGGATAATAGAGGGGGGGAAAAGAAGAGAATTAAGAGTTTTTATATATTCTTGCAGACAAATTGTATATTGCGGAACTCCAGGCGCTGTTTGCAACTCACGGAAAATTCAAAACACAATTTTGAGGCCGTCAATCCAGGAACTCACTATCGAAAAAGTGTGCAAGTATGGAACACGGAAACGCTGGCCGGGACTTGCTTTCGCTAATATATTGAAATTTGTAATAGCTTTTCCATTACTTGGCAAGATCTTCTTTGCATGTTTCTGGACAAGTTCTGTAGGGATGGTTAGTTGTTGAGACTTTTGTTTATTAATGACGATTTTTACGGTTGTTGTATGATGTCATTTTAGTATTAAACCTTTGGTGTTGCATATCTAGAAAGAAGTAGGAGGATGGGTAGAACAAGAAACAGTTACTAGGAGTTGGATTTTTCGTGAACCCGACAATGCGAGGATCCAAAATAGGGTGACAAGGTTTCGCCAGAAGATGCAAGGCCCAGACGGCCAAATTGTATAGCTCAGAACATTTGAATGCATAATGTGTAACACAGAAGAGGGGATGATGTCGGAGTTCGGTGGTCAATTTGTATATGGCGGAGGAGTGGGTGCCAATTCTTTCGTACCAGTGTGTCCAGTTGTCACTAGTAAGAGCAAAGTTAATATATATCAAGAAGGACGTGAAGTTGGTGGGGATGAAAGGTAGCAACATATACTTTGAACGAAGTTAATGTATACGAGGAATGCATGGTGGAATTGTAGATCATGAATGCTTTGAGTGCAATATGTATATCACAGAACAATAAATAGTCGAGTTTGTAAGTGCCAACCCGACAACCACAACCATAAAATTGGCTAAGTATGGAAAGGAACAACGGTTAGTCAGATTCTTCATGTGAGGATATAGATGGAGATGAAGACATGTTAGCCCGCCAACCTTGGAACTGGATATCATAGAAAGGTGACTAAGTATATATCTAGAAAGTGATAACGGACGGAAAGAAGAAAAGGCAAGTTCGTATGCGCTAAGATGGCAACCACGACCATAAAATTGACTTAGTATGGAAAGGAACAAAGGTCAGTCAGATTCGTCATGTCAGGATATACATGAAGATGAATATATGTTAGCTCGCCAAACCTGCAACCCACAATCATAGTAAGATGACTAAGTATATAACTAGAAAGAGATAATGGATGGGAAAAAGAAAAGGGGAAAAGGGCTAAGTATCTGACAGTTGGAATCCATTTTTTTTGTTTATTAATGCCAATGTTTTCGAACCCCTGTTGGGTTCTCACTAGTAAAAGCATAAACTACAGACCACAGAAGTTCTTTGGCTGCAAGATGTATATGACGTAACAGGGGACATAGGTGTTGGATACTGTGAACCTGGGGCTTGGTGGCCAGAGAATTGGCTAAGTATTGGCCAAGCGAAAGTTTTGATATTTTTTCAATAGTATTCATACTAATATGTATTAATGGAGAAAGTTTTGATATTTATTTGAATAGTATTCATACTAATATATAATCATGGATTATTTCTATTTCAAATGCAAATCATCTCCCAATTTGCATGATGCTCTTCGGTTCACAAATTTCGTTGAAACCACGAAAGTTTTGACTGCAAGATGTATATAACGCAACAAGAAGCAACAGAGTTCGAAAGCGCCAACCCGACAACCACAATCATAAGATTGGCTAAGTATGGAAAGGAACAACGGTCGGTCGGATTCATCATGTGAGGATATAGATGGAGATGAAGATATGTCACACGACCAACCCTGGAACCCACGATGATAGAAATGTGACTAAATATATAACCAAAAAGAGATAATAGACGGGAAGAAGAAAAGGGGAAAAGGGCAGGGAAAAGGGCTAAGTATCCCAGAGAAGAAAACAGGCTGTTCCTTTATTAATGCCAACCTTTTCGAACCCCTGGTGAGTTATCACTAGTTAAAGCATAAATTGTAGATCACATAAGTTCTTTGGCTGCAAGATGTATATGACAAAATAGGGGACATAGTTGTTTCAAACCTCTGGTGAGTTATCACTAGTTAAAGCATAAGTTGCAGATCACAAAAGTTCTTTGGCTACAAGATGTATATGATGGAACAGGGGACATGGTTGTTGGATATCGCAAATTCGGGGCCCGGTGACCAGAAGGTGAGTTATCATTAGTTAAAGCATAAATTGCAGATCATGGAAGCTCTTTGGCTGTAAGATGTATATGACAGAACATAGAACATAGTTGTTGAATACTGCAAACCCAGGACCCGGTGGCTAGATAATTAGCTAAGTTTTCTCTCAGAGGAAGTTTTGATATTTATTCCAATAGTAATCATATTAGTATATATGCACGAATATTATGAAATAGAAGAAGCTGCAATATATGCAAGATATTGAATAGGAACATGGCGTCAACACTTAAGTTGCCTTGTTGTAACTCATTAATTCATTTTATTTACGGGACCGAAAGAATGAAAGCATGACGTGTCCTCCAATTTCTTTCTTTAAGTATAGGGCTGATGCCACATAAGTATGGCCTATGACAAATTATTCTTCCATGTAAAATGTAGACAATGAACATAGTAGCCTTTATTTAAATTGAAGTATTGGGCAGCAGAAAGAAAAGCTTGTCATCCATGTTTAACGACACATAGGAAAAAAAATGTACAAAATAAAATGAAAAGCAATACCAGAGATTGGAAAACACCATAAAAAAAACCCGCAAATATTCTATATTCAAATAAGATGGGTCACAAATACAGCTGAGATTATTTGCCATAATGATTGTGATTTGGCCTCCTACCGACCAATAAAAAATATGTACAATGATGAAGCTTGTTGACAGTTTTCTTAACGATCAAATCCTTTATTCACAAAAAACGAGTTGAATATCAATTTCGGGTCTTGGACTTAATTGGTGTTGCCAACTAGATCTATCCCAGTTTTTTGAATAGCTTGTATCTTCTAGATATGGGCTGCTTGCATTGGTTGGTTATTCAACATTCCATTCTTTGTTAAGTATTAGTTTTCCTCTGGCATCCAAAACTTGGGGTTTAAGGTGCTTTCCTTGTAATGTTTCTGACCATTGACATCCGAGACAACTTAGAAATGTGATTCAGGGCCAATTCAAAGTCGAGGGAGTCATTTTATGTGACATCAACTACGGGAGAAACAAATTTCAAGTATGTTATGACTACTATTCTCCTTGTATTTGATCATCTGATTGGTTGAAAATCCTGCTTGAAGATTTGTATGTTGAACTTCTTTGTTTTATTATAGTAAATTAGAGGGATCATCCAAGACAGCTGCAAAATGTTCTTCTGTTGAAGTACATGACTTCTTCCGGCAGCACAGGTCTGGAAAGTGTATCAAATGCTGCAGATCACATCATCATAGGTCTGGCAAGTGTATCAAATGTTGCAGATTGCGTCATGTTATAACAAGATTTGCCTCACCATTGCTATCTTGCATAGAGAGCCTTTTTCCATTTCCCTTTGTAGACTTATCATCCCCTTTTGATGAATCAAGAGCTAAAAATATACATTTTTCCACATATACGCTCCCTATCTGCTATGCAAGATGCGTATACGCTTGCTGATCCACTACAACCCATGTACATCGAGATTTGTGCCATAAAATACAAAATGAGGTCGGGTTTCCATGTCACGACATGATATCTCTGATCCTTGGCCTTCCATATACTGGAAACATTCTGACTCGACCCTTTAGTTGCATCCTGAAGGCTATAGGAGCACAATTTCAACCTATGGAAAAGAAGGAGAAAGCATTCGACTTTGAGAGCAAAGTTACTCTGGAGAAATTACTTCATATTAAGTCTGCATCCCTCTGTCCCTCAAGTCTGAACACAATGTTTAGCCCCCAATATATTTCCCTATTGTTGAGAGGACCTCATTGCCTCTTTTCTATGAGCTTGCC
Organism: Picea engelmannii; assembly: GCA_009831015.1. Lineage (NCBI taxonomy): Eukaryota > Viridiplantae > Streptophyta > Pinopsida > Pinales > Pinaceae > Picea > Picea engelmannii. Next base: position 71,841 of record ML785973.1, read on the forward strand.
TTTGGTGGAGGATTGAAGTGGTGGAGACTCAGTTGGAAGGAACTTGGTTTCTTGGTTTCAAACTGTGCTGACACGAAAGTCTCTATCGTTGTCACTTTTGCTGATCAATTATTAATAGAAATACTCCTTTCCCGTCCTATTGATATCTTGCAAATATATGATTATTATCCATGGGTGTGTTTGTAATGTTTATTAATGGATTATGCTATATGATGTGATAACCCCTTTTATATTATCACTGTATACTTGCTTTGCTTCTTTGTTGAGAACTTCTTGTAGGTATAAAGATTTGGGTCAAAGTGCTCAACGGTGGAACATCATCAAACGTTGGATCGAGGTAGGCCTCTTTCTTATATTGCACATTAGTTTATATAGCATATGTTGGAATTGAGTTGATTTCTGTAGTCATACCTATCTGTTTCGGTTTACCCTTGGCCACAAAGAGTTTTTCCCTTGTAATAGAAATGGCGACTCCACTGGGGAGAGATCTTCCTTCTAAGGGTTGAAGTACTTTTTCTTCTTACATTGCTCTTTTTCCTTTGTATTTCTTGTCGTATCACTGCTTGACATGTCCTATTCACCCCAGGTCTAAGTTTTCAGCCTTTTTCCCTTGCCTGGCCTTGTTTTAAATCATATACGCCCTTTTTTTCCTTGACAGTCGCGTATACACGCTTTCCGTCTCACTGCAAGAAGCGTATATACGCTATGTTCTTTTGAACAGTCGTGTATACCACTTTTTCTGGCTTGTTTGCTTGGTTTAGTGACTGTTGGGTAGGATTTGAAGATTGTTGAGCCTTCTTAGGTCTCTGTGGTGTCTGTTGAGATTATCTGGGATGATAGGAAACCTATTTGGAGTTGAATTTTTGGGTGAAGTATTTCTCTTTGATTTCCATTTTTGTTTTGTCCTTGTTCTCTGGACTGTTTGCATGGCTGCTTGGTATTCTGCTCGAGTTATTGCTTTTATACACAGTAGAATTTATATATCAGGTTGCTCATCAATCTGTGCATTTTATTTTTAGTATATTGAAAATACAAAAAATGGCATTTTGCATTGGTTGACATTTTCGTCTTTGAATCTTTATCATTAACTTCGCACATTTAATGAAAGATTGCATTTTACCTCTGAATTGCAGAGTTGAAATTGAAGACTGCACTGTTCTTATTGGCATATCATTCATTGAAAAGTTAAAGATAAACTTTGCATTATATCCATATTTATTTTCTTGCAGAGTCATAACATCATGAGTTTCACTTCCATACCTTTTTGAGTAACCACGAACAATAAAATTTACGCTTTAAACTAAAATTGATTAGTCACGATTTTATTTTTTAGGGTGCACAAACTAGCCTAGGATTTGGTGCCTTGGAATAGGATCTTGTGAGTAAAATTCTCCAAATAAATTGAATCAACATATGTGTTTGAGTCAGGGAGTTGAGAAGTCCATTGTATAATTGGTAATATCAGGAGGCTTCGCTCACACTGGAGTTAATCATAAGGTCGCACGAAGTTAGTTGAAGGGATAACCCTTGGATACTCACCTAGTGTTAGAGATATTTCCGTGGATTTATTCGTATTTGGGGATCTTGCTAGTACCCATACCTCTGTGAGAGGCAGTGCTTTCAAGGTTTGGGGATTTGCTACCCTGCCCATATGGTGATCCAGACTTACGACTGCTCGCCTGTGCATCGGTTATACAATGGTTGATTAGTTGCTTGACTTAGGTATCTCATAGGTTACTTGTAGGGGTTATTCTGCTTGTATCTTGAGCCAGATAGGGGTCAAACAACACAAAACCTTTATGGAGGATTACCTCTACGGGGGGATCTGATCGATTGGTTGTTAAGCCTACGAGGGCCCTTATAACTAATTCTATTACCTCCAAAATTTAGCGGGGAGTCTGAGGTCCCTCTTGGACGAGACATACCTTCTTTAGTGAGGGAGGCCATTCAACCTCTTTAGCCCGTTTGCATGAATATTGGTCATTTGAATTTTTGGTATGCTCTTTCACTACTAGTCGACCTTAGGCATCTATTTTGGGTTTCATCATTATGGACAGTGGAGTTTCTTTTTCTCACTCATTCACTGCTACCCACCCCATGATACCTTCTAATTTCATGGGGACGAACCCTTCCATTTTTTACAATGGTATGCAAAACTACAAAGCTCAGTCCGCACCTTGGGTCTCTAGCCATTTTTCTGTTGATATGCCTTCCCCCGTGCAACCAGCCCACATATTTAAATCCTAGCATTGGACCCGGGGGCACCATGGCTCCGATGCCTACTTCTTCGTTTGATATGAGTCATGTCCCCATGGGAGGTTGGAACCTCCCCTCCTATGGATCCAATACTAGCTATGCTCTTTCAGGAGCTAGTACTCAGATGGGTACTTATCCCACTTATTACACCCCACCCATGTATCTTTCGTCTTCCATGTCAGTTCCTTTGAACACTTTTCCATGACAGGTCCTCAATTACCACCAAGGCTTTCATATGGGGGGAATCAATTTTACAGTTCGAGCTACCCTCTTTATGGGACCCCTTCACAAGGGGGAAAAATATATCCTCACTCGAATAATTCTTATCCTACCTCGGTCCCTTCACAAACCTCAGTGATTGATGCAGGAGCATCTCTCCATGTCAGCCAACCAGCCAGCCAGCCACGCCAACAAATTCAAATCGCACGCTAAGAGAGAGGCGCCGCCTCATCTAAATTTGAATTCAATGTAATTTAATTGCTTAGGCTGTTGAGCCAGGAAGCCGTGCTTTTATGCAGGTGTTAGGTAGATCAACTTTAATGCTAGATTGGCTGAGATCTAGATCCAGATGCTCGACTAGATAGCCATTCATTTGTAATTGAATAGGGTAGGTGAATCTGGAGGGAAGCGCTCTAAGAGCCCCTCAGGTAAAAGAGATTTTCAGATCTCATTTTAGAGTTAGAGAGGTGAGTAGAGAGTTAGATGAGCAGAGTTGAGAAGAGCCAGAGAGAGCTCAGGAACACCATTGTAAATTTAGGCATTTGCCATTGTTAATATAACATAACAGTTTTTCCTGCATTTCTGTATGTTATTAGAATGTCTGTGTGTGTTCCATTGTATGCTGTAGATGTATACTATAGTTGTGCATTTGCAGGGAGTTTGTGTGATTTCAGGTGAAGGTCTTTGAGGCTTCACGCCAGGAGGGTGTGATAGAACGCTGCGAGTTTTGAGAGCCGTGCACAAAGGTTGCACTTCTGAACACTACGGGTTCAGACAAAGACATGTTGCGACACAGGAACTAAAGTCAACAACTCAGGAGGAAGAACTCAAGGTTGCTTAATACCTTGGAGGCAAGGCTATGTATGAGAGACACAGTTGCAGACAAAATTCTACTGTGAATTCTGTAGAGCTCTGCCAAGTGGGAATTTAGCACAGGTACAAGGAATGCGCGAAAGGAGAACTCGACTGTGAGTTTAGAAAGGAGAACCAGAATCATTGAGGATACTGAGAGCTCTACCAGGAGGGCATCGAGCAAGTGCATAGGTTCACAGGAAGACATAACTGCTGAACGTTCTATGGAAGGGAAACTCTGCCAGGTGGGCATTGAGACTGTGTACAGGTAGGCACAGGAGAAGAGAACTCTTTGAGTTCTAGAGTTGGAGGAAGTATCCACTAAGGGAATCTTCACTGGGTTGCTGAACACCCAAAAAGACTCAGCAAGAAGTTGCTTGAGCAGGAGGACAGCCAGGAGGGCATCAAATTCTCCATCAGTGGGGAAAGAAGGATAAAATCCCTTAGGGGTCTGAGTGGTTGCGGAAGCTCAGAAGAGAAAACACCAATGAGTGCATGAGAAGACTTTGCAGGAGCGCAGATGTCAGAATACGTTAAGGATTCGAGAAGAACAAGCTCAGGAGGAGTTATATTTTTACACGCGTAGCGAAGGCTCAAAGTCTAAGAGCCCACAGAGGAAAGAAGACAAAGGCCAAGGCCTTGGAGAAATCTAAATTCTTCCAAGTGCAGGAAGAAAGCACGCAGGGAGCTCAGAAGGAGGAGACCGTCAGCTGTCGGATCTCACTCGGATACCTGTCAGTCGTTGGATGGGGAGAAGGTGCGCAAAGTTTAGCCTCTGGAGGAGGAGCGCACAAGGAGGAAGGATCTGAGCCGTCAGATCTGGAGCAGAAATCCCGTCAGCCGTTAGATCAGATAGGAGCTGCACGAGGCGTAGCCATCGGGATAACAGTCATCTAGAAATCGAGATTCTCGAGGACAAGAGAATCGAGACACTTCAGGTCTCGAAACACCGGAGTGATCTGGACCATCCATTGGGGAGAGACATGTGGTGGAGATCAAGCGATCGTCGGCATATCGGTGTTCGGGATATCGAAGATCCTGAAGTCAAGGAAATCGGGACATTGCAAGTCTCGAAACATTGGAGTGATCTGGACCTTCCGTTGGTGGAGACACATGGTGGAAATCGAGCGCCCGTCAGTACTTTGGCACATCAGAAAACTGACATTCCCGTGGACAGGAGATCGGGTAAGTCCGCTTTGAAAACCCTGACACAAATATGAGCCGTCCGTTCAGAGGGACAGGTGTCAGAAATCCGCACTGAGTCGGGATATCCAGCATCGAGAAATTGGAGTTCCTGAGGTCGAAGGAGTTGGGACGTCGAAAGTCTCGAAATCCCGGAGGAATCAGGACCGTCCATCTGGAAGGGACGCGTGGAGGAGATCGACGCCATCGGGAAAAGTCCCGACAAGGAAGTTGTTGATCAGCGTTTGGGCCATCGGGATATCGGGGATCCCGTAGACAAAGTGTTTGCACATTTTGGAAACGTGAAACGTGAAACGCGATACCCCGATGAGTGGGAGCCAGCTGTTAGCACATCAGAGAAGGAGGACAGTGCCATTGTGAGGGCCAGCTGTCAGGAAACCGAAGAGTCAGGATTCAAGGAATCGCGAGTCCCGTGGGTGAATGTATTTTGGCATAGAAAACCCCAAAACCCCGATGAGAGGTTTGACTACGGTCACAGTGTAGTGGTCACGTGGACCAGGAGCTGAGCCAGGAGGGCTAGCTAAAGTTATAGCGCATCAGGATTAAGAGAATCATGAGTCCAGAAGACATGCGCATTTCGGCATCGTAAGGTCTGAAACCCCGATGAGGGATAAGACTGTGGTCATGAGAGGAAGTCATATGGACCTAAAAGACTAGCCCAAGGGGACTAGCAAAAGTTGGAGCGCGTCGGGAATCAGAGGATCGTGGATCCAAAGGGCATACACATTTTGGCATTAGAAAGCCCGAAACCCCGACGAAAGGAAAGACATAAGGCTGCGGTCTTGTGATCACGGTCGTGTGGACCAGGGCATAGCTAGGAGGGGCTAAGGCTGGGCAGAGAGATCATCGGCGATCGGGGAATCGAGAGGACAATGACTCTCGACAGGAGAAAGCATGAAACCCCGAACCCCGAACTGAGTCGGGGACAACCACGGTTGGGTGCAGAGGACCGTGCGGGTGAAGAAAGGACCTGTGGATCGGATTCTTAGCAGAGATTCCATGGAGGAATCTGAAATAGCCGCTTCGACTTAGCAGAAGGGGATTTTAGATCGATCCTGAGAGTGGGAGGTACGTGCAGAGACCTTTCAGGGTATGCGACCGCGACCTCTCACAACATCAAGTGGTATCAGAGCTGAATTCTTGTCTGTATATTTCAGGCAAGAGAGGCAGGAGGAAAAGAGCACTCTGATACACATCAAGTGGTATCAGAGCGAGTTCTTGTCTGTATATTTCAGGCAGGAAGAGGCAGAAGAAGAGAATACTTTGATACACATCAAGTGGTATCAGATCTTGACTCTGTTTGTATATTTCAAGCAGAGGGAAGAAGACAGAGTTGCTGAGGATTCTGTAAGGATTGTTTGCAGGTAGGCAGCAATCGAGAAGGCAGTCAGAGAGACTGTAGGAGGATGAAGCGGTAGAAATATTAGTGCAGAGTGACAACAGCAGGTTTGCCAGGAAGGCAAACAGAAGTAGCAACATGGCTATTGAAGGCTGTAGGTATGCTGGGAGGAAAGAGCTATGGAGCCAAGAAGATATAGATGAAGAGCTCACATATATAAAGAGAGAAATAGCGAGGCTCAAATTGAATCTATGGTAGGATAAAAATATGGTTCAGGTATGCGAACTAGAGACTGGGGAAAGTCTCAACGATTTTGAAATTGAAATGAGAACAGCTGAATATCTCAAGCACTACCAGGAGGGCAGTAGAAGGTTTCCAGATTTCCAGGTGGGCAAGGGAACATAATTGAGATCACTGCGGGGTCTCACAAACTGTCAGGAGGACAGCCAGGGAATTTCAATTTGCCAGGAGGGCAATGATAAGAGGTCGCTGCGGGATCTCAAAGACTTCTAGGAGGGCAATGGAAGCATCTCAGACTGCTAGGTGGGCAGAGATGAGAATTTGAGACCATCTGAAGGTCTCATGGACTCGGAGGCGAGTTCAATTCAGTAGGGGTTGCTGATGAAGATGGGATCGGTTGATCTCATAGTCTTCCAGGAGGGTAGCTGATCCAGGTGGATATCGGGGGCCACCCACCTTTTCCAAATGGCTCAAAACAGTTTTCTGGCCATTTTGGCAATTTACTATTTTTAGCAGGTTTTCACTTCCGGGGCCATTTTGAGGGCCTAAATGAAGTTTTTTCGAGATCAAGGTTATCAAATATAGTTGAGAGCACAATTAAGCCCCCAAAATGAATCTCCTCTATGATACCTTTCCAACGAGCTATCACATGCCTAAAACGGAGATCGTATGCAAAAGTTACGACCCCGGGAAGTTGATGCACCAACTTACCCAAACAGGGCCCACATGACTTTTGGTGCTTCATCTCCTAGGGTTAGGTTTTTGGATGTCTAGGACTTTTGGCATTCCCATCTATTGTAAAAAGGCCTTACAAGCCTCATTGTAATCATCTTCTTGCGAATGCGAGTAGCCGTCACATCTCTTCTCAGAGATAAGCTGCCACCATTCTAGCGAGTCTTTCACTCTGTATTTTTACAGTCTCTGTACATTTCTTTGATTAATAGAAATCGTGTA
>ML785973.1:100627-119664 GCA_009831015.1 Picea engelmannii
AGAGCAGGCTCAAAAAGTGGCAAATTCGTTAGAAGAGGCCATCAATAACATAAATGGTGAGCAGTTGGGGATAGAAATTGGAGCTGACACAGAGGCGCTAAGGCAGATAAATATAGATCGGATTTCTCTCGACATAAAGGAGGGGAGTGACAGAAATTCAACAGAAATCTCCAAGATGGGCAGGGTAGACCCAACTCAAATCTACAAACATTTGATTCAGCCTAGTGCACAACTTGGCGCCCTTGAACTCGTTGATATACAAATAAATGATAAACTTCCACAGTTGGCACGAGAGTGCTATCTTGCCGAAGCCCGTTGTCAGGCCGAGCCTTCACAGCTTGTGACCCAGTTTGTGGACAAGTGTATCATGTACACTGAATCCATGCGTGGACAGGCACCTAGCACTTCTTGAAGATAGAATAGGTGAAATGGAATTATCTCGCTCCCCCCAGCTGTCAATGCAAAACCTTCACAGCTTGTATTTCATTTTTAGACAAGTGTAGCATATGTACTAAATTTAAGCAACAACAAGCACCTGGCACCTTTTTGTAAACAGATTTGGACAGATGGAGTAATTTCGCTCTTTTGAACCGAGAGGCAAATTTTGTATAAATAGATCACAAAAAGAAGAGAAAAAGGCTGGACTTTTTGGTACTAACTGTAAGAGAGTTTTTGCATCAAAGGAGTTAATACAAGCAATTTGAAGATTCCCGATTCTGTCACAACTGTGTTGCAAGTTTGTTTTGTCATGTTCTTTGTTTCTTTTCATTTTTCTCTACATAATTGACGTGTATCACTGTAATTTAGTACGAACACTACTATGGTGAGAGGTTTGCATCTTTTTTTGTAATTGTCTCTTGTCTTTCCTCTGCACCAGCTATTAGCGGGTGTAAGACCAATTTACACTTACAAAATTTTATGTTTATTTACACTAGGTCAATTATGTTTATGTCAATTGCTTCTTCTGTGTATACGTGAGTTTTCCACTGACAGGAACTTCGCGTCATCTACAGCTTAATGTTTTCTCCCATCTCACATTATTTTTATCGGAAACAACACAGTTACAGGAAAGGGCCTTCAATTTGCATTCTTATTTCGTTTTTTCATGCAAAAGTTTCTCTTTATTTCATCCGAATTAAAACAGCGAATAAATTCTCTCTTTAAAAAAATCATTTCCATACTGGAACTGTTCCTAAATGACCGTCCCTGCCGCAACTCAACCTAACATTCAACCCAGGCTATCTAATCAAATACATATGGCTCTAAATCTCTTTGACACAATCCTTAAAACTGCGGACACCCGGGACGAATTGGAACGATCATGGGCAGCCATTGAACGAGATATTACTATCCAGGAACAGTTGGAAGCTAGACGGCGAGAACGTAGAAATCCTCACTAGTTTCCTACACTGAAGGATAGTGCAATCTTTTTCCAACCTTTATCATACTTTTGGATGCCTTGACACTGTACGTTTAGGCCTTAAGTACAGACTCAGGAACAACAATCCTTATTGGTGGTTTCCTCACCTTTGTTAGCAATTTTTCATCATTGGCTGCTATTCAGAGGGTCTTTTTCGTGTACTGCTTGCATTTGGCACACGCGGAAGACGCACAGGGTCGTTGGTTCATGTACATGTTCTTCTTCCGATCTCCACCAAATCATGAAGCTCCTGCTTTGTTCCTCGTGTTGATTGATGAGAGATACCTCAATGCTCTCCTTTCAGTGGGTCTCTTTCCATCGACTTCAGCTCATTTATTCTGGATATGGGACCTAGAGTTTTATGAGTACCTTGAGGCTTGCAGTCATTAGTGGTAGGCTCTCTCGCCATTAACATATGAGAATACATCAATGTCTCCTGATCAATGGATTTCTCAAGCGTTTGACACCAACTCCTTTATTCACACTTGTAGAAATGTACTCAGTGCCTTGATGCCTACTTTCATTATTGGTAGGCTGTCTCGCGTTTGTTAATGGTATACCTCAATGACTAGTAAGCAAATGATTTCTCATCATGTTTGACCTCAACTCATTTATTCACATGATGTAGACTTGCACCCTTGGTGGATAGTGTAGAAGACTTGAAGACATCACTATGTAGCCGCAGCTTTCCTGAGCTGTTGCTTCCCCTTCATTGGACCAATACCTATTTGACTTCAGTGATAATGGGAGATCATATTGTACTCTGTGGTATACAAATATCTTCAGATTGATTTTGAGACTGGTTTCACTAGGCCTTGTTCGTGACTATGACAACTGTTGGCATGTAACCACATTTTTATTTGTCTATTTATGGCCATGAACACTTGATTGGTATAATTTCCACATGGATCTACATTGTATTCTTGGCAACCATGTATGCAAAGTCAGTACATAATGTAATGAGTAATTGAGTTCGTCCGACTGGTTCTCTACCACTCCACTTCTGGGTTATTTATAATGTATTTCAACCATCATAGATACTCCTCTGATCTCACACATTAGGGGGCATCTATTATAACAATATTTGCCTCACCATTGCTATCTTGCACAGAGGGCCTTTTTCCATTTCCCTTTGCAGACTTATCATCCCCTTTTGATGAATCCAGAGCTAAAAATATACATTTTTCCACATATACGCTCCCTATCTGCTATGCAAGATGCGTATACGCTTGCTGATCCACTACAACCCATGTACATCGGGATTTGTGCCAGAAAATACAAAATGAGGTCGGGTTTCCATGTCACGACATGATATCTCTGATCCTTGGCCTTCCATATACTGGAAACGTTCCGACTCGACCCTTTAGTTGCATCCTAAAGGCTATAGGAGCACAATTTCAACCTATGGAAAAGAAGGAGAAAGCATTCGACTTTGAGAGCAAAGTTACTCTGGAGAAATTACTTCATATTGAGTCTGCATCCCTCTGTCCCTCAAGTCTGAACACAATGTTTAGCCCCCAATATATTTCCCTATTGTTGAGAGGACCTCATTGCCTCTTTCCTATGAGCTTGCCTTTGGTGGAGGATTGAAGTGGTGGAGACCCAGTTGGAAGGAACTTGGTTTCTTGGTTTCGAACCGTGCCAACATAGAAGTCTGTATCGTTGTCACTTCTGCTAATCAATTATTAATATAAATACTTCTTTCCCGTCCTATTGATATCTTGCAAATATATGATTATTATCCATGGGCGTGTTTGTAATGTTTATTAATGGATTATGCTATCTGATGTGATAACCCCTTTTATATTATCACTGTATACTTGCTCTGCTTGTTTGTTGAGAACTTCTTGCAGGTATAAAGCTTTGAGTCAAAGTGCTCAACGGTGGAACATCATCAAACATTGGATTGAGGTAGGCCTCTTTCTTATATTTCACATTAGTTTATATAGCATATGTTGGAATTGAGTTGATTTCTGTAGTCATACCTGTCTGTTGTGGTTTACCCTTGGCCATAGAGAGTTTTTCCCTTGTAACACATCATAATATATCTTTCATCATAGCAGTGGCAGATATGGCAGACCACAAAAAATTCTAGAATGTTCGGAGTTGACACTAAATATGTGGAGTCTGTAACTACATCCAGAGGAAAGCAAACAAACTTTGACAAAGAACATGGTTTTTAGTCAAGTCTGTTACCACACACAGAAGTAGCTCGACAAACTTTGAAATAGAAACTTTTGTAGTGATAATATGTCCTTTTATCCACCCATACAGTTTCTGTTACCCTCTTCCGAGTACATTCATGAATGGAGTAATATTTTGTGTCATTTACAAACATCAAAGACCACTTTGCAAGCCACGACAAGTGTGACGCCCTTGACGAAGACAAAGTCTTGTGTGATCTACAAAATTCAATACACTTGCCAAATCTGTGTTGTTGGAAGAAACTATATACTTCAACAAAGAAGTGTGTTGCACGTGACCTGAAAATCCATTACAACTCCCAGCAAGAAAACATAGAAGATCAACAAACAAATCTCTAGGTAGGCTTTTCAACCAACCAAAGCATCGAATACAGGGAGAACACCAACCAGAAGATACTTGTTCTTTTTTTTTCCTCTGTCTGAGTTTTTGTTGGATAAGAGAGTTTTTTTTTGGCTCAAAGCTCACATCACATAAAACCAATCTCTCTTCTTTCATTTGGGCCTCAATCACATCTCTAAGTTGTCTTACATGTCCATGACCAAGAACATTAGAAAAAAGGCACCGTAAAGTCCAACTCTTTGGTGATAGAGAGAAATGGCAATAAGTATTTAAAAGCAATGCTGGAGGATGAAAGTATGATCTTTCGTAGATTTTGGGTTAATTCGTTTTAATGACATATGTTCTCGATAGTTTCACTTATTAATGCCAATATTTTTGAATATGTACACTGAATAGTGACTAATACCATGTATTAACATTCCCATATCCGAGCAGATTCTCGAATCTGACATGTAACATATGCACAGAAGTTCTGGGTCAAATTGTAGAGCACAGAAGTTCTGGGTGCAAGATGTATACACCGAACATGAACTACCATAGTTTGATAGCACCTATCCATGAAGCCGCATCCATAAAATTTGCTAAGTATGCAACCGAATGGCGATCGGTCGGTAACGATGTGTTAGTTCACACCGGGAACTTGCGACCACAGAAACGTGAGAAAGTATAGAAGCAGAAACGTAGTTTCCTTATCGAAAAAAAAGGGAGAGAACAACTATATCGCTCACACAAAAAAACTTACTCTCATAACTATGAAAACACAGTAAGACATAAACCATGGAAAAAACATCGCTAGTTATGAAATATAGTTTGAGGCCAACAAACTCTAGTTGAAGGCAAAAGAGAAGCAATTTACATCGACTGCAAATTTTTGTATGTTATTTTATCTTAATAGTATTTTATGGGGATTCAACTGCAAAACAATGTAACAACAGATCCAACTGTGGATGCAAGACCCCAACATTGCAAACGTTAGGCAAACAAGAGCAAGCAACAAATAACAACACAATTAAGAAGCACCAAAAGGCCCAACTGCAACCGCAGGACCCGAACCCTCCAAAGTCGAATCAAACAACAATAAAAAGAATCCAATGAACAAAGAAGCAAGCAACAACCAACCCACTAGGAATGATGCAGTTCCAATCGCGGTATCAGAATCCCAAATGTGTAAACTGCAACAAGAAGAACATATGCAATTTACATCGACTGCAAGTTTTTCTATGTTATTTTATCTTAATAGTATTTTATGGGCAGTCAACTTCAAAACAATGTAACAATAGATCCAATTCCGGATGCAACACCCCAACATTGCAAACCTTACAGAAAGAAGATCAAGCAACAAACAAGTAACCAATTAAGAACCACCAAAAGGCCCAACTGCAGCTGCAGGACCCGAACCCTGCAAAGTCGGATCAAACAACAATAAACAACATCCAGCGAACAAAGAAGCAAGTAGCAACCACTTCACCAGGAATGACGCAGTTCCAATCGCGGTTGTAGAACCCCAAACGTGAAAACTGCAACAAGACGAACAAGAAAACAAGAACAACAACAAAAAGCAAATAAAAAATCAGTGGAGATACAAGAAGCAAGCACAAACAAGTGAATCAGAAATGCCGCTGAAGCACAATATTGCCCAAATTGACTGGAGAGAACATTACATATAAAATAAAAAAAACAGAATAAAATGTATTGTAACATGCCTGCTAAGTAAACATTCAACGCTGCCAAGCCTATTAGGTAAACATTTAAGGCTATCAGAAATGCTCTATAAACATTTAAGAAAAAATGCAATGTGGAAGGTCTCTAACGTACCAAAATAAATTTACTGTAATTTATGTAACAATAGTTCGAACAGTAGAGAATGTATTCAAAGGACAAGCTTTGGATATGCTAGCATATCAAACATTGGCATAATTTTAGCTAACAGAAAATGCTAAGCCAAACATTCGAACTAATTCTAGCATTAATCCAACTTCCAACAATGCATAAGAAAATATATGATTCAAAAATACCATATACGATCAAATACTTTGGATATGCCAACATATATAACATTGGGAATAGCAAAGTCGGCAATAAGACCTCCAATTCATTGTCGAATTAGATCATGACATATATGGTACTTTTTATTATATAAAATTCGAAGATTTTAGTTCCCTGGTTCCAACAATAGATAATATGGAAATATTCGTGGTCAAAGAAAAAAGTAATACGAGGTCAACGAATTATTGATCGTTATAGTCTTTTTATGCCTATGGCAGGGACTAATAACATATTTATAAAATGCATGAGAACAAGGGTAAGTCTAATGATTTTGACAAATTCCACTATTAGGAAACAAGTTTTTCGTAGAGGTATTTTTTTTGTTAAAACATAAGTCAAATTAAAAAAAAAATATCTGCTAAAACCTCTTGAATCATAAGCGAAAGCTTTTGTGGAGGTTTTGGCAATTTTTTTTTAGATATTTTGCAAAGGTTTTTGGACACCGAGTAAAGGTTTTTGCTCAAGTTTTTTTCATTGTGCCTATATATATATATGGTGCATCGGTGCATCATTGATACATGCACACCATCATCAGTGAGTCATACATTTCTTTGGCCCATTTCATCAAAATAGGTGCAATGTTGATGGGGGTAGGGCTATGGCAGCCTTGTAGAAACAACACCGCTTTTTGGTATGTGCTATGCACCAATGCTCCAATATTCACTTGAAGCACTGGTGTATATTTATATGATGCACCCTACCACGTGTTCCTACATTGTTGTTGCACCCATGTGTTTAAACTACCAACATGTATTCCACGACATAACACCGAGGAATCAACCATATATTAAAACATCGATGCTCTGATGTCATGTTAGAGCATCAATGCTCGTATATTGAAAGCATTAATTCTCCGTGGTCAAGTTAGCACATTGGTGCAAAATATATGGTAGAGTATTATTGCGATACTAGTGTGGAACATATGCAAGAGCACTAGTGTTATTATTATTTTAAAGGATTGGTGTGGGACCTACAATATCTTAACATAGGTCTGCTTATTTCATAACATCATCATTTTATTAATATCCCAACCACATTATTTTAGTGTTTTAGTGGTTGGAAGGGGGTGTTGTCATGCAAACAACCTAGATTCTCGTGTGTGTAAGTGAGGGGAAGAATTTGACCTCGTGTAGTTAGTTTCCCTCCATCAACAAAGACGCTTAACACATGTCAAAAAAACAAATTGATTTAAGTGGACCTTAATATAACAATTTATTCATTAAAACCAAAAAATTATATCAATTTATAAAGTAATTACTAATTTAAATTAAATCATTAATTATTTGATTATAATTATTAATTAAAGATTTTAAGATTTAATCATTATACTAATTTGTTGTATTTAATTTAATTACGTGAATTTCCATATCAAAAAATAAGAATTAGTTAAACATTCATAATATGCATATTATGAATGTACATATCATAAATCATGTTATGAAAGGTTGGGGGAGTCTCATGGATCAGAGGAGTTTAGGGTTTTCGCAACCCCCAAGCGTTTTTGCAGTGGACTACTTAGCGGTCTAGTGAGTCATAGGTTAGAGGGGTTCTCAGTACAACTAAGTGTTTTGGTTCTGAAGTTAAGCTAGCCAGCGTGGAGAGTCTATAGGTTTAGATGGCTTCACAAGTTGACCTCTCTTGGGCTGACGAGGATGAACTGTGGGCTAGCTATGGTATTTTTTTAGCGGATGAGACTTATAGAATAATGTACGATTGTTAGTGTCAAGTGGCAATCGCTCCAATGACAGATCCCTCGCATGCAGTTAAGTCCTCCTCTCCTTCCTGACAACTCACTCCGGATGACAGCAAAGACTTTACTTCCACTGTAAAGTCTACTTCAAAAGCTCGACAGGTGCCCCCTGATGTAAGCATAAATTTCCCATCTGGATCTCTTCACGTGACTAACACGACCCTTGAAGCAGATCGACTCAAAAGAGGATCCTCTCGAGAAGGCTGCTCTTTAGTTCCTCCTAATCCCAACTCTTTTCCCCGTTCCGGAGTCCCTCCGTCGATCTCCGCTACACAGAACTCACATCTTCGTGGTAATGGTGCAGGACATAATAGGGATATATGTAGCTTGGCTCGGTTAAACCACAAACAAAATTGTTGGAGGGTGCGCGAGGGTAAACCAAGTTGTGTCCTCGGTCGTGACATTGCAATGGATAGGGTGACTGGCTTTTCGAAGAAAGCGTTAGTGAGTAAGATTTGCTATTCCAAGATGAATAAGATTCAGCTGTTTGAATGCATTCTAAGATTATGGAAACCTCTTTTAGGATATTTTCCTAGGTTTAGTTCACTGTTGAACCACTAGTTGGTTTTTCACTTTATGGATGTACGAATGTGACATGTGGAAGTCCATACGTGACGTGGCCCAATGAGAGGCTGACACGTGGCAGTGCATACGACATGTGGTTGTATAGATGCTAATGTGGCAGGGTGACTGGGTAATATGAATGTTGATGTGGAAGGGTAACTAGGCAGTACAGATGCTGACATGGCAAGTGACATGGAAGTACGGACGTTGACGTTGCATGACACGTGGTTGTATGACAGTGACATGGCAGGTGACTGTGCATGATGACTGGGTTGCTGATTGTACCATATGAGCCAATCATAAGGTGACACGTAGCCTAATCAGAGGGTGCCACGTGGCACCCCAAATTTTTCCAATGTTGTTTAGGCCAAAAATTCGGTTGAGACTCCGTCGAGCTCGAACCCCTGACCTATGCATGAGCAACGAACTAAGCACTATGCGTTGGACACTTGGGCGTATTTGGTGCTTGTTCAAACATATGGAATAAGTTTGTTTTAAATTGAATTGTGGTGCATTGTTAGGGCTAAGCCTTGGTTAATGGGGGCCAGCGCGAGGACACACGACGCCCCACGCGACCATAGCTATATACCAAGAACTAAGGTAGGGGCGCGAGAGGATAGCACCAGGCCACATGGCCATGCATACGACTTGGAAAGGGGGGATTATCCGAAGACTAAGGGCTAAAGACCATGGGTGCACCCAACCCTAGGACATATGGTGGGCTCCATATGACCAATAGCCAAAGAAAGGGGGTTGTGCCCATATTTTTTCCCAATTTGGGTTTTGCACTATATGATATGATTTTTAATGATTTTTTAGCCAGATTTTGGAGGATTTTGTCCATTTTTGGGGGATCTTGAGCCCGATTTGAGGCCAGATACTCGGAGGAAGTTGGGATAGGATCACCAACTCATCCTATATAAATCAAAGGTTTTTGACAGACCATAGGTTCATATTGGCAGAATGATGATGAGTTTGTGAAGCTTGAAGCCATTTTTATGCAGGGAAGCCATTGAGGAAGAGAACTTTGCAGGCCAATTCTGGGAGTTACGCTCAACCTTTTTCAGTGTCATCAGTTGTGTTGGATTCTTGAGGTCAAGAAAAACACAACTAGACTAGTTTGTAATCCTTTTGACACTTTTATAATGTACTTTTGAAGCATTGAAGATAAATAAGAAAGGCTCACCCACTGAGACAAAGGCCGAGAGACGTAGGAAATCTTTCCGAACTCCGTTAACAACCTTGTTGTTATGGTTTGTGGTTCTTTGTGATTATATTATGACATGCATTTCTTTATGATGGATTCTATAATCTCTCATTAAGTTCTTATTCTTTCCTTAATTCCTAATTGGTAGTTGAACACATGCTTAAAACTTAGTCAAGTCTTTAAAGATCAATTTTAGATCAAGTGGTATCAAAGCAGGTTGATAGTTGGTTGTTTGAGTTTGCATGATTACCAAGGAAAAATTGAGTCATGGTGAAGGTGATCTTGTAGAAGGGGATCCTGAGATTTGATCAAGAAATATGACTTCTCAAAGTGAGGAGATGGCATCGAAAGAAGGAATGTCTCAGAACGAGATAGAGTTTCAAAAGAATTTATTCTCCATGTCTGAGATGGTAAAGGTACTATATGAGGATTACTTGGAATGAAAGAGGCCTTTCCAAGGGGAATCATCAAAACAAGACAAAAATAGGGAAGGAGAGGATCCTCCTAAAACTCCTCCTTCACCTCCTTCTTCTCCATCTTTTTTTTCTTCAAGTACAAGTTCAAAATCCACCACAAGAAAACATTCCCATAAACATAAACATGATATGCCTTTACTTAAGCTTGATGTGAAATTTGAGTTGCCCATGTATGATGGTGAATTCAATGCTGAGAGACTTGATAACTAGGTCAGACAGATGGAAGTTTATTGCAGTGTGCAACAAATCAAGGATGAGGCAACCTAAATCAAGTTGGCATCGCTTCGTATTGCAGGCACAACACTCATCTGGTGGCAGAGTAAGTTGCAAAATGGTATGCAACAAGTTGGTAATGTATTTCCATCATGGAAAGATTTTGTTTTTGCACTTAGAAAGCAATTTTTTCCTTTGGGTTATAAGGAGAAAGATTTAATTGAATATCTTTGGAAGTAACGACTTTCCTAGACAAAAAAAGAAGTATTCAATCCATGGAACATTATTTTGTTATAAGATTTTATTGTTCTGGAAAAAAACCTATGTATCTTCTGTATTATGTATCCAACCATATGTTTGTTGTGGATGTTTCTAGACAATACAGATCTTGGCTTCACTTCTTTCATGAAAAAATAAAGAAGCAATTTATTCCATTAACTTGGAGAATTGGGGAAATTCCGTTGAGAAGTATTTCAAGCATTGATGAATTTGCAGTTCATTTTGACTGGTATAATTTAAAATTTGTAGGTGAAATCGAAGGTTTTGACCCCAACCACTTGTTCATGGATCATATGACAATCGTTGGATTTAGTGTTTCACTTGCTAATTCTTTTCTGTCTGGAGAGGAGGAAGGTGACAACCAGGACCCTTCTGGACAATGTTGGATAATGTCCTAATAAGAAGAACAAGCAGACTGCAAATTCAACATATGTGGAGGACTTTTCCCATAGGTTCGAGAAGGAGTATTCATTGTTGGTGTGCCTTTCCTCTAGAGAATCATCTATCAATATTTGGTACATTGATAGTGAAGCCTCCCACCATATGACATGTGTTCTTGAGTATCTCACAGATCTTACATAGATCGGGGATCTTGAGGTGGTGATTGGAGATGAATCAATGGTCAAGGCAGTTGGTAGTGGGAGAGTATCATTTCAGAGGGAGTCTCTACCTCCCATGTTGTTGAGTGATATCCTATATATTCTGGGCTTGAAGAATAACTTGATTTCAGTTTCCACTATAAATGATAGGGGATATGAGGTTTTGTTCCGTGATGGGTATGTGCTCTTGTATCCTAAGGGATCCAATGTCACTTCGACCAAAGTGATTGAGATCCGACAAGAGAAGCTGTACACACTCATTTTTCAACAAACTAGAGCATTGATGCATAGTACCAACAACAATGACCTTTGTGAGATATGGCATAGGAGGATGGCCCATTTGCATCATGGGGATCTAAAGATATTGAGGGAGATTATCACAGGGGTACCAGGCTTAAGTACATAGCACCATGAGGTCTGCAAGAGGTGTGCTCTTGGGAACTACACCAAGTCTGCGTTTCCAAGCAGTGACAACATAGTAGCATGTACTCTTAATATGTTTCATTCCTATGTATGTGGTCCTATGTCTTCTGCATCTTTGAGTGGTTTTGAATATTATGTCATTTTCATTGATGAATTCTCCAGGAAGTCTTGGATTTTCTTCATGAAGACCAAAGGACAAGTCTTCAATTGGTTCCAATAGTTCAAAGATCTTATGGAGAACCAAAAAGGGAAGAAAATCAAAATGATGAGATCAAACAATGGGGGTGCGTATACCTCCAATGAGTTCAATGAATTTTGTGCAAGAGAAGGCATTAAGAGAGAATTGAATGTTCCCTACAACCCACAACATAATAGGGTTGCTGAGAGGAAGAACATGACCGTTGTTGGGGTTGCGAGAGCCATGTTACACAATTAGGGGCTACCACTCTTTCTTTGGGCTGAGGCATGCAACACTACATTTTATCTACAAAACACGAGTCCACTTAGAGTCTTGGGGGATAAGACTTATGGGGAGGCTTTCTTTAGGAAGATTCCCGAGGTTGGGCACTTAAGGATTTTTGGGTTCCTTACATGTTCACATGTCCCTTCTAAGAATAGGAAAAATCTAGAACCCATGACATAGAAGGGAATCTTTGTTGGGTATAGTGATACTTCTAAGGTTTTTTGCATATACAACCCCTCTTCAAGGAAGAAAATTGTGCAATGGGATGTGATATTTGAGGAGGATAGAGCCTTTAGGAGGTCATTGGATGTTGAGTAGGGGAGCAACAAACTCCTCAAATTCAAGTTATTCCATCACATAGTACTCTGTCACAGAGTTCTGGACCACCTGCTTCAGGGTCTACTAGTCCACAGGTGACATGGTCACATATTATTGGTCCTCGAGTTACCAATTCACAAGGTATCATTTCTTAGTCTCCTCGTACTTAGATGACCTCAAGATCATCATCTTTTGGTACTTAGTTTTCAGGTATTGGGTTTGAGGAGGAGAAGTCCCCTCCACAGGATGCTACTTCATAGAAGAGGTAGCCTAAATGGCTACATGACACATTGAAGGAAGCTCATGGATCTTTGGGGAATCCCAGGAAGACTGTGAGGGAGAGTAAAGCTCCAGAGATATTTTGCAACTATTTAGTGATGGTGGGTAGCATCATTGAGTGTGAGTCTTCCACCTTTGAGAATGAAGCATGTCAGTAGGTCTAGACAGATTCCATGGTGGAAGACTACAATTCCATAATGAAGAATGATGTTTGGGAAGTGGTTCTGAGACCTGAGGGGAAGTCAGTGGTGACTTCCAGGTGACTCTACAAAACTAAGTATGTTGTTGATGGAATCATTGAGAAATACAAGGCTCAGTTTGTAGCTCGGGGGTTCTCACAAGTAGAGGGAGTTAACTATGATGAGACCTTCGCCCAGATATACCTCGATCAAGGAAGTGATCTCCATTGCAACATAGATGGGTTGGAAGATCCATCAGATGGATGTGAAGACCACATTTATGAATGGTCTCATATAGGAGGAGGTGTACATTGAGCAACCACAGGTCTTTGACGTGAATGGTAGAGATTCTCATGTGTCCAGACTAAAGAAGGATTTGTATGGACTGAAGCAAACTTATAGAACTTAGTATTCTAGGATTGATGCATACTTGTAGCAAATGGGTTTTGAGAAGAGTGAGGTGGATCCAAACCTTTACTTCGTTGTGGTTGGGGAGGATCCTCTCATTCTTGTGCTATATGTGGATGATGTAAGGTAGCTAGAGAGGTAGTGGGGGGCCCCCAGAGGGACCATAGTGATAATAGTGGAGGCCATTCAATGTAAGGTGGACTAGGTCCACTATATTATTAAATAAGACCCACTATGGTAGTTAGATATAATAAATAAGTAATTAGTTATAATAAATGTAAGAGGACTTCTTAGAAGGTTCTACTTCTAGAAGATTCCTCCTCTAGAATGTTCTTAGGTGATGGAAGTACTATATAAAGGGGTTCAAACAATGTAATAGGATATGGAAAGAAATATTGTATTGTAAGATGTAGCTCAATAGGAGGATGCCCCCTCGAAGAGGCAAGTGAACATGAGAGGATCCCTTCCATAATATGATCCATTGTATGGTGTTGCCCTACCTCAAGGGTTTGGTAATAATAAAATGTGGTTTCTTCTATCTTTCTTTGTGGATCTATTGTGTATTCAATATTTGTGGTGATTATATTTGTATATCTGTTAAGGTACTTAAAAATTGGTATCATAGCACTTTTCTTGACAAACATTGTGGGAAAATATTTTTTATTTTTGCAGATTTGTTTTTCGGAGAAAAAAAAAGAGGGCCGTGACATTTAAGAAAATTTAGGTATGTTTCTATGAAAAATTTGTAGAAACAGGTTGTATATTTGAGTTCCTCTCAGAAAAACACCCAAGTTGAAAAAAAAAATCGTCCGAAACGGAGTCCAGGAAGTCAAGATATTGAAGATTTAAAATCTGCAATTTTCAGGGATTTTTCCACGGACGATGTCGCAATTGTTTTAATTTTTGTAGCAGATAGAGGCCAAATTTGCCCAAAAAAATTACAGATATGAGTTCCTCTCACAATTTCACCCAATTTGAAAAAAAAAATCATCCGAAACGGAGTCTGGGAAGTGAAGTTATGAGCATTTTAAATTCAATAGTTTTTCACGGTTTTTCGGGAAAAAACCGCAATTTTTTGCCGTAACTTATTGTTCTATTTTTTGGGTTTTTTCATGATGGCTGTGGGACCGAAGAGTTCATAGAGTGATCATATGGCTATTTAATCTCAAACCCTCAAAGAAATTCTACAAATTACTGAAGCATTCAAATCCCAATTGCATGACACATTGGATGTCAAATTGGATGGCCTCACAAACTACCTCAATGATAGTTTTCGTAGTATTCAAGATTCATTGGATAACATGTAGGAGAGATTTCTTATGGAAGACATCAGAGATGAATATAATCAAGAAATATATTCTTGGTATGATTTGAAGGTTGATTGTGATGATTGGTATATGGATAGTTGTCATTTTTGGGATGACAACCACTTTCATATTTTATTTGATAATTCTAATCCACCTTCTGTAGAGAGTATCAATGTGACAAATCGAGAGCCAATGATTATTACCAGCATCCATCCTGCATATTCTACAGTGATATTATTCCTTCCAGATTCTGCTATGACCATTTTCTACTATGTGGATGGATCTTCTTATTTGGATCCACATGACAGGTGTCAGTCTTTGGAGCATCATTTTTAGT
Source organism: Picea engelmannii (assembly GCA_009831015.1). Taxonomy (NCBI): domain Eukaryota; kingdom Viridiplantae; phylum Streptophyta; class Pinopsida; order Pinales; family Pinaceae; genus Picea; species Picea engelmannii. Next base: position 115,440 of record ML785973.1, read on the forward strand.
TGGTTATTGGGTGCCGATATCTTCTATGTGGGGTTCACATGAGCAATTGGACATAGGACCCTGGTTTACAATAGCGGTTGGACTACTTCAGCATGGTGGCTTCCATTTCTGAATGGGACCATGGTTCTTTAGTCTACTTCAGCATTGTGGTCCACACTTATCCATGGGACCCTGGTATATGGTTGTACATCAAGCGTTGAGGACAATGCTTTCATAAGGGGGATGGAATGTAAAGTAGATAGAGAGTTAGTGGGGGGGGTGGGGGATGGGGCAGAGGGCCCATAGTGATAATAGTGGAGGCCATTCAATGTAAGGTGGACTAGGTCCACTATATTTTTAAATAAGACCCACTATGGTAGTTAGATATAATAAATGAGTAATTAGATATAATAAATGTAAGATGACTTCTTAGAAGGTTATACTTCTAGAATATTCCTCCTCTAGAATGTTCTTAGGTGATGGAAGTACTATATAAAGGGGTTCAAGCAATGTAATGGGATATGAAGAGAAATATTGTTTTGTGAGCTGTAGCTCAATAGGAGGATGCCCCCTCGAAGAGGCAAGTGAACAGGAGATGATCCCTTCCATAATATGATCCATTGTATGGTGTTGCCCTACCTTAAGGGTTTGAAAATAATAAAGTGTGGTTTCTTTTATTTTTCTTTGTGGATCTATTGTGCATTCAGTATTTGTGGTGATTATATTTGTATATCTATTCAGGTACTTAACAAATGATCTCTTCATTACATGGGTAGAGAGACTCACAACTGGTTGGAACGAGAGTCTTGCTTCATAGTTTGAGATGAAATACATTGTACTGATGCACTATTTCTTGGGATTGGAGGTTTGGCAAGAGCCATGACATATCTTTATGAGACAGGGCGGGTATGATATTGACATTTTTAGGAGATTCTAGATGGAGGATTGTAGGCCCATTTCCACACCCATGATAACCAACTGGAAGAAGATTCATTCTTCTAAGTCAAAGTTAGTAGATCCCATGATGTATCACCAGTTGATTGGATCGTTGATGTATCTGGTCAAAACCAGACCATATATTTTTTGTTGTTGTCAACACTCTTAGTCAATTTATGGTGGAGCCTCAAAGAGTGCATTGGATGGCAGTAAAAGATGTGCTCATGTACCTTAAGGGTAAGGTGGATTATGGCATAGACTATGAGAGAGGGATGGAGTCATATTGATTGGCTACATAGACTTAGATTGGGTAGAATGCATCGTTGACAGGAAGAGTACTTTAGGTTGTTGCTTTGGATTGGGATCAATAGTTGTATCTTGGTTCATTCAGAAGAAAAATTCAGTGGCTTTGAGTTCTGCAAAGGCTGAGTATATGGAATCTAGTCGGGCTAGTTGTGAAGCCATATGGCTTCACAAGTCGTTGCTTGGGATATTTGGTGTGTAGTTGAGACCCACGATGATTTACTATGACAATTAGAGTTGCATAAAACTCTATGAGAATCCATTTTTTAATGAGAGGTCCAAACACATCGATATTATATATAACTTCATCTAGGAATATGTTCAGAGAGCGGAAATTGAGCTACAGTTTATATCCACTGATGAGTAGGTAGCAGACATCCTCACTAAGGATTTAGGAAGAGGCAAGTTTGTACCTTTTAGAGATAATATGGGAGTGGTAAGGAACACCTTCCTCGATAAGAGGGAGTGTTAAATAAATAAAAGTTAGCAAGGACAAGTGTTTCTCACAACTTGGGCGCCTAGGGGTGAGAAAGTGTCTAATGTGGTCCCCAACGAATTAATTTTATGAGAGATAAAATTAAAAGTGACTTTAGGGAAATTTCATGAAGTGGGCGACTAAAGAGACTTTTAATCAACACCATTGATCTAATCAAATCTCCACCATTGGATCATGAGACTCTTCATCTTCCCTCATTGAGTTGACTTAGGGATTGAGACACCCTTCATTTGGTATTCTTCATGAGCATTTGAGAGTGCAAGAGAGAGAGAGAGAGAGTTGAGAAATGAGGAAGAAGTCGACTTGCAGAGATAGAGGCATGAATTCCAAGACAAGGAACTATCATGCATTTCTAGGAGGTAGCTACAACATAAGAGTTGACTGTACTATATAGATTGAGGCAAACCGTACATCTGTTAGAGAGCACATAAATTGGGGAAACTTGCTACACGGTTTCCAAGCCAAGTTATGGCACAAAAATCAAGGAAAGTAGCATGCACACATTTATGAGCTGTTCATACTATCAACAGACATGATTTTTGAGGCATTGTTCAATATATATTGCTGGTACAATCATACTATGTATGAATTTATAGACACATAAATCGAGGAGTTGTATTACATGGTTTTATGGGCCATGTGGATTTGCACAAAAGTCGAGATAAGTCTGATTTTTTAATGATGTTGAAATTTGCTACAAAGAAAATTCCCATAACTCAAGAATAATACAAATCCTCCCCTCTCTCATTGGTTTTCCCCTTGCGAGTTTTTCCAGGGGCTTGTTTTGACCAAAATCTCTGTGTCTATATTTCTGGGTGTGCATTTATTTTTGGTTGTTGGCTATAGTAAACTTCACATGTTTCTTGTTACGAGTTATTTATTTTATGCTAACTAATTTGCAGCAAAAAATGCAATGTGGGTTAGGCATTAAACTATGAAGTGTCTCATCGAGACTTGAAACTAGGTTGGGGTTTGATTTTTCTACAATGGGAAATTTGCAAATTTCTTGCAAATGTTGCGATAAATTTAATTTTTTTTTTGATGTAGTCTATTTATGTTACAACAATCACTTCACTTGAATATCCATTATAACAAGGACAAATCCATCTATATTTCTCAAGGGACAAATAATTATTATTCATTATTAATTGACATGTTCTTGAGATACAATGGATATGCATATAAATACACATAGGGGGTGATAAGTCATGTCCTTGGAAAACAACATGACTTATCGTTATTACATATTAATGATTACATTACATAATATTTTCCCTATGACTATTACTATATGATATTAATTTATTACATTATGATAATAGATGTAATATACCTTGAGTATATTACAAGTCTTCCCTAAAAAATGCTTTGTCCTCAAAGCATAGTTAAGAAAAACTTCTCTAGATACTCTGAACCAAATTCTGGTAACTCTTGCTTATTTGATAAGGTTGAGGACGTGAGGCGATATGATATTTGAAGCTTTGAACAATATTGCTACATTGAAAAGGGATCATTTCAACCTAAATGGGTCATTTCTGGAACTCTTTGATGATAAGAGTTTAGATTTAGTATTCTTTTTTGTTGACTCTAAGGTGTATTAATGTTTGGATGCTTCGATATGTAAGAACAATGTTGACATTGATATGTTTATTCTTGTGTGTTATATTTTCTATAATTGGTGATCGATGGAACTTCAACCTTTACTAAATCTATGAATGTTGACTTGTCATTGAATTATTTCTTGAAGTCAATTTCTAGATGCTCTTCTGTTGATAAGACTTCATTAGTAAGGACACTTTGATTTTTAGTTATATTCCCTTCTATAGAGGTCACTTTATCTACAGTTTCAATTTCTAAAAAGTTTCTTGATTCAATTAGATCGATTAAGGTTTCTTTATCCATAGTTTCAACTTTGAAAAACTTCCTTGACTCATTTGTGTCCATGGATGTCTCTTTGTCTACTTTCAAGATTTATATATCCTTAAGTTTGAATTTCTTTATTTCTGTAAGCAAGATTCGACTATGATTCTTCAAACGATTAATTTCCTTGTCTTTGTTTGACAAGATTTCATCAAATTTTCTCTTGGCATCTTGCTTCTCCTAAAATTCTCGATCGCATTGAATTGCAACATCTTTTCAAATCGATACTTAATCCTTGTAAGTCACAATTCTCTTTCTCTTATGGTCATTGTTTTTTTTTGAGGTCTTTTGTCTTGTTAAAGTTCTATTTTTTAACATTTTCAAGTTTGTTAATTTTGGTCACTCGAGCTTTATTCTTGTCTCCTTTGTTTGTAGGTTCTACATTCTTTGGTTTTTCCTCTTTTAACCTTTTAATTTGTTCAAGCAACCTCTGTGTTAGAAAAACAGGACCGCGGAGCAATAAAATAAAACAAATGCAGAAAAAAAACACAGAAGACACACAATACAAGAGAGACACAGATTTACGTGGTTCACCCAGTGTGGGCTACGTCCACCAGAGAAATTGCCAGGTCCTTCCTTTATTATTATCCA
>ML785973.1:119699-167754 GCA_009831015.1 Picea engelmannii
TGTAACTTCCTCTTCTTTCTCTCACAGTCTCCTCTCTCAGAATACAATATTCACCATCATTCATAGCCGCAATACATTTCCCTCATAAAAGAGGGTTGCCTTCTAGGGAAAAAAACCCTAACATAATCTCTACCGTTAGATCTGCGACCTTATAAAGAACGGTCCAAATTTACAATGAAATTACAATATACTTTTACAAGGCAATTTTTGCTCCGGGGGCTTCGCCCTCGAACCCCCATCAGAGGATGCTACCCCCGAACCCCCGTTGGGGGCCCACTTGCCCCCAGACCCCCTAGCCCGGGGGATAGGCCCCCCAGACCCCGCAGAGGGGGTACCCCCCTCTGCACTCCCCCGCGTGGAAGAGTGTACATACTTCTGGGGTGTAAATACTTCATGGGGTATAAACATGATTGAAAGAAAGGACCTCTAAATCAGGAAGATAATCAAGCTCCACAACCAACACACTGATTAAGGTTCCTTAAGGTGAAAAATTTCTTCATATTTTTTTGATAGTTTCTTTTCAATATCTTGATTCTTATGTTCTAATTTATAATTGTATTGCTTTGTATATTTTGACTGCTTGATCCGTGAAAGTAATTTTTTACTATGATCTTTTAGGAAATAAATTTCTTCTTCTTTTTCTAATAAGTTCTTGTTGGATTTTCTTTTGAGATATTAAACTTCTTGTTGATTTCATTGTTTCTCATCTTTTAATTCCTTGATTCATGGAGTTAACTCTTGATTACAATTTTTTAGGTAAGAATTATCTTCCTCTATTAAACCATTAAAATATTTCTCAATATCAATCAGAAGCTGTATTTTTTTATTTTTCTCTTCATATTGCATTACTTTATCCACTAATTTTTCTATTTGTGAAGCAATATCATGCATCTAGCATGACACTTTGATGATTATAACACCTTTGCTCTTAATTTATATTATAAATGATTCGATTCTCTAAATTGTTTTGTCGAATTTTTTCCTTCAAAATATATTCTCAATATCGAATCTTAAGTATTTCTCTAAATTGTTTCATCGATTTTTTTTTCTTCAAAATATATTCTCAATATTGAATCTTAAGTATTCTTCGTAATAATGAATATACAAGGCATGATAATCCCACAATTAATGTGCTTCAACAATTTTTATTATATCCTTGTATACTTGAATATACTTTCATGTAACACTTGGTTACATAAATAATTCTTTTTTTTTGTATGATGCCTTATAACTCTTTAATAAGCTCATTCAATAATACTTTTTTATTTATTTATAAATTTTAATATTTCCACTTTTTATATCTTTTTAATACTTCCACCAATTACCAATATTTTCACCTTATTTACTTTTATGAGACTATTAATAAAACTTATCCTCCATGCAAAGAGAGATTTATGTTTATTTTTTATTCCTCCATGCAAAAATTCCTGTACATAAAGATAGATTTATATTTCTTTTTTATTCCTCCATGCAAAAATTCATCCACTATGGAATCTTTTGATTGACTTGCTACTTTTTCGCATGAACTTTAAAGCACTTGGAAACTTTCTTTTTTAATTACCTTTTCTTACCATGTATGTGGCAGTTCACTTTACTTATGCCAACTATGGAATCTTTGTTTGACTTAATACTTCTTCATTTGCACTTTAAAAACACTTGGAATTTTTCTCTTTTTAATTACCTTTTCTTACCATGTACATGGAAATTCACTTTACTTATGTCAACTATGGAATCTTTGTTTGACTTAATAATCATTCACGTGCAATTTAAAAGCACTTGGACGCTGCTCTTTTTAATTACCTTTCCTTACCATGTAAGTGACAATTCACTTTACTTATGCCAACTATGGAATCTTTGTTTGACTTAATATTTCTTCACGCACACTTTAAAAGCACTTGGAAACTTTCCTTTTTAATTACCTTTTCTTACCATGTACGTGGCAATTCAATTTACTTATGCCAACTATGGAATCTTTATTTGACTTAAAACTTCTTCACATGCACTTTAAAAGCACTTGAAACCCATTTTTTCTTAAAATATTTTGAGAACTTTTTATTTTTCTTTCTTTCTTCTTATTTTTTCCTTTTTTTTTTTTTTAAATGCCACAGGAAAAATAATCTTTATCATAGATCAACATAACAATCGAAAGAATGTACTTGACCATATGTTAACACATAGAGTTGTAGGGGTCAAAAAATCAATTTGGTTTTGTTTTTTGAGTCATATGGTTTTATGAGTCTTAAGTTTTGGGCCTTCTTGTTGTGGTCATAAATTAAATTTTTGATTTAAATAAGCAAAGTTGTGTTTAGCCTTGGTTTAGAGTCTTTATGTCATGAGATTAGTCATCATGGCAAGGTAAATGACCTTTATGAGTCACACTTTTGATCTTAGAATCATTACCATGACATGTCATGCCTCCAAGTTGTACACAAGTTTTCCTTTGTCACTATCCAACCGTTTAGATGTCAAGACAAAGTCAGTTTTATTTGTTTTCAACTCACCAGGAGAGTTCACAACATACTCACGAGTACCTCAAGCATTCATTTGTCATCATTGTAGTTAAGGAACGTGTCAAAGGGGATTCCATTGTTTTCAACACCTTCATTTAACCAAATTTTCAAGGATTGTGTCATAGATCTTCTAAGAGTCTCCTTGAAGTGCACAATTTTGATTTTGAACTCGGCGCTATGAACTTGTGTTGTAGACTGGATGAAGAGGCTCGTTGAAGTTTGGATAATTTTCAAATAGACCAACTCAAGTTTACAAGCTTCAGCTTCAAAACTAGTTTTCCTAGGTACTCCTTGATGGTCTCTACACCGTTCAAAGGTTGAAAAGAGGGGCTTATGTTGTTATTTTCACTGGTGCCACAAACTGTTCAATCTTAATTTGTTGCCAACTATTAAATTCATTCCCATGGCACCCTCAACCTTGTACACCAATCTAGATTACTTTTTGACCTCATGCATCTTTTCCTTTGCAAATAAGTCATTTGTTCCATTGAACACCTGAACGCTGTGAACTAGTTGCTCCGACTCTGCAAAAGTTGGCGTTGCGAACCCTCTATTCCAGGATTGTTCAAACCCTCTTTTTCTACATCATTTTGGAGTGTAATCTTAAGCAAGTGAATGATACCCTTATCAAACCTGAGGTGTGTAGGCAAACATTTGCAGAACCTAGCCTAAAATTGCATACTTCATTAGTGTTGCAAAATCATATATATGCTGCTAAAACACTGTTATTAGCAAGAAGCTTCATCGTCTTCCTTTTATTAAAAATCTGAATGGTTGTTCATTTATCCCTTTTGTTTGAAATGTGATCTACCTTATACCATTGATGTGCATAGAGTGATGTATATAAAGATTTGATGAGGTGAGATTTAGGGAAAACAATTCAGTCATTGAAACCCTAAATTCTTGTGTACTATGTTTTCACACACATAGCTATCATAACAAATTACAAAAAACATTCTTTTAGTAGTGGTTATGGACAATAAAAAACACAAGAAGACTCACACGAGATGGGAGATCGTGAGAGAACCTTATGATATGCAACTCCTTAATTCTAAAATTTTGTTTAGAGAAGATTTTCAGAGGGTAGGTTGTATAAATTTATGTCAAAAGATGTAGAGGGGGCATCCATAGGTTGCCAAAGAGTTTGCAATCAATTTTAATGGGACTAAAACCAAAGTGGGGATGCTAGAGTTTGATGTTTCAGAACTTTCCATCTCTATTGCAATAGAGATACCCAACAATGGAGAGAAATGGTTCAAATCAATGTCATTAAATTCTTCCTTCTCAAAGGAATTTCTTAAGCTAGAGTATCAAGAGGAAAACTTGTCCAAAGGAGTGCCTAGAAGCTATTAGAAAAATTGGCGTGCTCGTTTCACCATAGATAATATAACAGTATTGTCACCCAATCATAGGTCGAAGCCACCCCTGAGCACCTTAACCTTGACAAAGAATAATTTCAGAAGCAAACCCTAGGCTTAATAACCAATCAAGGTAGCGTATCACTCTCTAGAGCTAGCGTACCAAGTAGAAATTCCAAACCATAACCAAGAGAAAGTCCAAGCCTAAAACTGAAAATACAAGTTGCAGTAGCTGCAGCTACAACTACTCTCTAGACTTGCGCACATACTAAATTTATGTAGTGCGCACTAAATTTATGCAATTACGAGCCATGTATGTCCAAATGAGCTATGGCATCCTGTATTTATACTGCTCTTTCTTAGCTGTCTTGGCCGACTTCTCTTCATGGGGGATAAAACTCAATATTAAATTAATATCTTTAGTCGACCTGTCTTCTAGGATTATGTTCAATGCTTTAGGGTTACTTCTTGCTTCCCAGAATATTCTAGTCTTGTCAGGGTTACATGTGGAGGTTTAATACTTCCTGCAACTACCATAATATCGACACTCCCTTCTAGCTAGGGAGGTATTTAAAGTTAATGGTACTAAGCACAAACATACCGTTGAACCGGTAGCATCATCATAGCCACACATGCTATCTCATGATTAAATCACGAGTACAATCATCACTATCAATATCATCTGATAGCATCAACTGTATCATCTCTCAAAGCCATACTCCATCTAAGCAATGAGACAAGATGATGAATAAGTCACTCACTCCAGAAAGTGATACAAGAGCCATTCTTCTAATCCGGACATATGTCCTAGAAGAATAACTATTCCAACATATGCTGGAAGCCACACCATGGGCTACAAGAAATATTCTTCTAGTCCTGACATACGTCCTAGAAGAATAAATGTTCTGGACCATTTTCTGCCTGGAGAATGTCTGTCCACCAACACAGTGACTATCCATCTAGCTGGTAATCATTTCCAACACTACTGATAGTCTTCATGAATATAAGAACAATTCCATTCAATAGAACACAATTGTGTTTATCCATAGTAGTACACAACTACTATCCAGTGGTACACAACCACACTAAGTAGCACACAACTACTTAATTGGTGACACATAGTCACAACCAATGGAACACATCCACCATAGTAGCATACATCCACACTCTTCCACGCGGGGGAGTGCAGAGGGGGGGTACCCCCTCTGCGGGGTCCGGGGGGGCTATCCCCCCGGTTGGGGGTTTGTAGGAAAGCGGGCCCTCTAAGGAAAAAATGCCTTGTAAATGCATATTGTAATTTCATTGTAAATCTAGACCGTTCATTATAAGGTCACAGATCTAAAGGTAGAAATTATGTTAGGGTTTTTTGCCCTAGAAAGCAACCCTCTGTTATGAGGGAAATGTATTTCGGCTATGCATTATGGCGAGTATTGTATTCTGAGATAGGATACTATGAGAGAAAGAAGATGAAGTTACAACGGGTTTGCTGTAGGTTGTATCCCTTCATTTGCTGGATAATAATAAAGTAAGGACCTGGAAATTTCTCTGGTGGACGTAGCCCACACTGGGTGAACCACGTAAATCTGTGTCTCTATTGTATTTTTTATCTTCTGTGTTTTGTTTCCGCATTTGTTTTATTTATTACTCCACATTCCCATTTTTCTAACAACTGGTATCAAAGGGAAAGGTAACTCAGAGGAAAAGAGGGTTCCTGGTTCGAGTGGGAGCAATGTCGGAAGATGGAAAGTTTAGGGTCGAGAAATTTAATGACCAAAACTACTAGTTATGGAAGATGCACATGGAAGATTATTTATATTAGAAGGATCTATTCCTACCATTGGGCAGAGTAGCAAAGAAGTTGACGACCATGAAGGACGAAGAATGGGAGATTCTTGACATAAAGGCTCTAGGAATGATACGGCTGAGCTTGGTAGCGTCGGTGGCTTTCAATATTTCGAAAGAAAAGACAATGAAGGATATGATGGACGCGTTGGCTAAACTGTATGAAAAAACCTCGGCATCCAATAAGGTATTTCTAATGAAGAGATTATTTAATATGAAGATGTCAGAAGGTGGGTCCATTGCAGATCATTTAAATGAATTTAATACGGTTACTAATCAACTAAGTTCTGTAAAAGTGGACTTTGATGATGAGGTTAGGGCTCTTCTAATATTGTGCTCATTTCTAGAAAGATGGAATGGCTTGGTCATGGTTGTAAGTAACTCTGTCTTTGGTTCAAATACTTTAAAATTTGATGATGTTGTTGGTGTTATCCTTAGTGAGGAAATGCAATGGAAAAGCACAGGTGAGACATCAGGTTATGCGTTGAACATGGAGAACAAGAGAAGACAAAAGGATAGAGGAAAGGGCTCAGGGAACCGCGGGAATTCTAGGAAGGGAAGATCCAAATCCAGACTTGGAAAGATAAAGTACTGGAATTGTGGGAAGAAAGGACATCTAAAGAAAGACTGCAAAGCTCTAAAGAAACAAAGAGATGGACAATAGGATATAAATCAAGAAGCAAATGTAACAGGTGATGTGTTACAAGATGCTTTGATTCTTTCTGTATATAATATTTCTGAATCTTGGGTAGTAGATTCAGGGGCTTCATTTCATGCCACACCCCATAGGAAACATTTTCTATATTATGTTCAAGGTGATTTTGGATAGGTTCATTTGGGTGATGATGCACCATGCAAAATTGTTGGAATGAGAAACGTAAAAATAAAGCAACGCAATGGAAACCAATGGTTGTTGAAAGAGGTAAGACATGTTCCAGATTTAAGAAAAAATATAATTTCAACAAGGCAGTTGGAAAGTGAAGGTTGTGTATCCATATTTACAGATAACATGTGGAAGGTCATCAAATGATCATTGGTGATAGCAAAAGGAGAGAAGGTAGGCACATTGTATTTATGTACTAGTAATACTGACTCTTCTATCTCTTTAGCTTCTACAGGAGTGGATACAACACTGTGGCATCATAGGCTGGGACACATGAGTGAGAAGGGTATGCAGATACTTCACAAAAGAAATTTGCTGCCAGATCTTAAACAAATTGATTTGGACTTCTCTGAGCATTATGTTTATGGAAAACCAAAGAGAGTCAGATTTCTCATAGTTGGAAAAGAAAAGAAGAATGAAAGGTTAGAGCTTGTGCATACAGATGTATGGGGACCAACTCAGGTATCATCTCTTGGTGGCTCTCGTTATTATGTTACTTTTATTGATGACACAACTAGAAAAACTTGGGTTTATTGCATTCAACAAAAATCTGATGTTTTTGATACTTTTAAGAAATGGAAAGCTTTACTTGAGAATGAGATAGGAAAAAGTTTGAAGTGTCTCAAATCAAATAATGGAGGTGAATATTGCAGCAAGGAGTTTGATGATTACTGTTCATACCATGGGATTCATAGAGAGAAGATAGTTCCAAGAACACCATAAGAAAATGGTGTGTCAGAAAGGATTAGCAGGACAATCATGGAGCGTGCAAGGAGTATGAGATTGCATGCCGGTTTGCCCTTACAGTTCTGGGCAGATGCTATAGATATTGTTGTTTACTTAATAAATAGAGGACCTTCAAGCTCTTTGGATGGTAGAATTCTAGAGGAGGAATGGACAGGAAAAAAGTTAAACTATTCTTTTTTGAAAACTTTTGGTTGTGAAGCATTTGTCGATATTGATAAAGAAAATAGAACAAAGCTTGAGTCTAAATCCAAGAAGTGTACCTTTATTGGATACAGTGTTAATGATTTTGGTTATCGATTATGCGATTATGAAAATAACAAAATCATTAGGAGTAGATATGTCATATTCAATGAGAAGGTCATGTACAAAGATCAATTGCAGGGAAAGAAACAAGAAGAAGAAAAGAAAGAATACACAATGCTTGATGAGATCACTAAAAAAGAAATTCCAAAGGAACCTGAAAATCAAAATGTACAAAAACATGACCAATAGGTACCTCAAACACATGCAAGTGTTGTTAGAAGATCTACCAGGTTAAGTATACCCCTTGAACGATACTCTCCTTCATTGTATTATTTATTGTTCACTGATTCTGGTGAACCAGCATGTTATGAAGAGGCAATGCAGGTAGACACCAAAAAGAAGTGGGAGCAAGGCATGAAAGAGGAAATGGATTCCTTGGCAAATAACCAGACTTGGGACTTGGTTCAGTTTCCTGCGGGAAAAAGAGCATTGCAGAATAAATGGGTTTACAAGTTGAAGGAAGAAGATGGAGGAGAAAAGAAGTACAAGGCTAGACTTGTTGTAAAGGGGTTTGCATAAAAGAAAGGTATAGATTTTGATGAAATATTTTCTCCTATTGTTAAAATGAATTCAATTAGGACTATTTTAAGTCTCTTGGTAGTAGAATATTTGCATCTTGAACAAATAGATGTAAAAACAACTTTTCTCCATTGGGATTTGGAGGAAGAGATTTATATGCAACAACCACAGGGGTATGAGGTCAAAGGGAAGGAGAATTTGGTATTCAGGTTGAAGAAGATGTTGTATGGCCTAAAGCAAGCTCCAAGGCAGTGGTATTTGAAGTTTGACAGGTTTATGACAGAACAAGGTTATAATAGATGTCATTCTGATCATTGTGTTTATTTTAAAAGGCTAGAAAATGGAAGCTATATTATCTTGCTATTGTATGTAGATGACATGCTTGTTGCAGGGTCTAATATGCAGGATAAAAATGTGCTCAAGAGGAAATTATCCAATTCTTTTGCGATGAAGGATTTGGGTGCTGCAAAGAAAATCCTTGGCATGAGAATAACAAGAGATAGGAAAAATTGCACATTGACATTGTCTCAGGGTGAGTACACAAAGAAGGTGTTGGACAGGTTTAGAATGCAGAATGAAAAACCAGTTAGTACACCTTTGGCCAACCATTTCAAATTAACTAAGGAAATGTGTCCCAAGACACAAGAGGAGATAGAATACATGTCTAGGGTCCCTTATTCATCAACAATTGGCAACTTGATGTATGCAATGGTTTGCACAAGACCAGATATTGCACATGTAGTGGGGGTTGTGAGTAGGTATATGAACAATCTAGGTAAATAAAATTGGGCGGAAGTAAAGTGTATTCTTAGGTCTTTGAGAGGTATTTCTACTCATGCATTATATTTTGGATGTTCAGACACTTTTTCTACAGGGATATGTTGATTCAGATATGGCAGGTGATAAAGACAGTAGGAGGAGCACCACATGGTATGTTTTTACTATAGGTGGAACAACAGTAAGTTGGATTTCTAAACTGCAAAAGGTTGTTGCACTTTCAACAACAGAGACAAAGTATGTTGCTGCTACAAAGGCTAGTAAAGAGATGATTTGGTTACAAAGGTTTATGGAGGAATTGAGAAAGAAGAAGGAGAATAGCAGGTTGTACTGTGACAGTGAGAGTGCAATTCATCTTGCAAAGAACTCAGCCTTCCATTCGAAGAATAAGCATATACAATTGAGGTACCACTTCATATGATCCGCCTTGGAAGATGGACTTTTGAAGTTGGAAAAGATACACACTAGCCAAAATCCTCCAGACATGTTAACAAAGGGAGTAACCAGAGAGAAATTGAGTTCCTGCTCAGTTTCAATTGGTATTCAAGAATGAATATGAAGATGAGAAATTTTCCAGGTCCAAGAAGGTTCAGAGTCCAGCATATACAAAAACGGTGGAGTTGTTGAGATCAGTCTCCAAGTGGGAGATTGCTGGTTGTGGAGCCTGATTATCTTCCTGATTCAGAGGTCCTTGCTTTCAGCTGTGTTTATACCCCATGAAGACTTTACACCCAAGAAGTATGTACACTCTTCCATGTGGAGAGTGAAGAGGGAGGTTCGGGGGCGAAGCCCCCGAAGGAAAAATTTCCTTGTAAATGTATATTGTAATTTCATTGTAAATCTGGGCCGTTCATTATAAGATCACAGATCTAATGATAGAAATTATGTTAGGGTTTTTTTCCCTAGAAGGTAACCCTCTATTTTGAGGGAAATGTATTGTAGCTATGCATTATGGCGAGTATTGTATTCTGAGAGAGGAGACTGTGGGATAAAGAAGAGGAAGTTACATCGGGTTTGCTGTAGGTTGTATCCCTTCATTTGCTAGATAATAATAAAGCAAGGACCTAGCAATTTCTCTGGTGGACGTAGCCCACACTGGGCGAACCACGTAAATCTGTGTCTCTATTGTATTGTGTATCTTTTGTGTTTTGTTTCCACATTTGTTTTATTTATTGTTCCACGGTCCTATTTTTCTAACACTAGAGACATACACTCTCCACAACAATCATATCATCTGATATCAACTTGAATAAAACAATATCATGATATAAACTGAGTCATCTGGGCCATTCTTCCACTCACATTTGTGAGATATTGAAGAGACCTTGCCCTCAGAAGGTAAAACATCAACCTTGGGCTATCTGGACTATTCTTCTCAAGCATAGAAGAATAACTGTCCCTGATTTATGAGCCTGGATCATTCACCTAACTGGTCCATTCCTCCGACACTGATCATAGTGCAACTTGGAGAGAATGACTTTACCCTAGGGAATTCCTGTCCCTGATTGTTGAACCTGGACCATTCACCTAACTTGGCCATTCTTCCAACACTAATCACAATGAAACTTGGAGAGAATGAGTCTGCCCTAGGGAATGACTGTCCGGACCATTTCCTAAGGAAATGATTGTCCTACACCAACCTCCAAAATAGACCATTCTTCGAAACTGCTCACAACTGTGAACTTTGAAAGAATGAGTGCCCGACGAGGCAGACCATTCTACTTGACCACTACTCAGAGTGGATGCCAAGAAGAATGACTGTCCTAGACAATTCCCCCACACTGGCCACAAGGGGAATCACTTCTATGGTACATCAACATTATATCGAACCATTTTCATTACGAAAATGACTTTCTGATCTAGACCATTTTCCGAACTAGAAAATGCATGTCCGTAAAAAATCTCAAACTACTTTCTGAACTGGAAAGGAACTGCTCATCCTAGACCATTTTTTGAACTGAAAAATGACTGTCCATAAATCTATAACATATTAGTGCTCCCTCACATCCTGGGGGCAATATCTTCCTTTTTCAATAAGGAAGTTGTCTCCACGAGCCCCAACTTGTTACTTAAGTACACAAACTTTTCATCTTGGACAGAGGCTTTACCAAAATATTTGCTATTTGATCATTGGTGGAGATATATTGGAGAATCACTTATCTCTTATGGACTTTATCATGAAGAATATAATGCTTGATCTCAATTTACTTAGGTCTGTCATGGAACACTGGTTTTCTCTGAAGGCTTCACATAGCTTTGATCATTACAATATATCATGGTTGAATTCAATATCTTTGTTTCTTGCTAGCTCATGACATCATGGAAAATCTCAAATTGAAACACATCCAAGTAGCACTTCTTCTGTCATCATGAGCGTTTGTTGTGGATTAGCAATCCATCATCCCAGTCTTCTAAGTAATCATTATGATACACTATTTCTGTCGTAGAAGGTTTTCACCATGCTCCTGCTATATATAAGACACTCTGTATCAAGTTGTTTGAATCCATACAAGGTCTTCTTATATGTGCATACATGGGTCTCTTTCTGGTATAAGCTTCTTTCTCAAGTTGCTTTATTTGGGAAGAACATTATTTAATATGTGAATTCCAATCCATGGATGCTACAGGAGGTATATCTGGTTTACTGGAATGAGTTGTTGTCATAGTTTTTTTCCCTTCTTCTAGAAGAACTTTTGAATTTCACAATGCTTCCATTCATAAGTCTTTTTCACATTTTATTACATACACTGTTGTTTATCATAACTTCCATTTCTTCTGGTTGATTGCTTCTAGTGGGTTCAAACCAAGCTGGTAGTCTTTGTGATTCTTGGTATAATAACTAGTTGTTATGGATTTTCTTTCTTTCTTGGAATCTTCCTGTTCTTCCTCATGTTTCTCTTTAGATCTTAGGTCCATGGAGTCTTCTATAGATTCCATGCCCCGAAGATTCCAACTTCTTACTTTAATCATAGGATCATGGATGTAGATGGACAACCAAGGATACTTTAAGGCTTCTTTTCTAAGAAGACTTCTTCTAAAGTCAAACTGAGCACGCATTGCTTATCATGGCTGCTATTTGCAATGTGAACATGGATAGATACTTCATAATACTTAATGGATAATATCATTTAGGATTATCTCCCTCCTAATCCTTGCTTCATGCATGAGTGCATGCTATTCTTTTGTAATTCTGTAATTAGCTCCCTCCATCTAAGAGAGTCCATGCTTCCGTATGCATTCTTCAAAGTGTCACAAGTATTTTTCTAATTTCCTCTTGATTGCTAACTTCTTTCTATTTTGAATTCTAAGTTTGATTCTGATTTCGACTTATCTGGCACTTGTTACTTATATAATAGCTTCCACAGGAATTGTAACTAAGGATTGTCAACGTACTTCGTCTTTTCATGTGTATTGCTTGACTTGTAGTTATCGTGATAGAAATCCTTATCTTGTTATTCTTCCATAGGTATTGTTTCACTTGAACATCTTATCTTCTAAGAAATATATATGCATGATATGTACAGAAACTATGTAAACATGGTATGTACAAGAACTTTGAAGAATATTGTTATCTTGACTTGAAGAAGTCTGTTTTATTCTGCTTGGCCTTCTTTGAGGGTTCCCTTTCTTTGACAACTGATGCTTTGTCCATTTCCTTCCTTTTCTTTAACTCAGGACAATGGTTCCTGTAGTGACCATATTTTCGACAGTTGAAGCATTGAATCTTTGACATATCCTTTTCTTGATTTGGTTTCTTCCTCAAGCCAAACTTCTTCTTATTCATGAAATTTTTGAACATTACTGTGAAGGCTTGATATCTATATTTATTTTCGGATTTCTCTTTTGCGTTAATACTTGATTCTTCTTTTGCACAACAAGTCCAAATTTATTCAAATGTGGGATGCTCCTTTCTTGTGTTCATGCTTGCGAAAAATGCATCCCATGTCCTGGGAAGGTGATTGAGAACTATATGTACCAGTTCCTTTTCTGAAATGATTTCTTCAATAGCTTGTAGTTGATCTCTTAATTGAGAGATTCTTACAAAGTATGATGTTATCCTATCATCATCATTCATTTTCATGTCACGAAGTTCATTCTTTAGACTCATTATTTGTCCAATGTTTCTGATTGAGAAGAGGTTAGTTAGGGCATCGTACATATTCTTAGATGAGTCAATATGAGATATGTAGGATATCGAGTGGTATTTTACAGAGTCTATTATGCTACTCATGGAATTGATGTCATTATCCTTGAACTTCTCCATAATTGCAACGTTTTGAGGTTCCTTCCCTTTTCATTCTTCAAATTGTGGTTCCATAATTTTTCCTTTCACGATATCCAACACTTTATTCTTGGAAAGGATGAGGTCAATCCTTGTATTCCATGCTTTGAAGTTAGAATCCCCTTCTAACTTGTTTTCTAACTTCATAGAGTAAGTCATGATTGCTTTGACTTTGACTTGGTCAACCTTTGACTTTGACCAAAAACTAAAACTTGACATCTTAGCTTGCTGAGAGTGCCAGTAGGTGCACTAAGTTAGGGCACACTAGGCTATCCAGAAATTAGGTCAATCTCTTCACTTAAGGTGCCTCAACAAGAGGGTTAGGGTTTTGTTGTTGCATCAAAAAATTTGACTGGAACTACAACTTTAACTGAGCAAATCCTCCCAATCTATCTTTTAGCGGTTAGACTATCCGAAGATAGCATGGGCCCTTAACTTGTTAGAAAAATAGGTGTGCTCATTTCACCATAAATAATATAGAAATATTGTCACCCAACCATAGGCCAAAGCCACCCTCGAGCACCTTAACCTTGACATAGAATAATTTTAGAAGCAAATCCTAGGCCTAATAGCCAATCAAGGTAGTGTATCACTCTCCAGAGCTAGTGTACCAAGAAGAAAGTCCAAACCATAACCAACATAAAGTCTAAGCCTAAAACCAAACATACAAGTTGCAGTAGCTGCATCTGCAACTACTCTCCATACTTGCACACTTACTAAATTTCTGTAGTTGCGAGCTGTGTGTCCAAATGACCTTTGACATCCTATATTTATACTTCTCATTCTTAGTTGTGTCGGCCAACTTCTCTTCCCGGGGGATAAAACTCAATATTAAATTAATATCTTTAGCCAACTTGTCTTCTAGGCTTCTATTCAATTCTTTAGGGTTTCTTCTTGCTTCCTAGAATATTCTAGTCTTGTCAGGTTTACACGTGGAGGTTTAACACCTCCAAGAGCTTGAATGTTTTGATAATATGCTGAGGGTTATCCATAGATAATTCACATGTGAGGGGAAGTTCAACATGGTGTACCAATACCACATCATGATGTTGTTACACTTCACAGGAAAAGAATCCATGAACCTTCCATTTTATCTTTTAGAAGCATTGGTAAGATGTCTGACAGAGTTCAAGCCAAGTCAAAGCAAGTAGACACCAATGTATTTCACTTTGGCCTTATTAAGATGTTAGTAATGGAAGAATTGAGGAAGACAAACACTGATTGGGAAACCTTCCTGACTTCATCATAGTTTCAGTTAGATGTTTCCCCCACTCCACAGTCCAAGATACAAATTCCTACTCATGTTGAGAGGACTGTGAATTTAGAGGCTAGCAAGAGGAAAAGGGTGACTATGAGTAATAAAGTTGACAGATCCACTTATGAAGAAGAAGTATGAGGTCCTTCACAACCTACAGATAGATAAAATTCACCAATGGAAAATCCTATCCCTATGGAGGTTCCTTCAAGAAAACCCAGAGGCTTGAAAGAAAAAAAGCTTGTTTTTTCCTCACCCATTGCTGCAGACAAGGTTAAACCTAGGAGGCCTTTTACTAGAGTAGCAACCAAGCAACATATGCTTGTGAAGGGTTATACAACAGAGGCCTCATCCCAATAGAAAGAAAAATCTCAATCTTCTAAGCAACCCATTGAAGTTGTTGATATCACTACTCCTCAACATGAAAGCAATCCCACCTTTAAGAGGCTCAAGAAGCAACTCAAGGAAGCAAGAGCTGAAGTTGACAAGTTGAAAAAGGAGAAATTGGGTCCCAGGAAGAAGATTAAGGAGATGATAGGCATGTATCATGAGACCATTGATAAGGCAAGGTTCTTGGCTAAAATATTCCTGCCCCTTCAAAGACAACTCAAAAATCTCTATATGCAGAATAGATCCCATCAAGCTCAAATCAAGAAATTGAAGGCATAGCTGCAACCTTTCAAAGAAGAGTTGGAAAAGAGAAACCTAGACATGTTGGCCAAAGTTGCTACCAAAAGAAGCTCCATAAATACAATATAATACATTGATATTCTCAAAAACCAACATCAATTTTGGTCAAAGTTTCTGTTATATGCTTGTACAACATTTTTGGTGATGGCTATGATTTTTGAGCCACGATTATCAGTTTTGATGTCTTTCCCCATTTATATATCAAAGTAATGAAGTTTTGCAGCATATCAGGACACTTGATATGAGTTTTGAGATGTTAAATCATTGGAAAAAGTGAAACATGCCGCTACAGGAAAGTTCGCAGTGCTTGGAACCATTGGCGCTGCAAACTGGTCGTTTCAGGACAGTTTGCAGCGCTGCGCCGCAAACTCAACTTTTTGGAGATTTTGGAGGGAATGAAGGTTTCCAGTTGTCAAGATAAATTCATACCAGGACTTTGAAGATTAGTTACGATCTGGGAGGCCACCCGCCTAAAGAATATGCACTTTTAGGGACACATCATCAACCATTAAAGAATGTTGCAAACGTTACTAACATCATCCTTGAAAGTAGCAGTTTGTTTGTTTTCTATTGTACACCTATTTCCATGCTTACCTTAGGAACATGGATCTTATGAGGAAGTTGTAAGGTGAATTGTAAAGCTGGCAATGATATTTTAGGCTATTTAAAGAGCATTGTAAGACTTAGGAGAGGTTCAAATGGTGTGATTGAAAACTATTATTTTGATATTGTTTCTGTAACATAGTTTTCTCCTTATTGTGTGGACCAGATCCAAGATACTTTGAATAATGAAATCAATCTTTCTTTTCTGTAGCATCTTTTGTTGTCTTACTTTGATAACAGTCTATGTGAATGATTCATCTGGCTGATTGTTTCCTTAATACAATAAAGGATCTATTGTGATATGGTATGCAAGTGTATCCGAGTATTTTCTCTTTGATTGTAAGAGGTTCTTATTTCAAAGTTTTTTCTTCATATGTGTGTCAGTGTTACCTGATGTAAATGATATGCATATTACACTTTTCTTGTTAATTCTTCCATCTATCACTTTATCTCTTAAAACCTAATCTGAAGCTATTTCAAGGCCTTGTTTGTTGGTGCATATTGCATGGAGTTATCTGTGATTGACATCTTTAACTGAGTCTTCCATTCATTTTCCACCTTTTATAAACATTTATCTTTACATTCTGATGGGTATTAGGCTTGTACTTTTGACAGTAGAAGTGTGACTTCTAGTGCTAACATTTTTGGCGCCGTTGTTGAGGAATAGATTGAAGATTTTTCCCTTGGTTGTACGACAAGAAAATACTGATTTTGATGGTGCACAATAATCAGTAAATAGAAAACTGCATATTACACCTGGTGAATCCAAAGTTCAGCTATGGCTCCCAAAGGTAGACACACTAGGTCCAATCCACAGTCACCTTTGGTTACACCTGAACCCGATCTCGAAAAGATTTTAAAGAAGGGAAAAGTTTTGCAAGTATCTTCCTCTTCCAAATTCTCAGGTACTTCTAGAGACTTACCTGAATCTGCTTTCCATACACCAGTTGTTGTTTCTCATATTTCTCATTTTCTTATTGCTGAAACTCCTGTAAAGTCAAAACTAGGAGATTTTCGTGTAGAATATTCATCTTTTTCTCTTGAGTTGAAAGAAGAAAATCTAGAAAATTTTGATTTTCTTGCATCCCTGAAGTTTTAAATTGGTTTAGGCTTGAGAGTTTGGAATATTTTCCTCTCTTAGGTTCTCCTTCTCCCCATTCTTTTAAATTTGATGTAACTAAAGAAGAAATAACCTCAGTTTCTCTTTAATTTCCCCCATCCTCATCCAAGACTCAACCACTTTCTGTTAAAACTAAAATTCCTCCACCTTATACTCTTTCTTTTCCAAAATTACATGTTATAGAGACTACATCTTTAGTTGTTAAATCGCTTCCTACTTCTCCTAGAATTCAAAATCCTCCTTTTCCTAATAAAATGGCAGGAGCTAATCCTCTTCGAAACATAATGGATTCCATTGTGGCTGCTAGGTATGCCCCATTAGTGATTCCTCAGCCTATGAATTCTCTTCGAATAGGAGATTACCTAAAGTATATGCCCAAGTTCACACGAAAAGAAGATATCACTGCAAAATAACACCTTGCAACATTTTATAGCTATGTTGATAATATGAATATTGAGAACGATGATGTCTGGATGAGGGTTTTTGTACAAAGTCTTAATGGAGAAGATAGAAAATGGTTTAGGAGTTTATCCCCTAGATAAATTGCTGGGATTGAAGCCCTAGATGATGCCTTTTTAAGGCATTGGGGTGACAAAAAAGACTTTTTATATTATATCACATAATTTGGGGCTCTCAAAAGAAAAAAAGGTGAACCAGTATCAGACTTTTCAAAGAGGTTTAACAAAATGTATAACAAAATTCACACTGAGAACAAGCCTACTGAAACTTCTGCTAAAATAACCTATGCTAGTGCCTTTGATCTTGAATTTTGTCTTCTGTTGAGAGAGATAAGGTCTACTTCACTAGCCCATATGCAAGATGCTTCTCTAGAGGTGGAATCAAACATATTGGCACCAGATAAATTAAGAGGCAAGTATGATAGGGATAGAAGGAAACAAAAGGCATAAGCTTCAACTTATGATGCTTTAGGAACTAACCCTTAGGTTGATGAATTGACTAAGTTAGTCAAGTCACTTTCTATAGAAATGGAAAAACTAAAACTTGAAGGGAGACAAACAAATAGAAACACACAAGATTTTTGAAATATAAACAATTTCATAAGACAAAATAATGCACCTCAGATTCTTCAAAGAGATTAGAGAAATAGAGAGGATCAAAAGGTTGAAACCCCTCTCCAAAACAATCTAGTTGATGACAAGGAAGGGGATAATGAGGAAACAAATCAAGAAATTCATTGTATGGGGGACACATCTAATTCCCCTCATATAACTCAATCTACTTATGAAGAGTCTCTAATGATCAACCAACTAAATGAGTTAAGTAAGGGAGAGAAAGCGAATGAAACTCAGAACAAGTAGAATTTGATGTCAAAACAAAAAGAGGGGAATCCTAGTACATCTAATCAGCCCAAAAAATTAGAAACTTCTATTAAGGCAGTTGCTGCACCAAATAAAGGAAATGAGGAACAAAGTAATCAACCTCTAATTAAAGCTCCTGTTCGGGAAACCAAGGAAATTTTGAAGTCTCCATCCTCTTTTAACTTTGAGAATGAAATCCAGAAAATTAAAATTCCTATCCCATTCCTAGATTTGATAAAGAATGAATATTTCAAGAAATCCATTTCTAAAATGTTGCAGCTTGAATTTTCTTCCCATTCAACAGACTCAGTTAATTTTCAAGATGAAAAACCTACAGTGATATTGGGGCCACTAGTAGAAGACAAAGATGACCCTTATCCGCCTTTTTACACCTCATTGAATGTACATGATAAAATCTTGCACAATTGCCTAATGGACTCATATGCATCCCATAACTTAATGCCTAAGTCTATCATGGATGAATTGGGTCTGGAAATCACCAAAGAATATTATGATCTATATTCCTTTGACTCAAGAAAGGTTAAATTCCTTGGGGTGATTAAAGATTTGGTTGTTACCATTTTTCAACTACCAATGAAGAGTATAGTCATGGATATTGTAGTAGCATATGTCCCCCCCAAGTTTGGGATGTTATTGTCCAGATCATGGATTAAAAGGTTGGGAGGGACATTGCAAATGGATCTCTCATATGCTATTATACCAGTCTTTGGGGGTGAACACAAAATATTGTATAGAGAAGCAAAACTGGCATATATTATTACTGATGAAGGCAACCCCACAAACAATCCTATTTATGCTATTGACACTGATCTGGGATGTAAGATTTTGTATCTTTCTAATTTTCCTCAGTCATCATTAGAAATTAAAAAGCAACCACTAGCAACATGTGAGACAGTCAGACAAGGTGCTCAAACTTGGAAAATGTATTTTGATGGTGCATCTTCCAAAGATAGTGCTAGTGTTGGAGTTGTGTTCATTTCTCTTTCCCAAGAATTCATAACCTTGTGTTTCAAATTGGAATTTGAAACCACAAACAATATTGCAGAATATGAGGCCCTAGTTTTAGGGATTAGGCTACAAAAGACATGAAAATTGAAGAATTACCAGTTTTTGGAGATGCAGAGATCATTGTGCATCAGTTCAGAAATATATATCAAGAAAAGCATCCAAGATTGAGAACTTATAGGAATGAGGTATGGGACCTTATTGACAATTTCTTCCTAGCTTTCAACATATCCTTTGTTCCCAGAGAAGATAATACATTGACTGATTCCCTAGTTGTTTCTACTAGTAACTTTAAAATCCCACTACCTCCTAAGCTCAAGTATGATGTTGAGGTGAAGTATATGCCTTCTATACATGATAATGTCAAGAATTTGAAGGTTTTTGAAGACGTTCTTGAAATAAAGAGATTTATGGAAACAATAGAGGGATTTTTTTCTCTTCACATTGATCAAGACCCAGATGATGAGAAAAGTCCACATGCTGATAAATTCCTAAACAAGATTGCAGATCACAAGATTGTCCAATTGCCTAGCAATCATATTCCCAAAGGATTAGTTCCCTTGGAGAGATTATTTGATAAAACTGATGTGGCTGTGAAAGGGAGAGGTTCAAGTGAAAATGTTGATCTGACAGAGTGCAATCTAGGTACTGATGAGGATCCCAAGTATGTCAATCTATCTAGTAGTCTGTCAGAAAAGCAAAGGGCTGAGTATATCAAACTGTTAAAGGAATTTGCTGATTTCTTTGCATGGAAGTATGAGGATTTGGATACTTATGATACAAGCGTTATTGAGCATAGAATACCGTTCAAGGATGATACCAAACCTTTTAGACAAAAATTAAGGCATATCAATCCTATGTTACTACCCATTATGGAGAAGGAGGTAAAAAAATTGCTTGATGCTCAAAGCATTATACCTTTGAGGTATTCTGAGTGGATAGCTATCTCTTTATCTCTTTAAACCTAGTCTGAATCTATTTCAAGGCCTTGTTTTCTGGTGTATATTGCATGGAGTTATATGTGATTGACATCTTTAACTGAGTCTTCCATCCATTTTCCACCTTTTATAAACATTTATGTTTACATTATGATGGGTATTAGGCTTGAACTTACAATAGTCTAAGTGTGACTTCTAGTGCTAACACCATAGACCAACATAAAAAATGCTATGATACCAATTGGAGTGAATCTCTTGGTCACCTCACGTGAACATCCATTACAACAAGGATGAATCCATATATTCCTCAAGGGAAAAATAATTATTATTCATTATTAATTAACATTTATTGAGATGCAATGGGTGTGCATATAAATACACATAGGGGGTGATAAGTAATGTCCTTGGAAAAATGCATGACTTATCATTATTATATATTAATGACTACATTGCATAATACTTGTCCCATGACTATTATTACATGATATTTATTTATTACATTATGATAATATATCTAATATAGCTTAGGTATATTATAGGATCCCTCTTGTTATAATGTATTAGCTTNCTTTCAACATATCCTTTGTTCCCAGAGAAGATAATACATTGACTGATTCCCTAGTTGTTTCTACTAGTAACTTTAAAATCCCACTACCTCCTAAGCTCAAGTATGATGTTGAGGTGAAGTATATGCCTTCTATACATGATAATGTCAAGAATTTGAAGGTTTTTGAAGACGTTCTTGAAATAAAGAGATTTATGGAAACAATAGAGGGATTTTTTTCTCTTCACATTGATCAAGACCCAGATGATGAGAAAAGTCCACATGCTGATAAATTCCTAAACAAGATTGCAGATCACAAGATTGTCCAATTGCCTAGCAATCATATTCCCAAAGGATTAGTTCCCTTGGAGAGATTATTTGATAAAACTGATGTGGCTGTGAAAGGGAGAGGTTCAAGTGAAAATGTTGATCTGACAGAGTGCAATCTAGGTACTGATGAGGATCCCAAGTATGTCAATCTATCTAGTAGTCTGTCAGAAAAGCAAAGGGCTGAGTATATCAAACTGTTAAAGGAATTTGCTGATTTCTTTGCATGGAAGTATGAGGATTTGGATACTTATGATACAAGCGTTATTGAGCATAGAATACCGTTCAAGGATGATACCAAACCTTTTAGACAAAAATTAAGGCATATCAATCCTATGTTACTACCCATTATGGAGAAGGAGGTAAAAAAATTGCTTGATGCTCAAAGCATTATACCTTTGAGGTATTCTGAGTGGATAGCTATCTCTTTATCTCTTTAAACCTAGTCTGAATCTATTTCAAGGCCTTGTTTTCTGGTGTATATTGCATGGAGTTATATGTGATTGACATCTTTAACTGAGTCTTCCATCCATTTTCCACCTTTTATAAACATTTATGTTTACATTATGATGGGTATTAGGCTTGAACTTACAATAGTCTAAGTGTGACTTCTAGTGCTAACACCATAGACCAACATAAAAAATGCTATGATACCAATTGGAGTGAATCTCTTGGTCACCTCACGTGAACATCCATTACAACAAGGATGAATCCATATATTCCTCAAGGGAAAAATAATTATTATTCATTATTAATTAACATTTATTGAGATGCAATGGGTGTGCATATAAATACACATAGGGGGTGATAAGTAATGTCCTTGGAAAAATGCATGACTTATCATTATTATATATTAATGACTACATTGCATAATACTTGTCCCATGACTATTATTACATGATATTTATTTATTACATTATGATAATATATCTAATATAGCTTAGGTATATTATAGGATCCCTCTTGTTATAATGTATTAGCTTTCAAAGAAACATCATTCGATATAGGGGAGTCCTCCTAGGGATTAAGTAGGTCCTCTCTATCATTGGACGGGAATGTTGATCCCTCCTTAATGCCTCACTACCATGTTATATGTTGTTGTATGCTTATCAAACTTTGAATTATATCTGAATTTAGATGGCTCCATTATTCCTTGGCTTTGATTATCCTTTCATTGTCTACTCTACATCTTTGAAATTCTACCCTCAAGCTCCTCATAGTATTTGCAATATATATAGGAGTTTCTTGATTTATTTGTCCATTGGACTCTATCTCTAAATTTCTATCTTGTAGATTTTCACCCATGACATCTACTTCAAAATCATAGGGGTTCTATGCAACTTAGTGACACATGCAAGTGATTCTTATCAACTTTGCAAGCTTACTTGACAAAAGGGCCCAATTAGACCTTTCTCCATTGAAATGGAAAGCCCTTTGATTATGGACTGCTTGTTGTAATCTAGTATGAGTTAAATGAAATGTAGCTACCATGAAATGTAATATGAAAATGCATGTAACTAAATCTTAGCCAGGAGCATTAACAAGAGATAGCTATATATAACATATAATAGGGAGAACAATCCACCATTTTTTTAAGAACTAGCCCAAATTGGAACCTCCCAACTCCCTCCCATAGTGGAATGATCCAATTGTTAACAACACTTCCCATTATAGAGCCAACAATATGACATGAAAACAAGTTAGTATATGACATAAGAGACAACATTATACTGCTAATATATATGAATAATTAGACATTATTAGCAACTAAGAATAGTCCACAAGCTACTGAGCAACTTCATGTTTCATATAATATGTTAGCAACATAAGATGAGTGAGAATAAACACTATAACAAGAGTATAATCCATAAACTATAATGCTCATGCCTACACGTACCATGAGAACTGAGAGAGGAGAGAATGATCTACAACTAGAAATGGCTCTATAAGAGTACAAGCACTAGTTAACAATGGTCTCTTTATTCAACATATGAAGATATCTTACAATGCCAAAAAAGGGCCATTTGCTTGAATGGAATGGTTCTATTTATAAACTCGTTCACAACCTTTGGCCTTCCAACTCTTCGACTCTTGGATACTCTGCCCTAGAATCTTCAAGTACTTTGGGCTCTTCAATGTTATACAAAGTTGTCTTTACAAATATTTCCACTCAAAGTAAATCTCTTTATAAAACAAATTTGATACTTCATGAATACATGCTGAGCATAATTCCTATGACTTTGGGTAGTAATTTCAAATTTTTCATTTTGTACATCCAAATCCCCTTCATGATTCTTAGGTTCAAGGTTTGCAAATTTATATCTTCTTCCTTCATTACTTTGGAGATTTGGCCTTCTAATGGTAGTTGTTGCTTCAATTCTCTCTTATTTCTTTTGATATTAATTGGATGAGGGTTGCATGGTCTTGACATCTGCTACTTGAATAGAAACAACACATCATGTGCCCTTTCTTAGGAATCTTATTCCTTGTTTGAGTTTCTAGCATTTACCAAGTGAGAAATGACGATGGGAATCTTGCACAAGTTTGACACTTTGAGAAGCTTATACAAATACTTTAGTGAATATTCAATCGAGGTAACATATGATGCATTACATTCTTTTACAATTATCTACACACCGATGTAGATCCATCTTAACTCTGTATCTATCAAGCACCAAGAGAGATCAAATCTCTTGAGGTGTAAATTCCATATCTCTTTTTTTATCTCTTTATATACTATATAAATCTCTCTCTTTAATATATATAGATATAATTTTTTGTTTTTGTTTGTATCATTATTTGGCTAACATGTAGTAAACATAGTTACCAACTTGACAAGAACCCTCCATAGTTCTCATTTTTATAGAGGTCACATTTAGTGGTTATTTTGATCCCCATTTCAAAAATGGTTCTCCTAGTAAAACACTCTTTTCTTTTCAGAGTTAAAATTACAAAATTTTGCAATCGTCTTCTATAAAGTTGCAAACAAAAGCCTTAAAATCGACCCTTGAAAATGAAAAAAGGTGCTCTTAGCATAACCCTTTTTTTTGAATCAAAATTACAACTTCGTTGAAATTGTGGTCTCAATAACCAATACCATTCCGAAAAAAACCTTAAAGTCAACCCTTGAAACGAAAAGTGGTGCTAACAGAGGTACCCACTTTTCTTCAAGGTTAACATTTTGAAACTGTGGCTTTGACAATCAGTATCATTGTGATATTAAAATGCAAAATCAACCTTTAAATCAAAACATGGTGCTACAAATAGTACATTTGTTATTTTTTCGGGCTTAAGATTGGAAATTTTTTGAGACTATGGCCTAAAAAATTGACATTGCTGCAAACAAAATAATAGAAAATGAAATAACAACAATAATAAAAGAAAAAACAAATATAGAGTGAAAATCCTCAAAACAAAGAGAGAAAACATGTTTTTTTGGAAAAAAAAACATAATAATATTTGAAAAAAGGGAAAATTATGAAAAAAAAAGAAGTAAAAAAGAGAAAGAAAATGAAAGAAATTAAACAAAAATTCAATAAAAAACTATAGGAAAATAAAAATAAAAATGAAATAATTAAAAAAATGGAACTTTTTTAAACTATAAAAAAAGAATTTAAAAAACAAAAACAAAATATAAAATTAAAAAAAAAGAAATTAGGGGCATCTGGTGTGGGGGCCGATTCCCTAAATCATCCCCTAACCATGTACCCCAATTTCCCCCACTCGACCACCCACCCAGCCCCTCACCTTCCCCACCCCCCTCTCGCTCACACCCCCTAAGTACCACCCATCCCCTCCCCTCCCATGTCTCAACTTGGGCCACCCTCACTACAAGGAGAACACCTTCTAGCGGAGGTTTTTAGTGTAACAAAAATTTGCAAAAATTTCAAAAAAACCTCTGCTACAACCTCCTCTATTGGCTGCGGAGGTTTTAGTGGATGTTCTATATAACTAAATTTTTTTGGGTGGCTGGAGGTTGTAGCGGAGGTTTTTTTTTTTTCCAGTGCATTTATAACTAGTACACACCAATTCCCTTTTTTCATCGTATGCAAAGCACCGTTACTACCGGTGCACTTTAGTATTTGTTCCCCCCAGTGCGATAAAGTTATAGATAACACCAGTGCACTTTAAGATTGGTACGTGATGGTGCAGTTAATTTATAGTTAGCCCCGGTGCGATAATATTATTTGGAGACCCAATGCATTTAATATGGCATTGTCTAATTGTTCTACATTTTGGCCCTTTTTGTTAAAATCCAACGACATAAATCTGTATGAAATCACAATTTTTTGCTGTTTAAATTGCATTTTTGAATGTAAAAATGGATTTAGTGTGCTAAACAACCCTTGGGGCATTCAGATTATATAGAATTAACCACTCAAATATGAAAATCCAACAATTTCTTGTTGGATTTTGAGCAAAATTAAACAAAAAATATCCCCGAAAAAGGGCCAAAACGTAGAATAGTTAGACTACTGCGTTTAATATAGAATGTGCCCCGATGCTTCTGTAATCAGTACGTACTGATATGTCAACAACATTATTTTTAGTATGCATCGGTGCATATAATATAGTAAAGACACATGTGTGTAAATAATATTTAGCTACGCGGTGCATATAATAAGCATAACACACCAATATGATAAAATTTTTAGCGCACCGGTTAATATTTCAAACATGAGCACCGTATAATTTTGAAACAATAAATATTATTATATCTTATATCATTTATGGAATGATACGTTTTCTCAATAGCACATGCCAGTGTGTTATTATAATTAATATGTATCGGTGTGTATGACTCATCAAACCACACCGATGTCTATATTATGGTCTAGTGAGTTCAAAAGAATACAATGCATTAATATGCATATATTTTAATTCATTGGTTTTACAATTTTTCAATTAATTATTTCAAAATCAAATAATTTTTTAATAGTAATATTGTTTTATATTTATGTTATTGCATTAATGCATTATCCAACCAATTAAACCTCTATTATTTGTATCAATGTAAATCATCCACATATTATTTATTCAATAACACAACATTTTACAACATTCGACAATGCAATGAAATAAAAAACCCATTTTATTATATATGAATAAGAGACTCATTGTCATACAAAAAAGGACAACGTAAAGGTCTAGTACAATAATCAAATTGTAACCAAATTGTAATTGTTACACTTATTGGTAACATTTCCTCATGCAATTGAGACAATATGTTGAGTACAATAAACAAAATCCCTGATTTCCAGAGACAAATATTCTAAAACATACAACTTGTAGTAACATTCAATTATATTGATTGTCATTCATCAGTTGCATTGTTGGCATTGCTTGAGCTGTGTGCATGCCTCATTTCTTCATAATTTTTAGGTGATATTGTACTTTGGTTTTTTAACATAATGTTTTCTTGATGATTGACTTGTTTTTTTTTTTTTTTTTATGTTTTTCCCTTTCATGTTCCGTCTACAAACATATAAATAAACTATAATAAGTATATCTATGTTTATATATAGTAGAATATACATGATTGTGTAAATTAAAAAAACATACCTTAGCACCAAGTCTTTCATAAACAATACACATTCTTTCGAAGCCATGCTTCATGAATTCTCTCAAAATCTCCTCTGATGTCTGCATTCCATACTTTGTTTCCTAAATGTTTAATAGGACATGATAAAGCATAGTCGATATAATCAATATAAAGTTTTATTGTTTTTCATTAATTATAAAACAAGAAAAGTTAAATAACATAGCTACGTACAAATTGTTCAATTAAATTTTTATTCTTCAACATATACTCACAACCCATACTTGGTCACCCAATTTTTACCAATTCATGGCTTGACTCCTCTTTGTATATTAGCACCTAGTAGAAGACATCCATGGACAAGTGTAAATTAATTATTTAAATATAAATATCACAACAAACATGAAATATTAAGAAAGACCAAAAATGTAAATACTCACAAAGTTTACGATCAACCATTTTATTCCTCGTCGTCTTGTCTTATGTGATGAATGGATTCTATTTGCTTTTATTTTCTACAACAAAACAATTGAAAATCAATATTTCATGTGATACTTAAACTCAATATACATAAAAGAATAAAAAAATGATTACATACCTATGATGCACATTGTAGTTGGGATGGCTTCTCTTGCGACAAAATTATGTTCATTTCTTTTAACATCTTCTTCTACACTTTTTTGGTCATCCCTACCGAAATGTCTTTATTTTCCCCTTATTTGTCCCTTGGAATTTTCAAAATCTCCCTAGAAAAAAAGATATAAAAATTATTATTAAAGAAAAAATAAGAACCTGGTGCATATATTAAGATAATTCACACCAGGGTCTTATCAAAACCTATACAAACCGGAGCATCATACATACATATACACACCAATATAGTATAAAGTGATATTGCAATATTGAAACATTTTACAAATTTTTATATTCAACCTGTGCTTTATGAATTAAGAAAAACACAGCTTCCTAAGTACTATTTATTATGCATCGTCGAGCACTGAAGAAATTTAAGAAATGACGATTTCCATATAAAAAAATGATTTTTCCATTTTAAACTCAACGGTGCACTTTGTAAGAAATGTGCCTTGATGTGTGTTTTGGTAAAATCCGCACCGCAAAATGTGAAAATGATTTTTAATAATATTTCAAATTGAAATAAAGCGACATTGTTTACAAACAAATACGCTCTGGTGTGCTTACTATGTAAAGAGTTCACTGGTCACCATGAAGACATTTTTTAAAAACAAAAAAATGACAATGACATGATGGTTTAGGATCCAATGCACTAAGTAGTTTCATTGCAACAGATAGGAAACATCCATATATAAATAGCCAAACCCTATAAAGAAATTGTGCTTACAAAAAATTATTCTTGTGAAATATAGAAGGAGAAAACGAAAGAACAATGAGGAAATTAGGGCTTCCAATACTAAAGGTATGTCTGAAACCTTTTTTTTTGTTTGGGAATGCATTTAAAATTGTTTGAATCAAATAATAGAATGATCAAGATGATTATTAAAATGAAATCATATACTTGGAATTTCTCGTTTGCAAATTTCTATGTGATCTACAATAGTCCCCCTCGAATTTGGCTCTTTAAAAAACACCCACTCACTCGGAAATATTTGTTGATAAACTTCCATTGCACAAATATCCTCTCTAAAATTTGGCAAACAATAAAACATTAGATATTGTTTTCCTTTATAAACACGGAAACTCAAATTCTTGCTCATTCTTTCGTTGTATATTTCGACGCATAAATGATAAATTTGTGTGTGTGTGTGTGTGTGTTTTTCCAGAAGTTACATTTTTTGGTGCGCTATTCCATGTGTTGCGCACTAGTGTAATATTCATAACGCACCAGTGTGGTATGTATAACACACCGATTTATTTTTGTAATAAATTTCAAATTATTGATAGTAAGCGCACATTATTTTCTAACTTGCTTCAGTCAGTGAGATAGATAGTTTTAAACACACTGGTGCGACGTGTAATTAATAATGCACCAAGGCGATGTATAAGTAATAATGCATTGTAAGGCAATTACATTTGGATATTGCAAATGCAAACATCCATATTTAAAGTTTGTGGAGGCAATAATGGAGGTCAGTCTTCGGTACTTATCTCAACAAAACACACCAATGCGTTTTGTTTATACATACACACTGATGTGTTTTCAGATGATAAAGCACACTAGTGGGGGAGAGAGGGAAGGGGATACAATGAGTGAGAGAAGGAGGGGGATATAGAGTGAGGGGGTAAGAGGGGTTGATGCAAGAGAGGGAGGGGTGGGGGAATATAGAGAGAGAAGGGGAGGGAAGGAGGAAGAGAATGAGATAGGGGATGAACATAAAATTCACATTTTCTATGTTTGAGGAAGATATTTTTAGGAATGAGTAACGTTTTTTAGATTTTGTAAATCTAGATTGAGATTTCTTGTATAGCTGGGTCGAAAAAAAAATGATATTGTAGAAAAAAACCAATGATTTTTTTAGTGCACTGTCAAGTTATAAAATTTATTTGAAGTTAGATTTTTCTATGCTACACAAGATGATGGTTTTTGGTTCAAATGAAGAAAAAAAAGATTTATAATATCAAATGGTCAATTCTTCAGATTCCATCATCGCCTCATTATGTATCTTTGGAACTCCTTTGGGTTATCTCATGCCCATTGTAGTATGTCTAAATTTTATTGATAATTCATTTTTCTCATTGAATTTATGTTATGTATGCAGGTGCATTTTAATAATCATTCATTGAATTTTGCAGGATCAAGATTCAAGATCGAGTTCAGATGCTCCAAATATTCCCGTGGTCCCAAAACTCCGCAAGCTCTTATTAGGAGAAAGATACCACGAGAAAATGTTTGATGAAAATGGAAAACTTCTTTACCCTACCAATATTAACATGCCATCTTCCAACAACTAGCCTGGGTCAATGATATTACACCATGAATTTGATCTCTTTTATGTAGACAACCTCGTAGGTTGTAAGAAAAAGATGTTTGTGTAATTGCATTTTTGGATTTTTAATGGAACTAATGTACATGTATTTCTTAATTCAACATTTGTTTTATAAAGGGGTTGGTTTCATGTTTATTATTGGGAAGAAAATGTCCATGCTTCTAATAAGTGTTTGGTATAATGTTTGAACATATTAAAAGCATTGTGTTACTAATATTATCAATGTGATGTTCAATATTTTTACAATCAGGATTGTAATGACGAACGATCTATCTACCATCTACCGTTGCACCCCACTATGATGGCAAGTACTGAGATTTCTTCTAAACAAAAAGATATCAGAGAGGAATCATACTGAGAATGGTTGAAACAAACACCTATTCAATTCCCACTACATCTTGAGTCACTGATTCGAAACCTCGACAGTAACACTAGTTATTCACGTGTTGGGGATGAAGAAAATGATATATAGGTTGGTATGGATGATTTCTTGTGGGATACCAAGGCCATGGAGGGAATTTTGTTAGATGCATTCCAACAAAATGAACTAGGGGATGACGTTGATTTCGTACTTACTGTAAAACTTGAAAGCAATGTATGGTATGTTAGATGCATGTTTCACTACACTTTTGAGGTAACTAACCATTAAGTCCCTTAAAATTTTAAGGAATCTTGTCACACAATGAAGGATGAAAATGGTTGATTTTATTCATGCTTAATGACAATGTAAATTTCTATTGCCCACTAATTGTAGGTTATTAAAAAATAAGGTACTTCCGAGTGATAATCACTTGCTCGATAGTTGCGTAGAGGAAAAACAAGTGCTGAAAATGTTGGGTGTTGAGTACATATCATACCATGCATGTCTGAATGATTATATTCTATACCAAAATGAATATGCGGACAAAGACATATGTCTAGAATGTGGTCATGACAGGTACCATAAATAAAAAAACAAGGGTAAGAAACATGGTCCTCCTCATAACATATTGATGCACATGCCTATAATTCCAAGGATTCAAAGGCTCTTTCATTGCAAACAATTAGCCATGTTGTAGGGGTGGCAAGCCTCACAAAGAAGTGAGTCAAGAGTTATGTGAATCTAGCAGATTCAATAGCCATGAAGCATATAGAGGATACATGGACTGATAAATTCAAGGACGAAGTACAAAGCCTTCGATTGAGCATAAATATGGATGGAGTTAACCTGTATTCCCTCCATAACACCAACTATTTTGTTTGGNATGTATTTCTTAATTCAACATTTGTTTTATAAAGGGGTTGGTTTCATGTTTATTATTGGGAAGAAAATGTCCATGCTTCTAATAAGTGTTTGGTATAATGTTTGAACATATTAAAAGCATTGTGTTACTAATATTATCAATGTGATGTTCAATATTTTTACAATCAGGATTGTAATGACGAACGATCTATCTACCATCTACCGTTGCACCCCACTATGATGGCAAGTACTGAGATTTCTTCTAAACAAAAAGATATCAGAGAGGAATCATACTGAGAATGGTTGAAACAAACACCTATTCAATTCCCACTACATCTTGAGTCACTGATTCGAAACCTCGACAGTAACACTAGTTATTCACGTGTTGGGGATGAAGAAAATGATATATAGGTTGGTATGGATGATTTCTTGTGGGATACCAAGGCCATGGAGGGAATTTTGTTAGATGCATTCCAACAAAATGAACTAGGGGATGACGTTGATTTCGTACTTACTGTAAAACTTGAAAGCAATGTATGGTATGTTAGATGCATGTTTCACTACACTTTTGAGGTAACTAACCATTAAGTCCCTTAAAATTTTAAGGAATCTTGTCACACAATGAAGGATGAAAATGGTTGATTTTATTCATGCTTAATGACAATGTAAATTTCTATTGCCCACTAATTGTAGGTTATTAAAAAATAAGGTACTTCCGAGTGATAATCACTTGCTCGATAGTTGCGTAGAGGAAAAACAAGTGCTGAAAATGTTGGGTGTTGAGTACATATCATACCATGCATGTCTGAATGATTATATTCTATACCAAAATGAATATGCGGACAAAGACATATGTCTAGAATGTGGTCATGACAGGTACCATAAATAAAAAAACAAGGGTAAGAAACATGGTCCTCCTCATAACATATTGATGCACATGCCTATAATTCCAAGGATTCAAAGGCTCTTTCATTGCAAACAATTAGCCATGTTGTAGGGGTGGCAAGCCTCACAAAGAAGTGAGTCAAGAGTTATGTGAATCTAGCAGATTCAATAGCCATGAAGCATATAGAGGATACATGGACTGATAAATTCAAGGACGAAGTACAAAGCCTTCGATTGAGCATAAATATGGATGGAGTTAACCTGTATTCCCTCCATAACACCAACTATTTTGTTTGGCCAGTGGTAATGATCAATAACAATATCCACCCATGGTTGTTCATAAAGAATGAACATATGTTGGCTCTTATAGTCCCGAGTAGAAGACAAGTGAAGAGAATGGATGTCTACCTCCAACCATTGATCGATGAATTCAAACAATTATGGAAAGGGATACATGTATATGATGTATCAAGACCTGTCCAAATGGAGAGGTCTTTTACGTTGTATGGCATACGTGCGTACACCGCACATGATTATCCAGGACTAAAAGTTTTCTCCGGTAAGCATATTCATTGATTTGTTTATATTTGTAATTTATTTGGCACACTTTATTTGGTGCAACTATATTTTTGACACTAACATGCTATGTATACTTTAACATCAGAGGTCTTGTAACAAAAGGGTATCATGTATGTAAATTTTGTGGACCTTCTATAAAGGATATGTGGTCCAATGACCTACGAAAGTCGGTTTGCGACTGTTCAAGGGTATTCCTCCTAGAAGGCCACCCTTATATAAGAGTTGCATCTTCTTTCAATGGTAAACCATTGAGAACATGGAGACCTGACACAATGACATTGACAGATTGGAATAGGGCATATGACACAAAGGAGTAGGAAATGACATAATAATTTGATTCAAATGGGGAAACTATGTCAATGATCGTGAATTTTTTGACACCTATGTTGAGAAAATTCCCATTGGGATGAAAAGGAAATCTGCATTTTATGAGCTTCCATATTGGGAGAATATTAAGATTGGACAATTACTAGATCCCGTGCATATATTAAAAAATGTTTCATCTTCTTTATGGAGGCACACATCATGGAATAAAAGCAACAAAATGGTTGTCAGGAGAGATCTTATTGTTTCGAATATTAAAAAGAGACATTGGCCAAGAAACAAAACTAGAGGAGAGGCTGGTCCCTTTTGGTCTTTTAAAGAAGGTGATGTCCCATGGATTTTGAAGAAAGATGATATTTCTATGGAAAAAGATGTTATATTGGGTGTGAAGGCACCTTATTTATATGGTCGACTCTTCGACATTGCTTCACTATAGATGGGAATTTATCGGGGTTGAAATCACATGGCCATCTGAACCTTCTAAGGGTATGTATGTTGAATACATCATTCTTTTAGTTCTATATTGACATCGGTAAAAATATACTATGCACTCACAATTTTATGGAAATTAATGATGTGTGTGTCTATTTTGTTGTGTAATTATTGTTTGTTCATGCCTGGCTATGTGAACCATGATTTCCCTCAGGACCTACAACATGCCATATTGAAATTGTTTGCATTTGTATGCTGGATCACATCAAGGGAGATTCATATGGCTGGCATTCCACGGTGGATTCGAGAAAAAACTAACATTATTTTTATGTTTGAGAAGGAACTTCCCACGATTTTTATGGACTTGCAAGTCCATATTCTAATTCACCTACTTGATGAGGTTGAATTAGCTGGGGTGATCTCAAGTCGTTGGATGTTCTTCTTAGAGAGGCACATGAAACAATTGAAGGGCTTTGTTCGATAAAGGGAAAAACTAGAGGGCTCTATGGAAGCAGGGTACATAATATACGAGTTGTTCTATTATGTGACTGAGTACATCAAGCAAATTGATGACACAAAAGAGGTGGTTGTTTGGGACAACCATCAAGATGAGGATAAAAGGGAAGGGGAGCTACTCCAAACAAATGAAAAAAGGTTCTTGATAAAGAGTAAGTCAGTTATATTTTGTCAATTTAGTACATGGAAAATGTTTACATTGAAGCTGATAATTTAGAAATTTTAATGCCATCAATAAATTCATTCTTTAAGTTGATGATATATATTTGATTTGATGCTATTCCTTTTGAATTTTTTTATACATCAACGGATTTTGAAATGGATTCCATCAATAAATTCATTCTTTACAACATAGAGGTAATGCGACCATGGGTCACGTTGTATGAAGAGAAAAGAAGGAAATAAGACAATGACAGGAAATAATTTAGACGGTTGAATGGTAAAAACATGGCTTATCCTGATCTTTTAAAAGAAAATATGCCAAAAATATGTCCCAATAGTTGGGTGGCTGACCAAATACAAAAGAAATATGCAATGTCTGGTTGTAACCCACATGGAGAAGATATGGATGCACTAAACATAGGGATCGGGTGAAACAAATCTGTAATAACCTCTCTGAGTACCACATTCTATTTATAATATTGCACATTTGAATTGTAACATGTATTATGTTTTTATAAATGCTTCAGTTATTAGACATAAAACACCACCCTTTGTTCACATTTTTACAGGTGCATTTCTTCCCATCTATGTGGACATATGGACATCATTTTTCACTGAGTATGCTGATGAAGGCCACATCACACAAGATTGTGGAGTGGAGGTTGAGTTCGACCAATCTAGTCATGCTAGCCATAGTGATGAAAACCTGATAGAGGGGAAGTTAAGTTACATTGGAAATATACAAGAGATCATGCAAGTGGACTTCTCATCGTTTCAATGTGTTATTATTTGTTGCAAGTGGTGGGATACGTTTGAACAAAGAAATGTAAAGGAATATCATGATAATAGGCTAATATGTATTAACTCTAAAAAAATGTGGGTTGAAAGTAAGGAGCCTTATGTTTTCCCAAAACATTGCAACCAAGTGTTTTTTTACCCAGATGTGTTGGATGGGGATTATTGGTTCGTACTGAGACATGATCTGAGATCTAAACATCTTTTTGAGAACAATAATGTTACAACTCCAAGCAAGGAAAATAATCAGGGTGATGGTAATGAAGACCGATTTCATGTAAATGATTTGTTTGGACATTTATATTGTGGATGTGTCATTTTATTATGGGTATATGTAATGGACAATTATGTTTTTTTTTCCCCTTCATTTTATAATTATGTTGGATATGTAAAGTTATGAATCATTTACAACCACCATATTGAAAATACATTAACTAGACGTACAAGCATAAGATTTGGTTTTGATATATTTTCATTGTTATATTTATTGTTTATTATAGCAAATCTATGTTGTATTGTATTAAAATATGTTTATGTTAACCTTTGAATTACTAAAAATTAATTGAGATATCACAAAGTTGGTGGCATACAATAGTAAAGATTTGTATTATATTTTATTTAATAAAAAATGAATATATTAAAAAATATTCAAACCTCAAAATTTTTATTGTTTGAGAAAATCAAAATTCAAATAAATATATACTTTGATGGAACTTATAAGGACAATTCCAAAAATTCTTGAGCTCTGAAGGCCTCATCTCTAGCCATTGGGCATCACTAGATTCTTGAATATGGATACTCTATTTGTATATCTTCGACTAATTTTGAGATGCAGATCCACTGTGTAGTTCTCGTGGCTGCACTTTATATAGTTATATGACATGGATCTACAATGTATTTGATTGGAATCCATGATTTAGTTTATCCCAGGCATGGGTATGCCTGCCTCGAAGAGACAATTGTTTTTTTACAGATGACACCTCTCGAACTCTTGTCCCAGGTGTTATCTCCCAGGAGTCCTTCTCAGGTTGTATCTTGAAGAAGCCTGGTAACTTAAAGTGTAATTGTTTTTGTGTTTTGTGTTTGGATCAAATGGGAAATAATGACCTACTGGATTTGTATCAAGATAGTCAATTGTATACAACAGATGAGACAATGCTCTCAAGAATTAAATATCAGACAAGTAACTTAACTGGTGGGTGAAGAATTCTAAATTTATGAACCAGATCAGAAGGGTGATGGGTTGAATAAAGATAGTACTGATTGCTTATTTATTCAAGCTTATGAACTGACTAATGAGATAACATTCATTAGCAGTTAAAACAAACTTGAATCAATAACAACCATCAAAGTACAGGAAAATAAGCAAATGGAAATCTGACATCAATAGATGAGAGGAACTTGTGATCTGTATTATATCATATGAAAAGTCTATTACAATATGGTGTAGCCTCAGTCTCTCCAGAATCGACCCCTCTCCCTTCATCTAAAGTTGCTGGATTTATAGCCTTTACAAAATATTTCTAGATCTAAGAAAACTGGATCAAATATGCTAAATATGGAAAGTCAAAACAATATTCATGAAAATAGGAAAGGATTCTATTAAAGTGGTCAACCTTTATCTGGATAACTTCATGTCTTCGACAGCTGCAACAATCTTTGACACATTCAACAACCTTCAAGGTGATGACAAGACAACTGAAATCTCCCTTTGACAACTAAGCAATATCTTAGCCAAAAATAGAAAAGATCCACTTGGTCTTCTTGTCTTATTATATGCCTCGAAATATGGAAAATAAAGATGATTTATATTCCCTTAATTGTTATCCTTCATAAAAAACCACTCTCACATGCTCTGGAAACAAGAAGACCCGATATGGGAAAAATTAAGAGCACTCTGCCCTGTTCTGTGCTTTCGGTGGCTGAAGAGCTAAAATTTGAACCTATAAGCCATCGAAAGATCTTCTTTTGGTGGCTAAAGACAACTGTGAATGCCTGCCTAAGACACCGAAAGCACAGTTTGAACATTTATCACTATCTTACCAGAAATTCTTTGTCACTTGAAGTGCCTCGATTGCTTTTTTCTTTAAATGAT
The DNA here is from genome assembly GCA_009831015.1 of Picea engelmannii. NCBI lineage: Eukaryota > Viridiplantae > Streptophyta > Pinopsida > Pinales > Pinaceae > Picea > Picea engelmannii. The sequence goes on from ML785973.1 coordinate 156,255, forward strand.
GGAACTGCTACTAAGAATGTGGATCTGGAATCTGGATTGATCTTTGATTGATAGTTATTGTTGCCAAGTGTTCAAGCTTCACCCCAAGTTGAAGGATGCTTCTTATAAAATCACAAAAGCTCGTGTGAGATGCTGAACAAGGACTGCATACTCAACTTGCTATGATGGAAATTCATTTACATGCTGATGCGCTTAGTTGCTGAGTGAATTGATCCTTGATCTATAGCTTTCAAGAAGAAAACAGAGCATAAGGAAGATAGAGAAATCAACTACTGTAGAATATTTAGTCTTGGGTCCTGGCTTTCACTTTGCTTCAACTTTCATGATGACCTGATCATCATAGGAGTATGCTTGATGGGCATTGACTTCTAGCAACTTTGATGAGAAACAAAAGGCATTCCCAAGACTGTAATAAACAATATGTTTATTAATCCTAACCAACACATATACCATCATCAGGGCTAATCTCTTTTAATGCAAACATGATTGAATACAAGGGCTTCAATCAGGCATATTATGGGTTTTTGATGCTCTGGTTTAGGCAGTACAATCTCCTAGTATCTTCAAGCTTCATTGACCTTTTTGCATCAATGAATGCACTTTTTCCTAAAGCAATATTTTTTGCAAGATCCCTTTGTAAAATGCTTCAAAAACATCTTTTCCTTGAATAAACCTGAATGAAACAAGAACTTTGTCTACAGTATTCTCTGACTCCTTATCTGAAGTACCTTTGATATAATACATTTTTCAACAAACCCGTATAGGACTGCCTGAGATTATTCCAGGAAGATTCTTTTTCAAAAAGGCCAGGAGTATATCGATATTAATAGATTGCAACTTGAAATTATGGATATACTATTTCAGAAATTAATCAAACACAGGGAATCCAACTTTAATGTACAACTGATCTAGAAAACAAAACCATAATGACGAACATATGACATTAGTTTAGTTGTGCACTTAGACAAAAACATGTATGCACCATTCAAGGCTTCACACCTTCAAACAAATTAATGATTTGTTGATGAGATCATTGCTTGTATATGTGTGTGCTATATAAATTGACAGAGGGTTTTCTTGGCGGTGAAAAACTTAAATCTTGCAGCTTGGTGCAAATTTATTTGTTCATATCTCTTCCTCATGACCCGATACCTGGCAATGAAAATCCTCAAAAGATCTCCTGTTGTTCTCTGCAATAAACCCCAATAATGATGATTTTCCATGCCACTATGTCAAAAAGAATTCTGGATCCAACTCCTGTGCAACATGCATGAAGGAATTTCTTTAATCATCACATTCACTTGCGTCTCGACACAAGAGAGATCATAATCCCTAACTTGTCAAATTCCAAAATTTGAACTATTCTCAACCCAGGGCACCTGCGCATGCATCTGTCACCCAACTAATGCTTGTTGTTGTAGAATTATGTATTGGCTTGTGCGTTGGCTTGTGATAAGTTTATGTGTTGCGTGGAAATAATGACTTGCTGCCTGCACACTTGAAAAACTTCTCTGTCCCTTGTATTCAATAGATTCCTCCTCATGAATTGGCACTCAATCTGCCACGTGGAACAACTCCACAGCAACACCAACCCAAAAAGATGTCCAAATGGTTGGTATCGGGCTCGACACTGTGCTGGGATTTGGGATTTCAATGTGGTATTGACCTTAGATTTAACATGAGATTTAGGCTTTGTGTTGAATGCACTGGATATGCAGACCTGGAATTGACATATGTGAACATGTGGCTTGGCCCATGGGTCCCTAAAGTTTTGGCTCAAAGCCATCAAACCCGAGAGGCTAGAATATAGGTTTGGTATGAAAAGACTCAAGACTCAGACATAAGAATTTAGGAATGTAATTTTGAAAGTAGGATTAGACTTAGGATTAGACTTAGGATGCTTTAAAGTATATCCTAAGGTTAAACAACTTTAAAGCACACACCTCTTTTAAAACAAACTCAATGAAAACTAGGAATAAATCAAACCCAAAAGAATAAAATAGTTCGAGAGGGTAAAATTTTATTTGTAGATCTGGTGAGAGAGTTTGGAAAAAATTGATCAACATGAGCTTTGATAAAGAATTTGGAAACTATGACACTGGCCATAAAACTGAGAAATGAGTGTATTAAATAAAAGTTGAGAAAACACTCCAAAAATACCAGTGCATTTTTTATCGCTAACATTAGGCTCACTCGATTTCATACATTGGTGAAGATATTGTAATGTATTTCAGCTATCAGTTTCTCTTCTAACCTCACACATTAGGGGGCATTTGTTATAGCCCTAAAATTCCTATTCAAGCATACATGGCCTTGGCCCTCTTACTTGCATATTTTTCAAAAGCACTGTTGAGAAGCTCTTCTTAAAAAACTATTTTTGGAAGATGTACGACCCTGCACCATTACAGACCACATACATATGCTTTCTACACCACTAAATCTTGCGTACAGATGCATGTTGCACCATTACAACCTACGTTTGCATGCAAAAGTTGGAAAAAATAAAAAGTTGCAAGGAATTCGTTGAAATTTACGGGCTATTAGAGGTTTCCGAACTAATCCACCTGCTATATCCTGTCACCCAACTGAATAACCATCATTTTGGAATATAAAAGGAGGTGTTGGGGTCTCATTTCAAAGAGAAGCATAATAAAAGTGAAACTATGCCTAATTTCACTTCCCCTCCTTGCCTAAGATATTTCTTCCTTTTGTGAGATATTTCCTTAGCATACCCTCATCAACCCCTTCTTCCTCCATTCATCCCTTTCCCTTCCATAGAGGTGATCAGAAGGTTGAGAGAAGAATTTCATTCAAGGTGCACTTGGATCATGGTAAAGAGGAGCCCAGACTAGGTTCACGAAACGATGGTCAACTCAAATTGTAAGGTATAATCTTTGTATTATGAATAAAATAATCACATTTTCCTATCCCGAATGATGGTGTCTTGAGTACTTTTATTGATTTATACTTGACATTTTACATCTAACCCTAACTTATATATAGAATAGAATGCTTTTAGTTCTTTGTTTTCCTATCTTTGGATGCAGGTCAGCCTTGGGAGGAGATGTGCAGTTAGTGGAAATTCCAAGCATGAGGAGATCATAACCAACCGTGGAATTAGAGTTATAGTTACCTGATCTCTTCTCTCTTTGCTTTATTTACATTAGTTTTGGTATGTTTGGGGTAGTATAGATAATTGATTGACTTTTAGACGGTTATTCGCTTTGTCTACATCTTGAACCCTAGTGTAGTTAAAGGGTTTTTTTCCCTGCTAGAAATAGTAGAGACCCTTTAGTTGGTGTTCAATCATTTTGGATTTGGTTAATTTGTGGACCTTAATATGAGAGGAAGAAGGGGCAGGACCGGGGGGCTGAAGGTGAGGAATAAATGAGGGTTTTTTTCTCTAGGAAGAAACTACATGTTGTGCTTCCTTAGCTCACTGAGTGGATTCAAGCCAAGTCCGGGGGTGATCCATTAGTACATGGGCTCATATGTCATCTTTAAGGATACTAATAAAGCATTCATGGAAGAAGTTGTCGAACATGCCATTTTTCAGAAATCCAAGTGCTAAAAAGAGGCAATATATTCTTTCACTATACTAGATTGTCTCAACTTGGTCAAGCAACCTAGATGATGGGTGTAAGTGTCAAATCATTCATAGAGGGTGACAACAAACTAGGTCCAAGCAATATACTCTTGGCATGGATTTTTACACCATTTCCACCATTTTCCACATTCAGGATCCAAATAGAGGACACTGCTATGAAGTTTGGCCAAATCATCAGTAATTTATTGTAAGGAGAAATAATGTTCCATTTGAGTAACCCATCCCATGGGGTCTGATCCATTAAATTTATTCACATCAACTTTGGGAGGATAGAGGTCATGATGAAGGGGGTTGGAATGAAATACCATGGTATAGGAGGAGTTAGTGCCTTCAAAGTGTGAAGTATGGTCAGAGGAGGTAGGGCCTCGATAGTGGTTCATCCATTTGTTGAGAGTGGATTGGAGGGAGTCAAATCGACCATTGAGGGAGTCAAATTGTCCATTGAGTGAGTTAACTTGGATAGTGAGGGACTCAACTTTGGTATTGAAAAAAACAATTTCAGAAGTCATGGTATGAATTCTATTCTTTTTTTGATAGTTGTTAACTTGCAAAACAAGGATTTTTTGGTTTCGAGTGGTGGCCATTTGGGAATTAAGCAAGCAATAAGTGGGCAAGTGGGTTCACACAAAAAAGGGTATGGTTGAAGGGTACCACTGCGATCAGTGCAAGGAGAGGAAGCCAATGGAATAGGTCTCAAATAAGAGTGTCAGGGAGGGTGAGTGGGTTCATGAGAAAAAAAGGCTTGTAAGTGATATATACCAGAATGATCGGGGCGAAGAGATGAGTTCGATGGGATAGGTCCAAAATAAGGGTACCGGTGGGACCACTATAATTTTTTTTTTACTCCTATGGAGTTATACTTCAGCCTGAAGAATACTACAGTGACCAAATGTCCAAATTGTTAACAAGGGAAATTGTGTAGTAACTTTGCAATATAGATGCAAGAGGAAGGGTTGTGTTGCATAAGTTTACCTTTGTTTCTATTATGTTTTGTTCCAATGACAAGGGTTTTCCCTATGTTATATCTCTCTGATATACATGTAGGATAAAACTGTAAGTTTTAAACCTGTGAAGTAAAGCAATGTATATAGATTCTTAAGAAAAATAGAAATTAATCAATGGCTCATTCACATAGTACACAGAGATTTATACCGGAAACCCTCAATCGGGAAAACCTTTCTTATATTCATTATATCGAATTTCACCATTCACTATACAATATATAGACATTTTTTTTAGGTATTCCATAGATACCAAAACCCTAATCCCTTAATCTGGGATTAATTTATAAAACCGCTAAAAATAACAAAAATAGCCCAAAAAAAATATTTCGGGGCACTGCCCCGAACCCCCTCAGCCCCAGGTTATCGCCCATTGCTGAATGCTGTGCGTAACTAGTGGGGGGCATACCCGCCTCCCCCCTAGGAAAGCGCCTAGTGCACAGGGCACAAGAATCACACTAGTACAAGGGATCACCTGACACAATTTTCATATCTGACGCACCCACACACACACATGCAAAGAATATAACACATACCCAACATTCTCCCACTTGTTGTTTTCTTTGCATCCAGGAGTCCAGGGGATTATATATTCAACAATCCAGGGAAACTATGCCCATTGTTACTCTACACCAAGAGAAATTTTTTGTGCTCACAGACTTTGTCAATGAATCTGCAACATTCTTCAAGGTGTCAACCTCTTCCAGAAACTCCTTCTTTTCCTCATTCATGTCTCTCATAAAGTGATACTGAACATCGATATGCTTTGTCTTCGAATGACAAGCTAGGTTCTTTGCCAGGAATATTTCACTCTGACTGTCACAATCTAATCTCACTGCTTGTTGTACCAACCCAATACTTGAACACAATCTTTGTAACCATATTGCTTCCTTGCTTGCATGAGTGGTTGCCATGCATTCAACTTATATAGTTGAGAGTGCCACTACAGCCTGTCTTTTTCTCATCCAATTGATTGCTCCTCAAAATAGGTTAAACACATACCCACTTGTATATCTCTTGCGATCTAGATATCCAGCCCAGTCTGCATCAACAAAGCCATGTATGTCCAACACTATGTCCAATCCTGGTCTTTCTTGGTAGCACAATCCATAACTGGTAGTGCCACGAAGATACCTGAAGACCCTCTTTACTGTTGTCCAATGCTCCTTCCCTGGTTTTGACATATACCTGCTCAAAACTCCCACTGCATGTGCAATGTTCAGTCTAGTACATACCATTGCATACATCAAACTGCCAATTGCATTGGCATATAGAACATGGGACATGTCCTCTTCTTCTTCCTATGTCTTGGGACACTGATATGTAGATAACTTTACACCTATAGGAATAGGAACCTTGACCAGTTTACTTCCATGCATATTAAACCTTTGCAATATCGTCTCAACATATTTTCTCTGATTCAACCAAAGTTTCCTGTTTGCACGATCTCTTTTAATCTCCATTCCCAAAATGAAGTTAGCAGCACCGAGATCCTTCATGTCCAATTTGGAGGATAGCTGTGATTTCACCTCCTTGATAACATCCATGTTATTTCCTACCAACAACATGTCATCAACATACAACACTACATAAATGAAGTGATTACCAACTTTCTTGGAATATACATAGTGATCAGCCCTTCTTCTTACAAATCCCAATCCAAGGATGTATGTGTCAAACTTTTGGTACCACATCCTAGGTGATTGATTCAGACCATATAGTGACTTCTTTAGCTTACATACCAGCTCTTTCTTTCCCTTCACTACAAAGCCTTCTGGCTACTTCATGTAGATTTTTTCTTCTACATCCCCATGTAGGAATGTTGTCTTCACATCCATCTGTTCCACTTCAATATCAAAAGAAACAACAATAGATAAAATAAATCTAATAGATGTTAACTTGGCAACATGAGTAAAAATCTCACCAAAGTCAATTCCCTCTACCTGGGAATAACCTTTTGCTACTAACCGAGCTTTGTATTTCTCCACTTTACCTTCTGCATTAAACTTCTTCTTAAACAACCATTTGCTACCAACATATTTTCTTCCAGCTGGAAACTCAAATATATCCCATGCCTCATTCTTATCCAAGGCATCCATTTCTTCAACCATGGCTTTCTTCCAGAGTTTACTATCCTCTGAATTCACTGCTTCCCTAACATTTTTGGGATCATCATCAGTAATAGATAAATCAAAATTGGATCGAAAATAAGGTGGACTATACCTTTTTGGTTGCCTTCTATCTCTCACTGATCTCCTCAATATTGGGGTATGAGGTTCTTCTTCTTCTTCTTCTTCTTCTTCTGCTTCCTTTTCTTCAGATGATTCAAATTTTGCATCATCCAACTCAAGCTCTATTTTCTCAGGTTCATCTTGCATTGGTAGGAATTCCTGTTTGGACACATTTTTACCTCTCTGAAAACAACATCTTGACTGTAAAATTTTTTCTTGGTTTCTGGGTTCCAAAGCTTATAAACTTTCAAACCAATAAAGATACACTTTTCAACTTTTTTATCCAGCTTACTTCTATTTTCCTTTGGAACATGTACATAAGCATCGCAACCAAACACTCTAAGATGTTGAAGAGAGGGTTTCTTTCCAGACCATACCTCGTGTGGATTTTTATCATCCAACATTGATGAAAGTGATTGATTAAATAGGTAACATGATGTACCCACTGCCTCTGCCCAGAATTCTTGTCCTAACCTGGCACCGCTGAGCATGCTCCTTGATTTTTCCATCAGTGTCCTGTTCATCCTTTCTGCAACTCCATTTTGCTGAGGAGTGTATGGAGTAGTCTTCTTCCTTGCTATACCACACTTCTTATAGAATTCTTTGAATTCATTTCCACAGAATTCTCCACCATTATCTGTTCTCAATACCTTTATTTTCTTCTCTGTCTGATTTTCTACCAAAGCCTTAAACTCTTTAAATTTATCAAATACCTCAGATTTATTTCTAAGAAAATAAATCCACGTGTTCCTTGAAAAATCATCTATGAATGAAACATAATACATAGATTTACCTAGGGATGGAACAAGAACAGGTCCAAACACATCACTGTGTATCAACTCTAATATCCCCTTTTCTCTTGTAGCACTAAATGGGAATCTTACTCGATTCTGTTTACCATATATGTAATGTTCATAGAAATCAAAATCCAGAGTGCAATTAGACATACCTTCAACCATACCTTTACCGTGTAGTGTTCGCAGACCCTTTTCTCCAATATGCCCCTGTCTTTGATGCCACAACATGGTCTTCTTTTCTGGGGCAGTATTGGTCTTGTCTCCTTCATTTCTCTTCTCAGGGACAACAGAACTATTACACCCATTAATATAAGTGCTTCCCAACAACTTGTACAGAGTTCCACACTGAACTCCCCTCATCAACACCATTGCTCCTCATACCATCTTGCAAGTGTTCTTTTCAAATACAGTTTTCACTCCTGGATCATCCGATTTTCTTATAGATATTAGGCTCCTGGATAGTTTTAGAATGTGCAGAACCCCAGGGAGAGTTCTAATCCTTCCATCTTTAGCAACAAATTAACCCTTCCACGTCCCAAGATTTTAGCTGTCGATTCATCTCCTAGGAATACATCACCACCATCGTATTTTTCATATTCAAAGAACCACTCCCTCTGAGGAGTCATATGGTATGATGCACTTGAGTCGATCAACCATACATCACGATCTGCATGTGTAGCTGTAGATGCTAGGTATACATCACCTCCTTCTTCAATGGAGGTTTTCGCCTCTATGGAAGAGTTACTATCAGATCCCTTTGGTTTATAAACCTTCTTAGACTTGCAATCTTTCTTATAATGCTCTATTTTACCACACTTCCAACATTTCCTCAAAGATTTTCCTGGAGACTTAGATCTACCTGTAGATTTAGATCTCCACCCAGAATGCTTACCAGGGTTCCTGTCTTGGGTACGCCCTCTTATAAATAAAGCATATGTACTATGACCATCCATGCTTTTTTCGCCTCATTTCTTCAGATAACAAGGATGCAACTGCATCCTCATACTTCAATGTAGATTGAGTGGTACTACCTATTGCTACAACTAGATTAACCCAAGAGGCTGGCAAAGAACATAACAAAGTAATACACTTATCTTCCTCTCCAATCATAATATTAATAGAGCAAAGTTGACTTACTAGAGTATTAAAGGCATTTAGATGTTCTATCACAAAATCTCCATCTTCCATCCTAAGACAATACAACTTATTTCGAAGAAACAACTTGTTTACCAGGGACTTTGATTGATACAAATTTCCCAACTTATCCCATAGTTCCTTGGCTGTAGATTCTCCTAAGACATTAAGCAAAACTGAATCTTCCAGGAAGAGTCGAATAATACTCCTTGCTCTTTTGTCCAAATTCTCCCAATCTTCCTTCAACATACTAGTAGCTGGTGCACTATTAGTTTGTGTACTTGTAGGTTGTGTACTAGTAGCCTGTGTGCTAGTAGACGATGTACCAGTAGGTTGTGTACCAAGATCCACAATGATCCATTATTCTTTGTCTACAAGAAGGTCCTCTATATTGAGCTTCCATAGCTCAAATTTTTTACCGTTGAACTTCTCTATCTCAATTCTAGATGATCTAGCCATTCCTCTTTCTATACTTGAATCTCCACTGCAAAAGCTCCCACTAAACCCAGGTTTATCACAGACCAAAGATAAACTTGATCTATCAAGACTGAGCCAAACCCTTAAAAACAAAGGCATCCCTCTGAAGTCAAAAAAGAGCTCTGATACCACATGTAAGTTTTAAACCTATGAAGTAAAGAAATGCATATAGATTCTTAAGAAAAACAAAATTTAATCAATGGCTCATTCACATAGTACACAGAGATTTATACCGGAAACCCTCAATCGGGAAAACCTTTCTTATATTCATTATATCGAATTTCACCATTCACTATACAATATATATACAATGTTTTTATGTATTCCGTAGATACCAAAACCCTAATCCCTTAATCCAGGATTAATTTACAAAACCACTAAAAATAACAAAAACCGCCCAAAAAAAATATTTCGGGGCACTGCCCCGAACACTGCACATAACCAGGGGGGAATACCTTCCCCCACAGGGATCCCCCTAGGAAAGTGACCAACACACATGGCACAATAAGAGCACTAGTACGAGGGATTGTCCGATGCAGTTGTCATATCTAACCCGCCCACACACACACATGCAAAAAATATAACACATACCCAACAAAAACAATAGTACTCAACCCAATATATCAGGACACCAACTAAGGATGCTCAACCTTAACCTTAGCCATACTACTCGATTACCCAGGTGTTGATGGGGAATAATTGACCCTGCAATAGTGAGGGGTTCTCCCCGATACACGGTCCCAATTAGACTATGCACCATTTGGTTAAGGAGATCCATCCAAAATTTGGCCTGGCTGCCATTGCTGGTTATGAGGGTGAAAATGGTATTGCAATGAAAATATGTAGATGAAGACTATGTATGAAAATAAATCTAATCCATTGCTAATTTATGCCCAACTGCCATTGCTGGTTATGAGGGTAAAAATGGTTATGCAATGCAAAGATGTAGATGAAGACTATGTATGAAAATAAATCTAATCCATTGCTAATTTATCCTATTCTATCCTAGCTAGGAGCAAACTATAGTAACCAAATGAGCTATAAATGAAAATAAACTCTCCCAGGAACCTCACACAGATAGATGAAATGAAGGTGAAAAGTTAGAAACATGAGCACACATACATATAAATAGAAAAGTCTCATTTATATTTATGCATACATTAACAACTCATGAGCTCAGAACTTAAAAGTATAAGAAAGAATAACAATACTATAACATGACATTGTATGCATTAGATTAGTCTATCAACAAACATTGTTCTTACTATCCTTGTGATCAACATACATTCTACTTGAATAAGTTCACAGTAAAATCAACCACACACACAAATTCTTATCTCTTTCAAAAACTGTCCCTGAGGTCTTCTCAATATTCATCAACACAATATATGTCCTTGAATTAGTTCTTGAGCTTATACAATGCTTCAAGAGCCCTTTCAAAATGGGTCTCTTCTTCTATTTATACCCTTTTTCCTAACTATTTTGTGACTCTTTGTATTCCCTTAAAGAAGCTATTACAAAACTGTTCATCTCCCTTCTTCTTGATGACAAGTGTACAAAGAAAATAAAAAAATGGGAGTAGTTCAGAAAAGAAAAAATAGGGAGTAGGTAATAGTAATTTCAAATTTTCTATTTTGTCCTTTTATGGATTCTTGTCTCGGAGGTATGCTACCCAAATTTCTAGCTGATCATGCAAAGAAATGATTCTACGGTATGCGAGCTCTTCTATGGTGGCCATGTGCATCACCATGTTGTTGTCAAGGGTATGTATATCTTTCGATAATGTAGTCATGAATGCCTGAAACATAGTATGGACCTTTTTTGGCTGAATGAGTTGTTATTCTATGAGGTTCGTTGTTACTATGGTGGCTACCTTGATGACTCCTCCTTTACGACTTGTGCTATCCTGTTCCTTCAGCTTAAATTCACTGATCCAATGCCATATAGTGGATCATGGGATGTTAACTACTGGGCAACATATGTATGTTGAGAGGGCAGGGACCACAAAGGGAAAATAGGTCATACAAGAGGGTATGTCATGGTGCGAGTAGATCACAATTGCAAGGCAGAGTGTAAACTTTAAACCAAAGGAACTGCTGAAACCCTAACCCTAGAATACTCTATCAGTGAAAGGAGAATTTAGATTATGGATGACCTAGATATTTGATGACATCTGGAGAGTGGTGTAACGATCCGCTCATTTCTTAGGAAAATCGATGGAGAAATATTTGACCTTTTCTTTTGGTCTCTTAG
>ML785973.1:178099-190066 GCA_009831015.1 Picea engelmannii
ATAAATAGATATTCATAACATAATAATAGTTAATAAATAATAATTATTAATAATGAAAGGTCATGTTTCAAAGGACATGACTATTGGTAAAGGGCACCCCTGCGTGGGTATATAAGCAGGCCCTCATTCTCAATTGTAATCATCTCATCATATCTATATTATATCTTATTATTCATTTATTGTTACAGTCCTATATGGATTACTTTGTTATATTCCAAGTATTTTGGGATAATTCGTGTGTGAGCGAACTTTGTTCATCACACACAACTGGCTTTACATAACCAGTATCTATCACATCCCAGACATCTGCACCTAACGACATTATGTAGGTTCTCATTCTAACTTTCCATAAGGCAAATTTTGTTCCATTAAATAGAGGGGCCTTATTGGTTGAATTTCCTTCATGGCTTGACATGTTTAATCTCTAGGATCTACCCTTATATAAAAGGGGCTGGCTCTGATACCAATTGTTGAACAACTGAGAGGGGGGGCGAATCAGTTGTCACCATGCTTAAACAATTATGCTTCTTTTAAAATATTTACAAGGCACTCAATGATGATCACAATAATGTAGGGAAATGAACAATGGTACATTCAACATTAGTCACATATATGAGAAACACAGAGACAGATATTTCCCAAGGAAACCCATACCGGGTAAAAACCTCTTCTTCTTTATATGATAAGTATTATTTACATTCTTTACATTATCATACATTTGAGCACCAACTCATTGTGAGGCTACAACCTTTGTTTTGCAAGCCGCAACTTGCTGAGAGCACCAACTCTCTGTTTTTCTCTAGCACCCACTAGAAGGAAGCACCAACTCCCTGGTTTCTCTAGCACCAACTAGAAGGAAACACCAACTCCCTGTGTTCAAGCCCCCACTTGAACCTTTGAAGAAAACCAGTCCTCCCTAGCACCTCCCAACCTCCCTTGATTATGAATATGAAATACTGAAACCTATTACAGTGGTATTGTGTTCAATAATAGCTTACCAGTCTCATCACTGTTTTGCAAGATTTTTCTACTTAGACTTCCTCGCTTTCTTCCAGCATGCATCCATTGTCCATTCTATTCTTCTACTTTTATGCTCTGTGTGCCATGTCCATTCATTGCACAATTCTTCTTCTGTTCTTTTTAGCTGCTGCACTCTGATCCTTCTTCATGCATGAATCACCTTCAACAACATCCACAACAATCCCAACAACAACAAAAACAACCCCATCTCATTTATGTACTGTGTATATATAGCTTTTGTGCACCTTGTGCATGCAATGCGCACAATACCTCTGCATACTCACACCACGCCAATATCCTCCACAACTCGAGTGCTCTTTCTTATCATCATTGTGACTCTTTAGCTTCTCTGGCCGTTTTTCCACTCGTTCAGCATCACTATATATTATGCTGAGATTCCTCAGCCTCTCTAGCAGTTGAGACTCTTCGTCTTCTCTATGAAAGTCGAGCTCACCTTCTCTATTCTAGTTACAAGCTTCAATGCTCATCCAGCTGTCAATCGCTTCCACGAGCATCTTCATCCCTCTTGAAGATTCCCAGAGACTCTTCATCTCCTCTGTCAATCACCCCAAAGTGTCTTCAAGTCCTCTGGCAGAAACCATCAGTGGTTTCTAGCAGTTACACTGTGACGTGCAAGAGTAGCCCTCCGATTATACTCAGATTCACCTGCATCATTGGATTAACTCTAATGGGTTCTTGTGTTATTTATTGGTTTCTCACTTCTGCAATTCAGAGATTCTACGATGAGACATCTTGAGTCTCCTTGCCATGAGTTTCGAAACTCCGGAATAGAGCTTTTCTATGCTAGCTTCTTCCTCTATATGACCATGGCCATGACCAAGCACTTATGCAAAAAGTGCTTTTTGTGAATTCACATTTCGTGAGTCTAGAGATGAGGCATCTCGAATCTCCAAGTCGGGATCCCTGAAACCCCGAAATGGAGCTTATCTGAACCGACTCCTTCCCTTCTTGTGACCACCGGTGGTGACCATAGGCTGTGCCAAAAAGGCGCTTTATATTTTGCAAGTTTATAAATTTCATTGAGTCTGATCGGTGGTTGAAATCTTCATAGATCCGACAGTCTAGATATTATCGCGATCTCGCATCTCGTGAGTTTCCACACCTGGCTCCATTGACTCCAAGTCGGTGACTTGTCCTATGATTCAACGGTCCAGATCTGATCTTAATTCAATGGCTCAGATCATATCACGATTTTTCATCTCGCGAGTTCAGTGGTTATGTTTCTTTCCTTTCCAAGTCGCAATAGGCAAAGCTTTGAGATGGATTCAGATCAACAGTTTAGATCACACCTTTATCTGATGGCTGGGATTAAATCACGATTTCGCATCTTGCGAGTTTGGTGGTTATGTTTCTTGCCTCTCCAAGTCGCGATAGGCGAAGCTCCGAGATGGAGCCAGATCAATGGTTCAGATCACACCTTGATCTAACGACTGCGATTAAATCATGATTTCGCATCTCGCGAATTCAGTGGTTATGTTTCTTGCCTCTCCAAGTCGCGAGTTGCAAAACTCCGAGATGAAACTAGATCAACGGTCCAGAACAAAACTTTGATTTGATGGCTGCAATTAAATCATGATTTTTCATATCGCGATTTTGATAATTATGTTTCTTGCCTCTCCATGTCACGAGTCGCGAAACTCCAAGATGAAGCTAGATCAATGGTCCAGAAAAAAACTTTGATCTGACGGCTGTGAATAAATCGCAATTTCACATATCATGATTTTGATAGTTATGTTTCTGCCCTTTCCATGTCGCGAGTTGCGAAACTCCGAAGTGGAGTCGGATCCAATGATCAGAAATGATGCTTCTCCTCCCGAGCTTACTTTGTTCCGCTTACTCCGATCTTTCCATCGTTGATCTTTGTCATCATTGATATTTTCCATCGCTGATCTTTGTCATCACTGATCTTTGTCATCGCTGATCTTTGTCATAGCTGATCTTTGTCATCGTTGATCTTGCCATCAATGAAAAGCTTACTCTCTACTGTAAACCTTCCAACACATTAAATGTGTGATGTGACGCCCAACATAAACCAACGAATTTGTTGTGAAGTTCTCTGATATGCATAAAAGGAATTGGCATGAAGAGCATTGATGCTCGTCGGAGGAAAAGGGAGGAACGCCTCCGCTACATCAGAGGAGTTAATACAAACGCCTCCAATGTATCGGATGAGTTGAAAACAACTCATGAAAAAAGAAGATTGTTTGATGGATATTGATAGAGTTGGAGAAAACTCCTTCGATATACATCGAAGGAGTTCATGGTAACTCCTTTTATGTACATCGAAGGAGTTGACATTAACTTGCTAGAAAATCAAGACTTAAATTTTTTTAAGTAAATAATCTGATCTTCCCAACTACTTTTCTCGGTGCCACTATAACAATTAGGTAGCTAATAATCTGATCTATAGCTGGTTTCAGGAGAGTTAGGGGACTCCTTATATACCTGAAAGTATGTGGGAGTGATGGCCGTGTACATGTGTTGTCTAATTCTGTACTACTTGAAGGGGTACCAACAAGGATTACAGAGGTTTCCAACTAGGTGAAACAATAGTTTCGAGTAACCTGCGAAACCATTTGTATTTACTACATGTTGTCCTCCCCAACCACAATATTGCCTGCTAAACAATAGATCTTTGTGCTTTCAAGATGGCGATAATACACGTCTCTAGCCTGAAAAAAATGTCTAAAATTTCTGTAGAGGAAAGTGCTTTGATACCACTTGTAAGGTACTAGATTTATTATGCAGAGCATAAATATAATTATGATGAAAAATACCAGTAGAAACGAAAAAATATAAAGAACAATAACACTAGAAATGATACCTTTATTGATAGAAATCCAAGTTCACTTTCCTCTTCGAGGGGGAAACCTCCAACAGAGAAAATATCAAAAACAAATAATTCTCAAGACAAACTTTTCCATGCTTTCTACCCCATTTATACTATTTCTATCTTCTAGAGAACATTCTAGAGGAATATCTTTCTAGAAGTGGAAACTTCTTTTAAGTCTTCTTACATTAGACATGTTCACATTATTATATAGTCCTTATTTACTAATTTCAACCTTTATTACATATAAAAATATTATTCTACCTACTTGAGGGGTTAGGGAGGTTAGGTCCCTAACACTGCACAATCTTGGAATAGAAACAAACCACCACTTCCCTTCCCAAATAACTAGGATTTTCTCCACTTTCACGTTCAAGCCCACTACCATTCTCACCTTTTCCTTTTTGGGACAAATACAATGGTTTCTTATCTTAGAATTTAGGTTTTATGTTGCAGACTCCTTTGTCTCTCGAGTAAGGATGGGATGCACTTTTCCTGCTTCCAAACACTTGGAAACCTCAAACTCAGGGATTGGGGAACACTTTGGAAGGGAAGTCTACACACAATATTCCTTTGATTTTTGTACCACACAGTCTAAAATCAAAGGATGAATAATACGTTGGGAGGATCCACCACCCTGTAAGGAATAATGGGTATCAAAGTTAGTGAAGACTTGAGGTTCTTCATGTCTTCCAGGTGTCATCGGTGTGAAGTTTTGGTTAAACCTTCACAAAAAACCTAGCTAGTAGAAATTCACATAAATCTTGCAAAAGAAACAGAGAGAGAGAGAGACAAGAATGAGAGAAATAATAATGAATTGTATTAACTGATATTCCACACTCAAAGAGTGAATAATTTACAATAGATATAGGTTACATGAGTAATTAACATGCCATAGTAGTGATCTAGAGATATCTAGCACTCACTGATAGAAACTGGAGTGAACTGCCTCCTAGACCTAGTTAAATGGCCATGTAGTCATTGGTTAATTGAATTAAATGAGTGGAGTGGAGAGAAACACATGCATATACATGATATGCACCCTCCTGGCCTCATGCATGTGATAAAACCAAGGTTTCCATGTGTGAATATACTCCACTAGTCTAACTGAAGTGTGACTGAGACAAGATTGAAGAGGATATAACACCTTATTTTAGTGGGGAATATCCTTATCTATGAATGAATCCCTCAACATTAGTCTAGTAAACTCAGGAAAAAGTGGATGTGAGTGTGAAATATATCCAACACCCCCCATGAACACTACTAGGGTGTAAATGAAGAATGGGCCTTGACAAGAATCCATGTTAGGTCCCCATTTTACAATGCATCTAATGAATTAAAATTGAAAAAAGAGGAAAGAGGAAAAACGTCATGGGAAAACACCATCTCAAATTACAACGCCGAAAAAGAAGGACAACTGGTAGGCAACTGTGTGCTTCACTCCATGGAAACCTTGAAACCGTGAAAGTTTATGCTTGGTGAAAATTTTGTTGAAGATGTAGATGTCTGTATAGATCCGATGAAGTAGATGCACTAATGAGATGTTCGTATATATCCATTTTATCTTATTGGAAGGAAGAATATCCAAATCCTCTTCATTCATAGAAGTTTTCCAATATGGATTCCTTTCAGCCTCTGCATAGGCTCGAGGTTTAGATGCTAGAACTATGTAGTAATGCATGCACATTACTGGTTTTGTGGTTATGAGCGCATGTGGATATCCCTCAAATTGGGATCTCATCCTTCTAGGATCGAAAATATTATCCACATGACAATCATATGTTGGTAGGATTGATTGTACTGCCCATTTGGGTCTTTGATTTGGCTCATCATATGCATGCTCAAGATCTTTCGAATATGATTTAGAAATCATATTTGAAACCTGATCTTATTGGAAAGAGACATTATCTCAAATGTATGAAACAAGAGGATGTGCAAAAGTCTCTACATGTGTCTCCTGAGATACATGCATGAGAGTCTCTTCAAACCAAGAATCTTGTTCTTTCGGTGGATTTTCTGCTGGCCCTGTCTTGTCAATATCATGCATGCATTCTTCAAAATATTCCTTTATCTCGAATAAGACCTACTAGTTGGCCCATACTCCATCTAGAGTTGAGAGTGATACAACATGGTATTGCATTTCAGGAGCAACATACATGCAAATACATCCAATTGCCATATCTTGCCTATTGAGAAAATGAAATTTATCATCATCAAAATCAGGCTCTGCTTCTATTTCCATGGTTATTCAATATAAGTCTCTACAACTGAGAAGAAATAGAATATTTGGTTTCCACTTGAAATAATTTTGCAATGTAAGAAGTGTTGACAGTGGAAATTCTGTTCTTTCTGACTGCTTCAATATTATGTACCTACAAATGAGTTCCTATGTGCCTTTCTCCTAACAATGTGTGGGATATGATTGTTGTAGGAAAATCTTCCTGCAGACAGGTAGATCACCTCTAAGGCTTGACCTTAACCCTAGACAGAAAAATGCTTAACGTGGACACTGACTTCCTTTCAAATCTATCTAAACTAATGCATGAGAAGGGAGGATAACAGAAGTACCTTTTAATTGATGTTTGTCCCTGCACGCTCCGAGTTGCACTCCAATCCTTTTGTTCCTTGCTGAGGTCTGTGGACAAAACAAGATACAACCACTTCCTACTCTATTGACATTAGCTTGAAAACAGATCTATCAATAAATGATAAGTTCATGTGATATCAGACACAAACTAGAAAGAAACAGGCCAAGCGTGTCATATTAATGAGAATAACGACAATAGTACTTACAATCGTAGATGCGAATGCGACAGCTTCGTCAAGTCCTCTTCGTCTAACCCTTGCCTGAAAGATCCACAACCTGGGTAACAACAGCTTCACTGATCACTCTCCTTTGGCTGACTGTCAGTTTCCTCCAAGATCATAAGTTTCATATGTTCAATTCTTCCTCCCCCTTTTCACCATCATAGAGCCTGTTTATATAGGTTGGGAGGGGGTTAACCTCTTGAGTTATGTTTAGAACCAGTTGGGAACCTTCTCCTTGGATCAGGGATCTTTTGATGAAACCAAGAATTTGAGCACAACTGCTTCCTAATATTGAATGATCCTCCCCTTATTCTCCTCAACGGGCTAACAACTGACCCAGAATAGGGAGCGCTCCCTTAGAACGGGCATCAGAGCATTGTAGCGCTCCTGGTGAGCCTTGGGAAAGTGCCAGCGCTCTCAAGGTGAGCAGAGCTCCTCCAGAAGGGTTTGAGGGGTGTTATAACACTCCTTGAAGCATGGTAGAGGAGCGCCAACGCTTCTGCAGCTGTAGTAGGGGAGCGTTCCCCCTCCAAATTGATGTTTCAGGGTCTCTTTTAGGTGTCAAGAGCTATTTAATTCCAGTAAACCAGTTATCCTCCTTCAAATCAGTTATGTGAGGTGTTATAAGTGCCTCCTTAGTGTCATTATCATGGCATCATGTCTGAACATCGTTTACAACACTAGTGATCAACTTGCGACACTTGCAAAAGTTGTAGGGAAGATACGACACTTACGACGATTGACAGGGACAATGCGATACTTAGCAATTTTGACGTGTAACAGAATGCCCCCCAAAGTATGAAGTCAAAAGATACGAACTGATGACTGAAATACTTTGCAGACGTTCAAGCAAGGGTATAGACTCGGAGAACTTGACAAAAGCTGCACACAAACATCCAACAAATATCATGGCATATTTCAAAACCCAAGGAAGGCATACCTATGCTTGGGTGATCAAGACTTGCAAGATATGGCCGCCATAAAATACGCTGCGGATCCATAATCGTATTGGTAAAAAGGTATAGCCACTGAAGATACACTGTGGATCTATACTTTGATAACTCAGACTTGATCGTAGCCACGAAGAATACACAGTGGATCTACGAGATGATAAGACATAGCCACGACCAATACAAAGTGGATCTATGTAACAATGTATATGTTTTTTGTCTAGAACTCCTTCACAACTTGGGCGAAACATATATCAAGGTGAATTACTCAACCCAGGGTCTTCTTACCAATCCCTGTGTGATACGATTCTAACCATGTGAATAGATGTCTTGGTGTCGAACACGGTAGAAACCACTTGATTACCGGTCAATGAGGTAAACCGTTAACAAGTGTGAGGGAGATCACCATTAATGTTAATGATTCCCAAGGTATCTTAGTACATTCCACCGAACGTGAATAGATGAGCTGAAGTCAAACATTCGTGGAATCATTCGATCAGAGGTCAATGATGTAAACCCACTATCGGATGTGAGGAGGCCTACCATTGAGGCATGCAGGTCTTAAAGTACTAATTATTTTCTAAGTCTAACTCCCGGATAATGTGTTGAAGTCGACAGGAATAGACTTGTCGAGGGAGGGCCTTGATGTATCCCCCATCAACGACGCGAAACGTGTATGAAGATGTAATTGGTAGGTCAAAAGAACATGGACTGACACAGGTTTTGAGACAAAATATTTGGGATAGTTGATTCTCGAGGTGGATACTTCCCTTGAACACTGAGGCACAACAACAAAACATGGCATGGACCAAAACTTGTGCAATGGATACTTTGACTTGCATCGGGTGACCCAAAGGAGTGAAAGGAAACTCAAATATTGGCTCAGTGCAGAGGTTCAGTGGATTATGATATGAGCGAATGACAAAGTGCCGTGTTCAAGGGTGACTCTAAGAAGTGCTAGATGGTGTTCTCAAGAGACTGCTTGGCTTGCTCCTTTCAATTTTTCCCCCATCTAGATAGATGAGTACCTCTTTTTAATTTAACAAGCTCGAGGAGGATAACACATGATTGATATAACTCACCTTCGGTAAGTTCCTCTTCCTTTGTTTAACAAACCGAAAGAAATAAGGGTTCGTTCCCATATGGGCCTGTCGATGTTTTCTTTAACGAGTCCAAAGACAGAAAACTCGAAGGTTTTTCGAGATTATAGAGTTTGGAAAAACACTTAAAAGAGAACTCTCTCAGTTCCTTTTTCATACAGTAGTCCATAGAGACCGAAAAAGGGTTAAACTATCGTTCGAAAGACGCCCTTTCTGACCTTTTAACGAGTGTCAAAGGAAGCAAGATCACTCGACAATCTTTTCATATTTAGAGAGTCTGAAAAGGGTTTAAAGGAGACTCTAGGGGGGTTCCTTTTTCATGTAATTGTATCCGTACAGGTCTGAAAAAGAGATAAAAGTTTACCCGGTTGCGTTCTCATATTGTCGAGCTCGAGAACAAACTAAGACTATGCTCATAGATACGACAAGGTGAAAGATACATTGGAACTTCTAATAAACCTGCGATGCCAGAAACTATAAACCAGAGATTAGTGAAGCCATTTACACCATTAGAGAAACCCAAAATGACCATAGCTTATGAAAAAATGAAATTTTATAAATATGAATTGATTTGAAAAACTCATTTACCATTTCATTTGCAAGGATTTTGTGGAGTGTTGGAGAATGTCAATTGGAGCAAATCTTGTTTTTCTCCCTGCCAGAGCTACGATTGATCATTTCGCACACCATTCAAACTAGGTAGGTGTTCATTCTTTGATCTTTCAAATGCATGGTTCCAAGTTGATTTTCATAGCATTATTAATTTAAAACACAAAGCCCTAGGTCGCCCCTTTTGAACCAAATCGACCTCCTTTTAAAAGTTAATAAAATGGGGGAAATTGTCCACAAAAATGTATTGGAATAGGGTTGTTAGGATGCCCACACCCTAACAATTGATTAGATCGATTTTAACCAAAGAAATTTGCAAAAACTCCCCTCATGGGCCCACGCACCCCCTCAAATCGTTTTACATTTTTTACCACGTTTTAATCATTGTTTAGTAAATATTTAAGGGTGTGGTGGTTAAAAATGATGATTGGCTGCCTTTAGATGTCATGGGCATTTGATTTCATGTTTTAAAATGCTTTTTGAAAATCGCCGAAATCACAAAAACGTGGGGAATGATGGAAATCTTGAATTTTTGTTTTGTAGGTGTATTCGGCAATCATGATTGAGTGGAAAGAGCGGGAACACGAGATGGATGATATAGCCGCTCTACGGAGATCTCGTAGGTGGGATGCTTTGAGGGCTTGTGGTTTGCTCAAGTTTTTCAAGTTGCAAAAAATGAAAAGTGAGGTTCTATTGCTTGAGAACATGATTGGTCTTTGGGATGTCACGGAGCAGGGATTCCGTATTGGTACAGAGCTCCTGACCATCGAGTTGGAAGATGTGTACTTTCTGACCGACCTCTCAAAAAGAGGGGTCCCCATAGCTTTTACAAGGCAGAGGGCATTAACTGAGCAGGTGGACGTGTATCTGGCACGTCATTGTGTTTCGGGAGCGAGGTTGGTAGGGGGAAGGATCCCTATCAAGGATATACGAGATCCGCCTCTTCGATCTATATTGTTTTCTATCACTAGCGCGACTGGTAGCACTAGTGCTCATTTGGCTTCGAGATCACAGGTGGCCTATGGTGTTCAGTGTTTAGAGACGACATTGTTCAATTGGAGTGTAGCGTTCCTTCGGAATGTGAAGGAACAAATTTCTCGGTGCAGGAACGACCAAAAACAGTTTGGTTATGGCTCCTTCTTAGTCTCGTTTTTCTTAGAGCGCATCCCTCAGATGCAGCCTCAGATCACACTGGAAGTACGACTAGTGGATGAGCCTCGAATGGAGAGGTGGACTAGCCTGTCTCCGAGGTTAGTTTCAGAGTCAGAGTTCTGTTTTACTGGTGATTTCTTTGCCTGGTTGAGGCGGCAGTACCTCTAGATCGAGGACTTCCTGTATGCTGATGTAGACTTCCGCGGGAGTATGGATTTGATTTTGCCCGAGGGCGAAGATTGGGACGAGTCAGGTAAGAGACTAAGCCATACCTTGTCTAGTTTTGTTTTTTAAGTTTTTGATGTATATGTATTTTTTTGGGTATGTAAGAGAGACTTAACAGATGTTTTTGTCTTCGATGTGCAGACAAGGGAGCAGTGCGTCCAGCGGATGTACCAGTGCCAGGATGTCGTGGCGGCGTCCCAGTTGTAGCAGACCCAGTAGTACTGGTGGCGAGCCTCCGGGAGGTTGAGAGGAACCTCCAGGGCCTTACGATGGGTATCCCTCCTCTGCGGAGGGGGGACATGCCTTTGCATCTGCAACGACACACTGTAGGGGTGCCAGAGAATATCAATTCTCTGTTGAGGTGTGTAGTACGTGCAGTAGTGTGCTACTCACAGCACAACGTAGTGCGGGGAGATTAGAGTTTCCCTGAGATCATGTTTTTGTATGCCTTGTCTGGCGATGTTGTATGGGTGGATGGACCCAATATTTTGTTCTCTTATAGACTTTTTGATGTAATGTAAACATTTCAGTCACGCCATATATATATATATATATATATATATATATATATACAGTTTCGAGTTTTTATGATGCCGATGGTTTATACATGATGGTGTCTGTGATGTGTTTTAATTTACATGTAATGTACAGTTTTTTCCTTCCTTGAATCTTATCTGTGGGATAAATACCGATCCATGATATAATTAGCTAACGAATCTGAAACACTATTAAGTTCTCTTGGAATGTGTCTATATTCAATGTAATCAAACATTCGTTCGAGACAACGAACTTGCAAGTGTAGACGTAGCAGGATAGGACTACGGATAGCGTAGATGCGGTTGAGTTGATAAACCACGAGTTGGGAGTCTAAGTAAATAATGATACAAGAGATACCTAGGGAGGAGGCTTGGGTTAACAGTCCAATGACAGCGTGATATTCTGCCATATTGTTGGTTGCTGGTCCTAAATAGATGCCTCCTGATCTCACCACCTCGTCAAACTGATAAATAACCCATGCTGCCGAGGCAATGTTCTGGGTATGTCGGCTGGCGCCATCCACGAACCCAAAAAAGATAGGAAAGGCAGACGTCATCTGCACATGAAAACATAGGCACAGTCATGAGTGGCAATGGTAAAGACTCGAGCACACGAAAGAAAAGACACACCAAACTAAAAATACAATAATGTACAAAGTACAGATGCTAGGTGATCTAGGCATAGTACTTTTTAAGGTAAAGCCCGTTTCGGGGCT
>ML785973.1:219820-284439 GCA_009831015.1 Picea engelmannii
CGTGGCTCTGATACCATGTAGAAATTTCGATACAAATTAATGTATTCCTGCGATTCTCCTGATCTAACAAGTTTCACTATTGTTAAATACAGAATCGCTTCTACTATTACTTTTGCGGAAGCAATTTAAACCACGATCACAACCGCAATGCAAAAAGTGAAATATCAATAACACACAACACAAAAGTTTTATTGGGAAAGCATAAAGCTAAAAACCCCACTATCATATATTATGTATATCATGAATCATGAAACAATCTCGTACAAAACTCTAATCCAAGAGCTCTCAGTACCATACAATCGTCTCACACTGTCATACACAAATTAGTAAATACATGTGCCAATTTCCGTGTCCAGATAGCCTGCCTCCTTTGCACAAACTCTGCAATCCGAATTCTCACAATGAATTGAATGAATCATTTGCACATGCTCATAAGCATATCCACTGCATGTGTGAACAAATCACAACTGATAGCCAAACTGTCCCTTTCACCTGTTATCTCAACTGGTGTCCATTGGAATGACATGCATGTAGTTAACTGTGGCAAGTCTTCAGTTGCATGCGAGTTAACTAATTGTGAATTAATGAATAGTTAATTCACTGAACTCACACTAATACAACTAAGATTAACTCACTTAACTACACTTGTAATTCTGTTACAATTCCAAATCACTCAGTTATGAATGAGATAATAGATTAATATTTATTGTCTAATTTAATTAAGGGAAAAGTAAATTAGACATATGTTTCTTGTTGACTTTTCAACAGATACCACTGATCCAGATTTAGGAGTGGAATGAACTGATTAACTGACTAAATACCATAAACACAGAGATATGAAGAATAACATAGATATCCAGTGAACAATATCTTCTATTGAAAAAATGAAATAGGATGAAACTATAAAACTACATAACTGAAACACTTGCTTGAATGGTGGTAGCTATCTCTGAGAAGAGATGTGGTTGCTATGCACATCCGTTTGAGAAAAATGATTACAATGAGGCTCCAGAGGTATTTTTGATATTATTCATGAATTCCAAAACCCTAGACATCCAAAAACCTAACCCTAGGAGGTGAAACACCAAAAGTCATGTGGGCCCCTATGGGTAAGTTGGTACCTCAACTTCCTAGGGTCGTGAATTTTTCATACAACCTTAGTTTTAGGCATGTGATAGCCCATTGGAAAGGAATTTCAAAGAAATACACATTTCTCCATCAAAATTTGACTCCATCTATAGTTTGATTGTGGGAAGCCAAAAAAAAACACTGTTTAGGGCTCCAAAATGACCCTGGAAGTACAACAAGATGTGCTGACATGAAAGAATACAAAATAAGCATTTGGATTAGGTGAGAGGCCACCAATACCCACCTGAAAGATGTGTAGGGATTCAAAAAGTCCCATAAGTTTAGAACTCACAATTGCAAAGAAGTACAAAAGACCATGCTGAACTAAAACAGAAAAGAGGAGCCTGCTGGAATAGGTGGGGGGCCACCAATATTCACCCGGAACATCTATCCCTTATTAAAATTTTTCATTATATATCCCTCCATCATGTAAAGTCTCGTTTCTACACCATACCTTTCTAGAGAAAGGTTTTGTACAGTTTTTGATCATGTGTCCATAATAATAGCATTAGACACAATGAAATGGGATTTTGCTATGGTCCAAAAGTTGGGAAAAACTCTTGTTTCCCACCACAATATACACAACATGTACCATGTCCTTGGCCATCTCTACCTGAACCAAAACACAAGTGACCATCCAATAAGGTTTAGTCAATAAGGAGAGATCCACCTCTATAACTCTTCCAATAGAATCACCTGAAGCTTTGATTTCCTTCTTCAATGAGAACTCAATAGGTAGTCCCAACAATTTGACCTATGTTGGATCTTTTCTATAGGGAATTTATCTAGGCTCAAAATAAATAGGCCAAGGACTCAAAGAAAATTATGACATTTCCTAAAACCATTGAACCTTTGATATATTTAATGCATCCTCTTCACTTATAAAAATAAAACCAATCTAACCCCTAGAAAGAATGTGAAAAATGGGCCCATATCCTAAGATGGGAGTCCATTCTTTCTATAGCCAAACATCTAAGCTAAAACCATTGAACCTTCTTCTCTAAAACCTCCTAATAAAGGCCTTCCCCATATACTCCATGACATGCTCAACTCTTATGTCTTATCTTAGGGTCATCTTGATTGAAGTTCTTCTCTTCTTGACTACCGTATTTTTCATTTTAGATTTTATCCCTCGACAATATATGATACCCCTTTCTCTTTTGTGACCCTTTCACGTGCTTCTAAATATATCCCATTTCCCACTAAATTGGAACACCAAAAATGATCAAGAGTGTTCTTCGTTCATTTTAAGCCTGAGATAAGGATAAGGTCCTTTTTCCCTTGAGAAATTTTACCACTCACTTCCAATGACAACTAGAAAGGAACTAAAGATCCATCCATTAAATAAATCAAATTTCTCTACACATTCACAAACCTTAAACTAATATGTCTAGAGGATAAATCTTGAGGTGGCCAAAGAGCCTTTGTTAACACCCTAGATGAAATAAAATGATCCTCAAGTGAGAAATTTTGATCATTTGTTCTTGAATCAGGGTTTGGAACATGAGTATGTCCAACTATGTTCACATTACTATGGAGTGAAAAAAGATTAATGCCCAAGTATTCTCTAACCACAAAAGGATCATTTGAAGCATCAATTTTCTAATAAAATTCAACCCAACAAATAAGATGATTTGACAAGCTTGGAGCCACCAAATAATTTTCCATAGAATAAGATGACCTTGAAGTCTTGTGAAGAGAAAAGGAGTTGGACCCTGATCCATTAATGTTCCTTAGATTAAGGATATTATGCTTAGGGTAAAACATAGAGAAAATTTGGCTCTCATCTAGCACATCCTCTAAGTAATCAAGGAGATCCTTATATCTATCTATCTTTGAGGCTGAAACAATTACTAAATCCAAATTTTAAGTGAAACTATGAGAAGAAAAGTTATCATGCTTTCCATGATATCCAAAAATTTTCCAATAATAAATCCAAGTCATTGACCCTATATAGGCTTAGAATTGCAAGGAAAAAAAAACACATTTTACCCTAAAGTCACATGCAACAATCAAACAAAAATCCATCGATCAACCACATTTTTCTAAGCTTACCGTAGGTGGCTCTAGAACATGGTAGGAGAAACTAAAAAACCACATGGAATCATCAATCCTTTGTCAATGAATACCTTGTGATACACCCATGCTGAACAATATCGTAATTGTAAATCCATTGACTAGTTTGACCTCAATCCCTGGTGCAAAGGTCAAAGAATTGAAATTAGTATCCAAGTAAAAGGGGATTTTTGCACCCGGTGAAGTGAAGATGAGATTCAATAATTTTTTCAAACTTGTTGCTTCAATTCTCAAATATCTTAAATTGGAAAATACATGCTCACTGGATGATATTTCTGTTTACTATCCCACCTACAATATTTCCTATTTGAATATATATGCTCGATTGGTTGATGCTGATGTTGGAATATATTATTAAGATTTCAAATAAGTGATTTTTTTTTCTAGGTAAATAGATCTTCTTATTCACGAGTATTTAAATTTATTTTAGGTTTTTCTCAATCCATTTTGACATGATAGATACATCTATTTTAGATTAGCTCAATTTTCAAATGATATATTTGATTGTTCATAGATCCACTATATATTTGATCTCTCAAGAAATTTGGAACCCAAATTTTCACTTCTCATCAATGTCAATAATGAAATCCATGTGGATTTTTTGTCCATTTTTTTTTATCTTACCCTTAGGTTCTCAGACAATATTCATGTGAAATGAATAGGGTAAGGGTTTCCATGGTGCATATAACAATAAAACTAAATATTTCATAACCATAATAATTTATCATTCATTGTGGAAATCTTAGTTTGAATACCTAAAATGAAAATGTAAGGCCTACAATAGCCCTACCCATAGAGCTCATTTTTCCTTTCACTATTGATGTTCCCTAATTGTTTTGTTATACATTACTATTATTATTTCTATAAGTATTATGTTTTTTTTGAAGTTGACATATGATGATGCAAGTGCTACCCACGTGGAAACATCTTTATCATACTGGGTTGTATAAGCACCTCGTTAATCTCAGTGCAATAAAGGATTATCATTAAAAATTATATCATTCCACCACTAAAAAGAATTTGTGTAAACAACACTGAAGAATATTTTCTCACCTACCTTATACAATGAAATCAACAAACCTTAATGGATCATTCATAAGATAAAAATTCTTTAGATTTCATTTGTGAATATTCACAAGGCAACGATAAATTCAAAAGTTAATTTAGATGACAAGACTGTTACCATAAATAATACACATTGACCTTTCATGTTTGCCTTCTTGTGTCAATTAATTCTCAGAATGATTGAATTGTCATGTCGGCCTTCCTGTGTCAAGTACTTCTCAAAATTCTTGACTTTTCATGTCGACCTTCCCATGTCAAGTACTTCTCAGAATCAACAAGCATCTTTATCTTATACTCATGCTAGTATGGAAGGCCCCCATTGAATTATTGTTGGCGGGTCATCTCTTATTGACTATGACACATTTCTCTAAGATGATTTTGACCTACAGTATCACCCTAGTCCTGTTTTCATCATTGATAGGTTACATTTCTCTCAATAGATGAAAATCAATCATTGGTCACTGACTAAGCGATTTTCCATGTGTTTGATGTCAATACCTCTATTCACACTTTGGGATTCGTGTAGTACCTTGGGTTCCATTTTACTAATTGGTGGAATTCCTAACCTTTGTCAGTGGTTTTCATTATTGGTCATAGCTCAGAGGGTTTATTCTATGCACTTTTCCATTTGGTGCATGTGATAGACATACTCGATGGTGTGTCCATTTAATTTTTCATATGATTCCTTCAAAATATTTGGCCTTCTTCTCTTCCTCATGTGGGATGATGGGGGGTTCCTTAATGCCCTCCTTTCAGTGGATCTTTTCCCATCGACTTCGGCTCATTTTCCTTAGGATCAAGATTTAGAGTCTTTTAGTACCTTGAGGCTTGTAGTCATCGGTGGTAGGTTCCCTCCCTATTGATAGTGGGAATACATCAATGTCCCCTAATCAATATATTCTACAAGTGTTCGACATCAACTAATTCATTCACACTTGCTAGAATGTACTAGGTACTTTGACGTCCATTATCATTATTAATGGGTTGTATCACGTTTGTTAATGGTATACATCAATGACTGGTAATAAAATAGTGTCTCACTATGTTTGACTTCATCTCATCTATTCACACGGTGTAGACTCGTACCATCGATGGTTTGTTTTGAAAACCTCATGTATGTAGTAACATCACTCTTTTATGCTCCTGCTTGAATTGTATTGGATAGTACCACTCCTTTACATGACATTGGTACTTATGGAGGATCAATTTCTTCATCTCCTTGATTCCCATTATTCTCCTCTAATTTTGAGACATAGATCCACTGTGTATCTATTCGTAGCTATGATCTCTTTTGACATAGATCCACTGTGTACTCATTTTTCATGGCCATGATCACTACTTATATATATATTTAATGGATATGTAGTGTAATTTGTCTGGAATCCATGCTTTCATCACTCCTAATCATGGGTATGCCCACCTCAGGAAGAGAGTAGTCTCATACTTGATTTCTTCTGTAGGTTTTGTTATTGTGTAATGTACCCATCCCCAAGGCTATCCATTCTACCTCTAGAACCTCTTCTTCAAGATGCTATGATACCAATATATACTGTACCCAACCCCAAGGTTGGAGACACTACCTCCATAACCTCTTCTTCAATATGGTCTGATACCAATTTGTGATGTACCTAGCCACCGACATAGATTGGTCATGCCCACCACACCCAAGAACACACTTCTTGAGCCAATTTTTGATACTAAACAACTAAATAAAGAAGAACGAAATAACACATGCAATCATCAATATTCATGTTTAACTAAGAAATAATGAACAACATTCTATGCACAACAATGATCAACAAGCACACACATTAATAATGCATATCTTAGAGATAATAATCAATACACAACAAAAATAATTATGTATAAGCATAGAAACACATGATAGAAAACACTTATCTTTAACAAATGTAATCACCAACTAGATGAAGAACAAGAACATTCTACCCAACCTTAGACACTTCTATTTCAAGTCTCAAAATAGGGTCACCCCCGATCCAGGGATATGAATCCACAAGGACAGGTTCTAGAGGGACACTCAACTTCCCAAACCAATAAACACTCAATCTCTCAAAGGTTTCTCAACAAACAACAATCCAAAGTACACTAACTGTCTTTCCCCCTACATGTACCACCCAAGAGAATGAACCCCATTCACTACCATGTAGTCCCTCAGGCTATCCACCTCATTCTAGTGCTCCAGTGCATCTGGTCCATAATCTCATTGTTGGAACTCCTAGGATTCATAGCTGTGAACAAGGTTATCAAATGCCAATGCATCTCAGACACATGGGCATCAATTCATTTATGGAAATACACTAGTAATTCCTACAACCAACCAACCATGGCTGTCGTCCTTCAACAAAATTCATTTCCCTTCTTTCCCCCCCAAGCAAAACAAGAATGAGCAAGAAGAGAGAATTAGAGAAAGAATTGCCCAAAATGAATTTTGGTTCACAATGAAATGGATAACCCCACTCTGTGACTAGATTAACTAAAAAAATAATTGACTAATCCACCCCAGGAAATCAAGAATAAGGTTTAAATAACCAGGCACTCCAAGGCTATCATGGTCTCCCCAAGAGACTTATGCACCCCCTCATATGCCCTCTGAAACACAACGTGGGTGATATTTAATTAAACAAAGCATATAGTCTTCGATCCTTGGTTTCCCCATCTATCGTGGAATCATATCCCCCTATAAATCTTGTCCCTATCTATATTGCAACCATTGATGTAATTTTATTATTAAAATGTTCAAAGAATTACATTTTTCCAAGGCACTTCGACCCCTTTCAATTTTATAGGCACCCCATAATTTCATCTACTAAACAAATTACGTTAATAAATTGGGGACTCAAAATTGGGGTATTACATTCCCCTCCCCCTTATTTTTTCACTGTCATCAGTGCATATACAAAACATAAATCACAATTTCAAAATTCTTCAAAAAGTCGCAGGTACTTTTCTCGCATGGCATCTTCATGCTCCCAAGTAGCATCTTCAAAACTATAGCAGGTCCAATGAAAATTTACCAGCTTTCTGTCCAATATGCACACTGACTGGACCTAACAATCTCCCTTTGGCTCCACCTAAATAAAAATGCCAATCAATAACATGGTTAGGATCATGCACATACTTTTTCAACAAAGAGACATGAAATGCACCCATAATGATCCGCATTGCCTCCGTTTATTTGAAAATACAAGGCTAGTGAGTAGTTCCTCTTTCCTTCCCCATGAACGCTAGCATATTCATGGAAGCAGAAAATGCAATCATGCATGCAACTCACCCTATTCTGTCCAATATCTCAAATGGACCACATAATCTGGCTGCTAACTTTGTACAACTGTCAAACTTTAATGAGCCATTCTTGGGTTTCACTTTAAAAAACACATGCTCTCCCACTTTAAATTCTCTTCATGTCTTATTCTTATCCACATAAATATTCCGTCTATATTGTGCTACTTTCAAATTATGCTTAATTTTAACCATTTAGTCTTCCATATCCTTGAGCAATTTCGACCCAAGTATGACTCTGTCTGTTGGGTTGTCCCAAACTCACTAGAGTATTGCATTTTCTACCATACAAATCTTCAAATGGGCTCATATTCAACAAATATTGGTACCCATTGTTGTAGGAAAACTCAACCAAATGAAAATAATCTTCCCATTTGGATGGACAATCCATCACATACATTCTTAACATGTCTTCAATTACTTAGTTGATCCTCTCTATTTTTCCATCTGAATGTGGATGGTATGTTGTGCTAAAGTTCATATTTGTACCAAACCCTTTAAACAATCCCCTCCAGAAATTTTAAGTAAACTTTCTATATTTGTCTGAGACCATTGCCTTAGGAATTCCACACAACCTAGAAATATCCCTCATGTAAATTTATGCAATATTATCCATTGTATGAGTCATTTTCAAAGGAAAAAATGAGCTTATTTGTCAATTTATCTACAAATACCATTATTGAATCATGTTGCCTTCTTTTCCCAGGAAACTTAATAATAAAATCAATGTTTACCACTTCCCATTTCCTCTCAAGAATTGTCAATGGTTGTAGCAAACCTATTGGGTGTCTATGCTTAGCTTTCAATCTTTTAGATTCCATATATATGGAAATATAATAAAAAACATCCTTCTTTATCCTAGACTTAATAATTTGGCTTCTTATTGCTGCAATTGTTTTCTTGTAACCAGGATGTCCGACATATGGAACAATATGCCTTTCCCTTAACACCAAGTTCCTAACTTCTCCGAAACTAGGAACAAAAACCATGTTGTTATGCATAACTAATCCATCCTCTTAAATATCATACCATTTGAATTTTTGTTGTACATTCTCTTGCTGTAAATTCTTATTTACTTGTAGGTAATACTGGTACATAACATCAACATCCAAAATTTTTCTCTTTAAGTTTGACTGATGCATACTGATGGCAGTAGCATGCATGAGATGTACTCTTTTGCTGAGTGCATCAACAACTTTGTTCTCTTTCCCTTTGAAACACTTGATGTCAAACTCATATTCACTTAAAAATTCTAGCCATCTCGTCTTTCTGGCATTCAATGTTTTTTCTCAAAAAGGTACTTCATACCAATATGGTATGTTCTTAGTTCAAATTTCGTCCCCATTAAATAATTCCTCCACATATTCAATTCATGAACCATGGAAGCAAGCTCCAAATCATGTGTGAAATCTTTCCTCTCATGTTCTTTAAGCTTTGTAGACTCATAACTAATGACATGTCCATTTTGGGTGAGGACTCCACCAAGTCCTTCTTTGTATGCATATGTACAAACCACAAAATTCTCATTTGGGTCAACAATATTTAAAATAGGTACACTAGTAAGTAATTCTTTCAACAAGTTAAAATTCTCTTCACACTTTATTTTCCATTCAAATTTAATTCCCTTCTTTTGTAAATAAGTGATGGGATGAGCAATCTTATAGAACCCTTCTATAAACCTCATGTAGTATCCGACTAATCCCATAAAATATGTAACTTCTGAAACATTCTTTGGTGATGGGCACCCTCTAATGGCTTTAATTTTCTCTGGATATACTACTATACCTTATTACGAAATAATGTGCCCCAAATAATGGATCCGTTCTTGGTAAAAATAACACTTCCTTAACTTGGCATACAACTAATGTTCCCTCAGTACTTGAAACACCAACCTCAAGTGATGTTCATACTCTTCCTCGGACGTAGAATAGATAAGTATGTCATCCAAGAATATAATGAAAAAATTATCCAGATAATTTATGAATATGTCATTCTTTAAGGTCAAAAAGACAACTGGTGCATTGGTTAGTCCAAATGGAACCACTGCAAATTCATAATGTCCATACTTGGTTCTAAATCCTATCTTACTAATGTCTTCTTCCTTGATTCTTACTTGATGGTATCCTAGCCTCAAGTCTATTTTTGAAAATATCTTTACTCCTCTTAGCTGATTAAAGAGGTCATCAATTCTGGGTAGAAGGTTTTTTTTCTTCACAGTGGATTTATTTAGCTGTCTGAAGTAAACACATAAACTCAATGTTCCATCCTTCTTTTTCACAAAGAGTGTTGGTGCTCCCCAAGGTGAAACACTTGGGCGTATGTACCTTTTCTTCAACAATTCTTTCAGCTACATTTGAAATTATTTTAATTTTGGTTTACTCATTCTCTAAGGAGTTTTTTATACCATGGAAACTCCTGGTACTAAGTTAATAGAGAAATCTCTCTCCCTCTTTGATGGAAATTCATGTATTTCTTGGAATACATCTTCAAACTCTTGCAATACCAAAATATATTCAAGGCTTGGTCCTTTTGTATTTTCTGGTTCTTTTACATGAGCTACATACAATTTAAAAACTTTCCTTAAACATATCTTCATCTATAAGGCTGAAATATCCCTTCTAGAAATGGGTCTCAAAATTCCTTTCACAATGCTTTATTTTCCTTCTTCATCAAGGCATATAATTGTCTTGTCATGACAATCTAGGACATCATGATGCTTGCCCAACCAATCCATTTTGATTAGGATATCATAATATCCTAATGGTATGAGATTCATATAAACAATTGTATTTATTCCATTCATATTTATTGGATAGCCTCTCACTGTCTCATTGATCCTTCTTTTGGTTCCTGTGGCTAGCTGAACAAAACTTGATTTTTTGAGATTACTTTTCTTGAAATGTAATCTGTCCACAACTTTAGGATCAATGTAACATTGAAGTTCTCCCGAGTCAATTAAAATAACAACATGCTGATTAATGATCTTACCTCCGACTTCGATCATATGGGACTGGTATTCTGCTTGTCGATCTTCTAAGGATGCATATATTCTTGGAATACTTATTCCCATGTCTTCTACTATAGTATCCTCTTATATGTTGTGCATGGTATTCGTGTTGTCTTCTCTATGAGGACAATACTTGTATACGTGGTCTTACTTACATCCCCAACATTTGATTGGTAGTATTCCCCTTTTTCCTAAGGAGTCTTCCTTCTTGGATTCATCCTTAGCAGATTGATCTTGCTGGTTTTTATTAGGGATGTTTCTATTGAAAGGAGGTTTGAATCCATTCCTTCTCTTATCAGACTTCTTCTTCTTATCCTTCCTATACGTTTTCAAAGATTCTCTACTCTTTCCTTGCTCATAAATGTAATTATCCTTTCTAATGGTCTATGTCAAAGTTCTAGGCTCATCATATTGAATATTCTCTTTATAAAATGATGGCACTCCACCCAAAAACCTATGTATCTTTACCTTCTGATCCTTGATAAATCCCACATACTCAATTAATACCAAGAATTTATTTTCATATTCTCCCATGGTTATGCTCCCCAACTTGAGGTCAAATAACTCTTGCATCTTCTTTTCATAGTAGTGTTCTAAAATATATTCCTTCTGAAAATGCCTCTTGAACTACTTCCAAGATCCTGATCTCATTGATATGATCAAATTTCTTCAAATGACCCCACCACATAAAAAATTTCCATGCAAATGGTAAGTGGAAATTTTGGCTTCTAGATTAGATGAGTAGCTGTGAAATTGAAAATACTTCCTAATTCCAAGCAACCAAGCTTCAACATCATCTTCCCTTTCTCTCTCACCATCAAAGGATGGTGGATTAAGCTTCTTCAACTCCTTGCAAACCATTCCACTCATGTATTCTTCTTTGATGTTTGACATGAGACACTTCTGGACAACTCCTTGAATCCTCAGATGCATAAGGCTTCCTAGCTGGGTAAGGAGGTGAGTGATGTCTATGAATTTCACTAGCCCTTATTCAATGACTGACTCTTCTATAGTTATCTCTTCTTTCATGTTGTCTGCCTTTTTCCTCCTATATTGAGTTTGATCCATTCTTTTCTTTCCTCTACAACTGATTTAGGCTTTACATCATTTGAGCATTTATTTGATTATGTTATTTCATCATCTTTTCATTATCTTCTTTGTAACTCTTCACTTCTATTCTCACGCTTCTCACAATCTCTATTAATGATTCTGTCTCCACTATACTCCTATGACCATTAGAATTTGTCTCAACATTTTCAACACTAATATTTTGACCTTTGTCCTCTCTCTCATGATTGAATGCTCCCTCTCCTTCCTCCATTTCCCAAATATACATTCTTAGCTTGAATTGATGTGTCTATACTCTTAATTCTGCAAGAAAGTGTGCATGCAACATAATTTATGTTAGATAAAAAAAGAACATATATACACATTTCTGGAAAAAGGACTGTAATATATATATATATATATAGTTCTTAAGGCCACTAGTCATATTCTTCCTAGTTGACTATGATCCTATTGCTTAGAATTTTTTTTTGGGTGCATAACTGGATTCCTTTCTCTGAGATATCTCCAATGACTATTTGTTTATCGAATTTGGTGCTCAGAGAAAAAATTATGCCCTTTTGAAATTTCTGGGAATTTTCCCTTCTACAATGGTCTTTCAAGCTAATGTGGCCTCCACATGGACTCCTTCCATGAGTACTACTAAATGATGTGGCAGATGGCATGGATACTAACATGGCCAATAGCTTATCGACCCACCAGGCTCAACTTCCATACTTTTTGTTCTCAAATCTGGTCCATTTCGAACACCGGGATCA
Organism: Picea engelmannii; assembly: GCA_009831015.1. Classification (NCBI taxonomy): domain Eukaryota; kingdom Viridiplantae; phylum Streptophyta; class Pinopsida; order Pinales; family Pinaceae; genus Picea; species Picea engelmannii. The sequence continues at coordinate 232,220 of ML785973.1, forward strand.
AGTTCTATCCAACTCCTGTCAACATGCTCTGGTCCAGTATGACCCACCATGATGTAAACAAGGAAATGAGGCTTGGAAAATTTTCAGGGGTACGATATTGGACCAGTAGGGCACTGACCCCCTAGGTTCATATTCCACTTAACTACTATCCACAAGGGTGATCCGGTGCTATTCTGATCCATCGGGCCACCGACCACTTGTTTCCCAACAAAATTTTACATTGAGCACGGGATTCACAAGGTTCCATGACTCTCTTTTCACACATACATGATGTAAGGGTTCCTTTATCTTATAAACCATCTAGTCGAGCATTTCCCCATGCATGTGGGATACATGTTTCTCGCCAACCACAGCCCAACGATGGAGAACCCTGCATGGGTGAGATCAATGGTTGTTGATTCTGTTAGTTGTGTTTCCATTCAGGTCTTCATTTGAATGTAGGTTTCGAGAATATCTTAGCATCATAAAAGTCCCTGCAATATTATATTGCTTAGGCTTATGGACAAACCTCTCATGCTCTTCCTATTTCCCCACACATTTAACACATAGAAATAAAACCATTGCGCTTAACAACATTAGATTCAATCTATGATTTCTCAACTAAAGCATGAACCGGTTTATTCATTCCAAGAGCCATTAATTAATTCAAAATAAAAACTTCAACAATTTCTATAGTATGCCCCTTCAAAGGCCCAATGTTGCAACCAACAACTCTGATACGAATATGTAACGTATCCAACCCCAAGGTTGGCCATGCTACCTTTAGAACCTCTTCTTCAAGATGCTCTGATACCAATCTGTAATGTACCCAACCCCAAGGATGGCCATGCTACCTCGATAACCTCTTATTCAAGATTATTTGATACCAATTTTTGACTTACCTAACCACCAACACAAACCAAGCGCACCCACCACACCGAAGAACACACTTCTTGAGCCAATTTCTAATATCAAACAACTAAATAAAGAAGCATGAAATAACACATGCAATCATAAAGTTTCATGTTAAAATAAGAAGGAATGAACAATATTCCATGCACAACAATGATCAACAAGCATGCACATTATTATTGCATATCTCAGAGATAATAATCAATACACAATGTACATAATTATGTATAAGAAGAGAAACACATGACATAGAGCATTCATATTTAACAAAACTAATCACCAAATGGATGAGGACTAAGGGATTTCCACCCAACCTTAGACATTGTTGTTCCAAGTCTCAACAATAGGTCACCCCTGAGCCATATATGAATCCACAAGGACGAGTTCCAAATAGACTCAACTTCCCAAACTAATCAATACTTAATATCTAAAAGATTTCTCAACATATAACAATCCAAAGTACACCTGATATCTTCCCCTTAGTTTTCACCACCCAAGAGAATGAACCTCTATTGGTTTCTTATCTTAGTTATACCTTTAATATGATTTGACCCAGGTTCATGTCTACTGGGGATCCAACAAAGCCTCTAAAACTATCGTCACTCCTGGTAAAGCAGAAGTTAGAGCAACACACATAGTGCACTAAGCAGTCTCACCCTACTGTCATATTAATCGGTAAGTGTGGACACAAACTAATCTCCCTAGTTTCACCCCGAAACTAGAACAAAATAAGACAAAATATAAAACTTTCCCTAATTTTCAATCATCAAGTATACTAACTAACAAGAGATAAATGACATACCTTTTAAACGTCGTTTTTCCTCACTAGTGTCATCCTCGCTCCTTTCCAAGGCTTATGGGATGATGAACCTGCAAAAATACACAAGTCGACGAAGTGAAAGAAACAATGTATACTCAACAAAACCTATGTATGTGATCAAGGAGTCATATAATAAAATAAGACTAATTTTATGGGAAAGAAATATATTGTTGTATTAGAAATATGGAAAGGAGAATACAGCTGATGCCTTGATGTTGTAAGGTCCCTTCCAACAGTTCCTTGCTTCCCACACACTTCTTTCTCCATGGATTCTGAGATCAACAATCCATCTTGACAAAGAAAAGCCCAATTCTACAAAAAATACTCAATCTCACACCAAAATATAGCCAACTCAATCCAAGCTAAATTTCCAATCCAAATTTCTCCATGACAACTCCTCTCCTTTTATAAACTAAAAAGGATAATATGAAGAGGTTAGGATGATCCCACTAAATCATAAAAGTGAGTAAGATACAAACCGATCAGAGGCCACCTCACCAGAGAAGCTTCTCCTTCTAGAAGCATCGAGAAGATTCTTGTTTTTCCTACGTACAAAAATCGTCACACCCCTATAACTAGCAGAGTGCGGAGATGTTGTAGGCCAAGTTTAGTACAACAAGCGATGATTTGGGATCATTGAACCCCTAACATTAGGTAGGGTGCGAAAATCCTCCTTAATAGGGTTTTTACAAAGGAAAAGACAACTTCTTCTATTAGGAAAAGTTCTTCTCCCTTCTTTCCTCAGGAATTCAGGCCATTGATCCTTCTAAAGAAAAAGGATAGGTTTACATCATTAATGGTCATAGGGATGAACAAAATAATGTGTAACAAATATCCCCCTAAAGTATGAAGTTAGAAGAGAGTGATAGCTGAAATATTTTGTCGAGTGTGTGTAGGGAACAAGGAACACGTCGATCGGAAACCTGCCAACAAAAAAGGAGATACAGTACAATAATATATCACCATTGAGGTAGGCATTCCCATACTTAGAATACAAATGACTCAAAGAATAAATTTCGACATGCAAATATCCATGTCAAGTAAGACAGGTCATGGCCACCAAACATACATTGTGGATCCATGCCATTATGACTCAAATATGAACATAGCCACCAAAAATACACTGTGGATTTGTGTTAAAGACTCAAATTTGAACATAGCCATGAGACATACACCGTGGATCTATGCAAATGTACAATCTGAATATACTTCGACGCAACCTGAATCTGTCAGAAAATAATCAGGATCTTCATCTCCACCACTCTATAGCATGAATCTAACCATGCAAATACATGTGTTGAAGTCGAACATGGTAGAAACCACTTGATTATTGGTCATTAATGAATACCATTAACAAGTGTGAGGGAAATTACAATTAATGACAATGAATCCCAAGGTAATTTAGTACAATCCAACGAATGTGAATTAATGAGCTAAAATCAAACACTCAGAGGAATCTCACTATTAGGGGTCAATGATGAAAACCCACCATCGAAAGTGAGGAAACCTGACATTGAGGCATGCAAGTTCCAAGGTACCAATTAGTTTCTAAGTCCAATTTCTAGATAATGAGTTGAAGTTGATAGGAAAAGACTCGTCACAGGAAGACCTTAATGTATCCTCCATCAATGACACGAAATGGGTAAAAATATTTGAGGTAGATCAAAGTAACAAGTAATTCATGACTCACTCAGAGATGGCCAACACAATAGAAGGATTAAGCACTTCATAAATGGTTGATGCAATAGCAGGTTTTTCAGGTTGAACTTCTCTTTGAACAAATTGATGACACGACAACTGTCTTAGAAACACTGACTCAACAACAAGGATCACATACCAATTTGTAATCTTATAAAGGAGTATGATCAAGAGACAAGTGGATTTTCCAACCTAGACACAAAGCGAGTGAAAGGGTGTCATGTTCAAAAGCGACTCTCCCATAGAATACATGTGTAGATACATTTCTTTCCCAATTCCCCCGCCACCATTTTTGGCGAGTACCTCTTTATTTTTACGCAAGATTGAGGAGGATGACATATGATTGAACTGTAAGGTCATCTTTCAGATGATTCCTTCGGAGTATATTTAACGAACCCTAGGAAACTATGTTTGAGGTAGGTGGCTTCATTTTTACACAAGGTTGAACTAGATAAAACTATGCTTGTGACTTCCCAACGCAGAATCCATATATGGTTGGTACTTAGCCCCCAGCTTAAGAAGCTAGTGGCTTAATTTCAGTATGAAGTCCAGAGTCTATAAGCATTTCTCCCTAAGATTCATTTCATCCAATAGCACATGAGGAGGAAAGGAAGATTCAAATACTATACGTAATGAAGTACTAGACTCAATAGACGAAGGGGGAAAAAATCTATTTCATTTTTTAACGAGATTGACACATGAAACAGGAACTGTGCTCGTAAGCTCTGTTTCATTTTTTAACGAGCTTGACACAGAAACAAGAACTGTGCTCGTAAGCTCTGTTTCATTTTTTAACGAGGTTGCTACAAAGATGCAAAAACTATCCTCGTAGCTGGTTTCATTTTTTAACGAACTTGAAATCAGAAAACCATGCTCAAAGATGGTTTCATTTTTTAATGAGCTTGAAATCAGAAAACCATGCTCAAAGCTGGTTTCATTTTTTAATGATATTGAAATCAGAAACCCATAATCAAGGCTGGTTTCATTTTTTAATGAGCTTGAAATTAGAAAACCATACTCAAAGCTGGTTTCATTTTTTAATGAGCTTGACATTAGGAAACCATGCTCAAAGTTGGTTTCATTTTTTAATGAGATTGAAATCAAAAAACCATGCTCAAAAGTCTCTTCTTTATCATGTATTCCAAGAGGGCAATGATACGGAAGGACACCATGTAAAGGGACAAAATTTGGTCATGGATTCCAAGAGATCTTCACTGGATGAAAGAAACACACTTTGGAAGGAAGAAATGTTGAGGGACGCGATAGGGGTAAGGAGACCAGGCTCCAACAACCCTATTGAAGAGATTACCATGTCAACTACCGGATCCAAGTCATAAGGGAGTGAGATTATAGTGAGAGGCTCATGTGCATCGACAACTGAATGCATGGGATATAACACCACATAATTGACCTGTGGAGGGGGTGATACCGTCTTCATATAATAATCATTTAGGGAGGTCATCTAGTTGATGGTCAAGTCAGGTCCAACAAATGAAAGTTGATCAATAGTCATAATTTTTCCATCGCGAGGGAAATATATCACACAAAAAATTGTGGATACAATAGCTTTCATGGCATATAAATAATATCACCCAAGGATTAAATCAAAATCCAAGGGGTCTTGGACTACCATAACATCAATAATGATAGTTTTCCTTCCCAAATTTACAAGAAACCGAGGAAGGATACATAAAGGTTGATTGGTTCTTATGTTGAAAGCCAACAAATTTTGTGTAACTGAAACAAGCTAAGGATAACCCAAATATTTCCAAGCAATAGAGGACAAAATACTAATGGAAAAACCTTCATCTATCAGTGTCTGAGGAACATCCCAACCACAAACCTACACTGTAATATTGAAAGGAATGTGAGAGGGAAGACGAGGTCCAGTTAGTGCACCCTAATAGAAAAGGATGGCCTCATTACTTGGAGGGGGTTCCATAGGAGAAGGAAGAATACCCCCCAGCATGGTAGCATCTGTATCAACAAGAAAAACATGAGCAACATCAAGTTTACTCTCTAGCAAGAGAATAGGATCGATCGACGACGAGATCAGATCGACCACTTGGGTTTCATTATCCAAGGGGAGAATGGGGTTGATGGGTGGAAAGGGATCAACTGCTTGGGTTGCAATCTCTAAAGGAGAGTGGGATCGAATGCGAATGGGATTATATCGACCACTTTTTCAACTGGTTCAATTAAGGATGTCACCATATTGACTACTTGATCAACCAGACTGACCGACGAAGGAACCAGATTGATCATTCCATCAACTACAAGTGGCTTGAGAGTATTCTTGTGATAAACAACTGGAAGTTGAGGTTAAGAAACAATCATGTCTTCTAGTAATTTTGAGACTTCATCCATGCGAGGGAATAGGTGAGTTTGATGACTCCCTCCACATAACATACACATGAACTTGACTCTACTTTTCTTCTTCCCAACGATATTCTAACTAGTTGACAGGAGGTTATCAACATATTGTTCAGAAGCTAACAACATGATTTGGTGGGGGTGTGTAGACCATGTTTCTATAACCTTGGATAGACCAGGGAAATCCTTAAGAAGTTGGCTACCCTTACAAAGCCTACAAGGGTACTTGGGCTTACGGGTTGTTTGGGTGATCTTGGCATCATCAACACTCCTAGCACGATTATCAATAACTGGTTGCTTTCCAACATGTCTGGTAGTGGTTGGAAGTTTGGAACCTTGTTTATTTTTATTCTTCTTATTCTTCCTTTTCTTCTTCTTCTTATCCACTGAGTGACTAGCTTTAGAGCTTTCACTCAGCGAAGAAGATGAAATAGAAGAAGACCTTTCAAGTGGAGAAGGTGAAGAAGATCTTACTGGTGAAGACGGTGAATGATCAACATGAGGTTGATGATCTTGGGGGGAAGTGCTTACAACCAAAGAACTTGTTGCATTCAGGATTACCAGAGTGGAAAACAACCATACTGACAATCCAATTGTGAGACTTGGAAGGCTCAAAGTAGCGATGTAAGGAGGACCAATGTTTCTGTAAGAAGGAAAAACAAAATGTTCCCCTGGAAAAGGGGTTCCTTCATTGGTCGTTCTGGGAACTGATGCCATTAAAAAAATCTCCAACCTAGAGTATGGTAGGGAAAAAAAACAGCACACGCTAAAAATCTAGGAAGCAAACAAACAAACAAAACCTTCTTATAATGAACGCACTAGTTGGTGATGAAATACAATATCGCGAGAATAATGTAATAAGGGGTTGAGATAGAGCGGGTGGAAAATTTACATTGACGACCTGCTTAATGGACTTACACCCTGGTGCAAGCTCCCACACATAACCATGGATATACCCTCCAAGGAGCCCGATTGAGTTTGGCCAACATTGATTCCAGGTACCATGAAGACTTTCCCCTCCATAGTCATCTTGTGTAAAAAACCTAAATAAATAGGCCACTAAAGTTACCAATTACGAGAATGATGCCTGGGGAAACATTCGACAACCCAATCCATATGCAAAGGCAGGGTATCTAAGACCAAAATCAACTCAAGAAGGTGCCCACAAGATTTTCTTCTTAAGTGACCCCCAATAATACGTGCAATCTCTACACTAAGACCAACAAAGCAGGGTGAGTAACTCTGCCAATCCTAATGTGACCTCGTGATTGACCCTTGTGTTAGAAGGGCTTCCCAGGACAAAATGTAATAAGTGGATTTCACTGCTCCCTAACTCAAGATTCTATGTTTGTTTACAGCTTTGGAAAGTTATCTTTCACACCTATTCCAAATCCCTACAACTAATCTAATGTAGGTTTTCTACCAAAAAATATAAAAATGTCTAATCAATTTTTATAAGCGCTTTATTTTAAGACTGTTGTTACTCACGAGGAAAATGGTGTGGAATAAATGATGTTTTGACTGACTCTAAAAAATGCAAAGAAATGAGAATGAAAATATTTCACTTCGATGAAATGTATATTACGAGAAGGAGAAAACGTTTATCATTCCTAGATGCACAATGTCCCAAACTTTTATTAAAATCATCAATATAGAGAACTTTAAGAAATGAGCTAAGAGACTATACACCAATACATAATTCTTGCCCCCCCTAGCCAAGAGGGGGAATGATTTTTTAAGAATTCAAGACAAAAAATGCCAAAAACCATGCAATTTCTCTACTTCAAATGGAAATATGCCCCCAATCTAATGCAAATCAAGAAATTAATTTTTTTGTTTCAAAGATAGCTAAAATCAGATTCAAAGCTGTCAAGCAGACTGTAATCAGACCCAACAAATCACTCGAAAACCATATCTAAGATTTGGGCAAGAAAACCATCAAAAATCAATTTTTTCCATAATCATTGCAGGCTATAGACTAACAAAGTGCAACGATCCTTGATCATCGCATGCTAGAGAAAAAATACAGTGCGATGACGTCGCACTGTGTCAAAAGGTGGGGTGTGTTAGCACTTTGTAAATTTTTCTGGACTGATAGACAAACAACAGAGGTAACTGTTTCAACCTACTTTAGAGATGGGCACTAACCTGCTCAACTCAGAGAGGGATCTTCGTGTCACTTGATATTTCTTTGGGAGTTAGTGGCTAGATTTGGTTTTTTTGGGGGGTTTTTATAAAGTTTGTTGGAAAAGAAGGGGAGGGACTCTTAGGGCTATGGAGTCAAAATTCTGAAAGTGAAAGAAACCAATGACTGGCTGGTAGAACTCTCCAGAGGATAAAAGCTAAATGAGGCAATGAATATGAGTTGCAAATTGAGTTTAAGCGAAGATTATGAAGAAGGGGAAAACAAATAACTGCATCAGAACATTACTGGAATGAATTGTGAATTAGCTAGGAAGAAAATTACACAGTTTAAATTGCTTAAGCCGAGAGCGTCACAAGATGAATTCTGGGCCTTTAACTCTCCAATTTAAACAAAAGACAATGAAAATGGAAATAAAGAACACAAGAAATACATACGATGAGAGAAGATAAAACTCATATCACCACCATTAGAATCTTTTCATAGAGACTTCAAAAGCTTCTGCATATGTATTCAATTCAGCTCCAGAAAATTACAATGTGGTTCAAAACAACTAAGAAGGTGCCCTTGCACTTCTTCCAACCTCTAATACATTTGGAGCCTCTAATACTTATACAATTCGAGTTCCTTCAGTGTGCAACCGATTACAATAACTGAAATGAAATGTTTAAGCTTCTTCCCCAAAATAGAAACAGTTACAAATAGAACATGACATGTTTTAACTGATCTCCCGTTTTTCAGGAGAAAACACAGGATTCAAATTGCCACCTGTAATTATCAAACCATAACAGTTGTGTAAAATATGAGAATGGATTTTGTATATAAGATCATTCTAAAGAAAAACCTCTCTCTTTTTCTTGAAATTCATCTCCATCTAGCCAAGATATGTGTCACAAAAACATGTCTCAAACAAGAAATCATAACAGAAAAATATGGCTCCAAGATTCCCTCGAATCTCCCAATCCGTGATACTTGTGTGAAAAATGAGCAAGGTTAATGTTCTAGGGTCCATTCTTGACAATAACCTCCTTTGAATTTTGAAAACTCATTCTGGTTCATCCAGAAATTGTCCTATAAGTCTCAACTGCTGCAGAAAATGGGTGCCACATCCTCTTTGAAATGTCACTTGTGATTTTTCCAAATCTAAGTTTATTTATCCATATTTTCCTTAAATATTTGGGAATAATATATTTGAATAAAAATAATTCCCAATGATTTGACGTGATTCCATAAATTAAATATTGGATCAAATATTAATATAAATATTTTAATATAAAAATATTTATATTAATAATAATAAACCCCTTTTTCTATTTTCTAAGGGCTTTGGGCATATGGGGCTTAACACATGACTTTGTGGATAGGACAAGGGTGCTTAATAAAAGGAATATTTTTTTATTTTCAATGAGAATATGAAAATAAGGGTAAAAAATGAATGAAGTGATGGAACTAAGGGATTTAGATAAGCATTAAGGCTAGGTATAGGTTTGGGATATTTGCCAAATTTTTGACTCATGGAGGACATGACTATTTTGGATGATCCATTGAGTGAAGGATTTAGGTGATGGGAGCTTGACGGAGCTAGTGAAAAAGTTTTAAAATCTGAGTGGAAAGATAACACAAGGAAAAGATGCTTTGGGAAAAATTAATGCAAATTAACAGGTGATAATAGGGTGCGTCGATCCTAGATCGTCGCACTGTCCCTCAAAGTAGGATGCACCAATCCAAATAAAAATAGAAAAAATAAAAAGAAAGAAGGTTTCCAGTGAATTTAAACAATCAGAGAGTTCATCTGGATCTCCCAGTGAGTCATAAAACAAAACCCAGGCAATCAAAGCAAGAAAGCAATACAAACTAGGAAAACAATCTGTTCCCTAGTATGGTCGCCAATTTTTTCTATCGGATTAATCAGTAAGTGTGGACACAAATTGATCTCCCTAGTTTCACCCTGAAACTAGAACAAAACAAGACATAATATAAAACTTTCCCTAAGTTTCAATCATCAAGTATACTAACTAACAAGAGATAAATGACATACCTTTTAATCGTCGTTTATCCTCGCTAGTGTCATCCTCGCTCCATTCCAAGGATTATGGGATGATGAACTTGTAAAAAGACACAAGCTGATGAAGTGAAAACAACAACGTATACTCAACAAAACCTATGTATGTGATCAAGGAGTCATACAATAAAATCAGACCAATTTTATGGGAAATAAATATATTGATGTATTAGAAATATAAAAAGGAGAATACAATCAATGCCTTGATGTTGTAAGGTCCCTTCCAACAGTTCCTTTATTCCCACACACTTCTTTCTCCATGGATTTTAATATCAATAATCTATCTTGACAAAGAAAATCCCAAAGCTACAAAAATTACTTAAGCTCACACCAAAATCTAGCTAACTCAATCCAAGCTAAATTTCCAATCCAACTTTCTCCATGAGAGCTCCTCTCCTTTTATAATATGAAGAGGATAAGGTGAGGAGGTTAGGATGATCCCACTAAATAGAAAAAGAGAGTAAGATCCAAACCGATCGGAGGCCACCTCACCAGAGAATCTTCTCCTTCTAGAAGCATCGAGAAGATGCTTGTTTTTCCTACGTACAAAAATCATCACACCCCTATAACTGAGCAAAGTGCGATGATGTCACAGACCAAGTTTAGTACAGCAAGCGATGATATGGGATCATCGCACCCCTAACATTAGGTAGGGTGCAACGATCCTCAATAGGGTTTTTACAAAGGAAAAGCCAACTTCTTCTCTCAGTAAAAGTTCTTCTGCCTTCTTTCCTCAGGAATTTAAACCACTGATCCTTCTAAAGACAAATGATAGGTTTACATCATTAATTGTCATAGGGATGACGAAAATAATGTGTAACACAGCCGAGATAGTCTTAATGGGCAACTGCAATGCTCAAATGCTTTCATTTCAGGACTGAATGGGGATCTGTGAATTGCACACTATAAATTCTATCTAATTATTAGAGTGATATATCGTCATTCTCATTCATGCATGTAGCGTAATTAGATCCATTAATTCATTAATTCATAATTATAATACCTACTTATTGACAGTAAAAGGGACACAAACATTTAATCACATAACATAGATGTTAAAATGGTTCACCCGCTCCTGGGCTACGTCCACATAGATTTGGCTCTCAAGCTCTTTTATTATGGAGGTTCCAAAATTACAGCGCCACATGCTTTACAACTCATCCTTAGTCGGGTCGAGATCTATTATGAGGAAGACTATATCACACTAGGCTCCTTAGCTTGTGATATAACCCTCATTATCTACCCTTTTGACCCTCTACATCTCAACAACTTACAAGCCTGGATCGGATTACAGTTGTGCTACAGACCAGTTACTCCTTCTCACGCAAGTAAACCTCAATAAGCAGAGCACCCACCTAGAATTCCTAGGTATCTATTTATATGTGTTTTTGTCTCATCAGCCATTACATTCTCTTACCAAAACCCTAACATAGTTAGGTCTTCTTGCATGTTGGCCTTGTACATTTTCCTCCTTTGGATGCACGTTTTCCTTTCGTCCACTGATTTTCTTGCCATCTGTCTTTCTTTCCCATCTTCTTGCATGCATGCCTAGCATGCCTCCCCACCAACTGTATTTCCTCCACATCGTGCATTTTCCCCAAAATGGGTCTGTGCCCAACAGGTCCCCAACACTAAAATCGTGCCAAGTCACTGCTTGATTTTTGCAGCTGTCACTGCCTGCTTCCTGCGTCTGTTACTGTCTTCTTACTACATCTGTTACTGCCTACTGTAGTGTGTCATATGATTCCATTATGCACTGGCACTATTGGTGAGTCTGACTACTATTTTTGGACATAACGGTGAACACCTACGCCATCATAGGAGATTGTAAAATCTCTCCTCCCTCTGACCCAATCTGTTCAATGCTCCGCTTAGCTGCGTCACTCTCCATGACCATCTACTCCGCCTTTTCTTGCAGGGGATCCAACATCATCTATCTTTCTATCTTTCATGCTTGCAACACTTTCTCTTCCAACTGCAGAGCCTTCATTTTTGTGGCAGAACTGATCTTCTCCGTTAGTGACACTATTTTTTTTCATTGCTTCACCTCTTCCATTGCTGCGTGGAGTTTTTTTTCCCTCTCTTGTATTTCTTGGAGGATTCCATCCTCTAGGAGGTGAGTCCATAGATGTGCACTCTTTTCTAACATATTAGTGACTCTCTGTATGATTCACCTGATGTCCTCAACAACTGTTGTTGCCTCCTGTTCTCGTTGCGCTCTAAATTCCGGGGGAGTAGTAGGTGTGACACACTCCTCCAACTCTTTAATTTTCTCTTTATAGTGTTGTATAGTATGTTCTATCCTTCACATCTTCTCTTCTGAAGACACTACCTCCTCATTTGTGTTATTGGGAATGTATTGAAATAGTATGTGGATCTGAGTCTCCATCTCCTCCACTTTTTTTTGTGTTATCTCTTTCCGTTGCACTTCATGGTTGAGGGTTTCCTTCATCATGATGTTTTCTTCCTGGGCTACTTGTAGATTCATTGCGTCAGTTCTTTCTCTAGAATGAATCTCCTGTGCAACACTTACTTGAAGTTTATACAATGTCTTTGTTGGAATCTTGACCAATTCCACATCCAACGCTTCGATGTCCTTTAGTGGTTTCTGTGCTATCTCTTTATCAAGAAACATCATCGTAGGAATGATGATGAAATTGGTGCTCCCCTGCACTGCAAATTGCACCATTTCAGGGACTGACACTCCTTCCTTAGCCTGCATGGGTGTTTCTTTTGGTGCCTGCACTGCCCCAATCCTTATCTACTCCAGTGCAGTTTTTAATTCTTGCACTTGATCTGCAATTAAAGCCTTGTGCTTCTCCACATTCTCCAACACCTCGACCCGTCTTTCCTCTACTCCTGTCACCACTAAATCCACATCATCCCGGGTTAGTGATATATGGCACTCTAGTTTGTGGGACTTCACCTTCTTTTGACCACCACCGGTTTTCTCCCCTGGCCACTTCTCTTGGGTGTCTGATGGCTTAGGAATAGTGGGAATATGAGTATCTCTAGCAGTTTTTGGCCCCATTTCTTTTGCCACAAGAATCTCTTGGGTCCCTATCCCTGGTTCTTCTATGCACACTTCTTTCGTTGGATGTGTTGGTGGCTATTCTATGTACGATGGAGCTTGTGTAGGCCCTCTTGGTGGTATGCTATATGTTCTAGGTTTCTTCTTCGCTAGGGTGATCCCCCCCTCTTGACCGTGCATACTCCTCTTTTTGGTTCCAATCCTGTTGGTGCCTATTTGGTGCATTGGGGTTGGTCTTCCCACGTCTAATTTTGTGGGCTTGGTATTGTGTTTGAAATCAACGATACCTTCCATTCTTCAGGCCACTCCTAGAACTCTCTTTGGATATCTTCCATCGTCAAACAATAGTTTAGCAGTAGCCATTCCTTGGCTTTGTCTCTCTTTTCTTACAACCATAAGCTATGATGCATTTCCCTAAAGTTAGAAACCTGTCCAAACTCCTTTACAGTCTCTGGTGAAACGCGCCATGTATCCATAATGAGGTTCTAGATTTCTTTGAAATACCTCACAAATATGTCCATATTTTTCTTCTTTGTCTTTGGGTCTACGCTACTGCATAATGATATGTAGCACGCTGTGCCACATTTTCCTGGTCTCTCCATATACTTATTGTAAATTGGTTCCTTTCAGCCAATTAGGTCAACGAGGATGAGTAACCATGAGTAGTGGAACTCAGAGCCCCAATCCTATGTCCTTACAGTCCTCTAAAAATTAGTTCAAGAGATATGGGGCCCAACTCATCAAGCTCCCCTTTTCACACTGCATGATGACGTCAACCAAAATGGTCGGTACTTCCTCTTTGCGACACTTGCGCATCAATTTTCATCTAAGGAGTCTAGTGGAAAACCTTGTCACATGATCATTGATGTCGCTGATCCTGATGCCCCTGTTACTGTGCTTCATGCCATACTTGGCCTTGATCTCATCCGATATGGCCTTTGATCTAGTTTTATCCTCCAGGTACTTTTCTTACTTTTCCCCATATATGGGTAGCCTTGTGATTGCTACAATGAGGTCCATAGTGATAGGCACTGACCTATCCATCCACAAGATCCCACCATGCACACATGCAAGTAGTTTCTTGATGCAGACATTAAAGTTCTTTCCTCACCCAAAATTTGGGACATCCAACAATTTCATGATGCCGGTGCTATAGAGCCCAAGAATCCAATGCACCAACTCTAATAGTGGCATGCCTGATGAGCCTTCTCCCCTACTTTCTAGATAATTTTGGGGCACCAGGTATGGAAATTTGGTGACATTCATCACATCATGGTAAAAATTCTTGATGGAATTCACCCTGCTGACAATATCATCATCTACGGGCACCCCTTTCAGAATCTTCGACAGAACTAGAGTCCCTTCTACTTGTGGCTGTGACCCTCCTTGCGCGCTACTCTTAGCGTGATCCTTCCATTTGGCTTATGGGGCTGTGGCCCCCACCACTAGTACATCATCTTGTATTGTTGCTTGTCCTACTTCTAGTTTGTGGATCTGTGGCATTAAACCCGTGTCCTGCTCGTCCTGTCATGGCCTTGGTCCCCTCGATGTGTCGGATTTGGTTATGTCCATGTCCTCCTCCAGCTGCTCGATCTCCTGCACTAGGTTTTGTTCCTCCTCTATTGCCACAGGTTTTTCTTCATACTCGAGTGTGTGGAGTTCATCCACATCCACCACTATGGGTATGTCTTTCTCCCTTGCGTCTGTCATCTGAGAAATACTTCTCCTATTCCTGCCAGCCCTGCCCGACACTCCAAATCGTGGTGGTGGCATTGTGATGAGATCTGGACTGTAAATCTTTGAACTTGATGGATGCTATCTCGAAGTCTCACTTTATCACTCTTTCACTTGGATCTACGTTCTTCTTCTTAGAAATTAACACAATGAGTTTCTTTTCCCCCTTTTTCTGAATTTATAGCAGGACGACGAAGTGACAATTGTTCCGCATTGACAATTGTCCATTTTTCACTTTTTGTTGTGTGTCCTGAACGTCGTAACTTTGTACTTGTTAACTGTTGTCCTGTGTGCCATGTTTTCAGACTTTTCCCTTTTTGTCCCACTAAGTTATTTACCTATATGTACAGACTTCCATGTGTTTGTCACAATTTCAACAACCACTGCCAGTTGGCGCCTGAATTCCACAGCCATCATTTTCCGAATTGTCGTGTTTTCAACCATCAGTCCTTTTCTTGTGGGCTAGGTTTTTTGAGCACTCAGAAACCTTGGATTAGATACCCTTTTCTTCTAGCACAGTATTCTTATTTCTTCATGCTGACTCAGTGTCATGTGTGCACATACTCTTTTCTTTTTCATCAGGCTGACTTGCTGACCTGTGCATGATTTTTTATTTATTTTTACATCAGTTCTTACTGCACAATGAATTTCAGGTTGTAGGTGGTCGAATGTCCTTGTAAAGCTTCATTTGAATCCCATTGATCATGCCCCTCAATTTTGTTCCTTCCAAATCCTTCAACTATACATCTCCTCTGTCTATGACAATCTTGACCTCATATTGTCCCAACTGTTACACATTATTTTTGTCACCCCTATGACCATTAATGATGTAAAACTATCCTTTGTCTTTAGAAGGATCAATGGCCCAAATTCCTAAAAAAATAAGGGAGAAGAACTTTTCTTGAGAGAAGAAGTTGTATTTTCCTTTGTAAAAACCCTATTAAGGAGGATCGTCGCACCCTACCTAATGTTAGGGGTGCAATGATCCCAGATCGTCGCTTGCTGCACTAAACTTGGCCTATGACATCGTCTCACTCTGCTAAGTTATAGGGGTGTGATGATTTTTGTACATGGGAAAACAAGCATCTTCTTGATGCTACTAAAAGGAGAAGCTTCTCTGGTGAGGTGGCCTCCGATCGGTTTGGATCTTACTCGCTTTTCTAATTTAGTGGGATCATCCTAAACTCCTCACCTTATCCTCTTCAGCTTATAAAATGAGAGGAGCTCTCATGTAGAAAGTTAGATTGGGAATTTGGCTTTAGATTGTTAGCTTGGGATTGAGATGGCTAGCTTTTGGTGTGAGCTTGAGTAATTTTTGTAGCTTTGAGATTTTCTTTATCAAGATAGATTGTTGGTCTCATAATCCATGGAGAAAGAAGTGTGTGGGAAGCAAGGAAATGTTGGAAGGGAACTTACAACATCAAGGCATCGATTGTATTCTCCTTTTCATATTTATAATACAACAATATATTTCTTTCCCATAAAATTGATCTGATTTTATTGTATGACTCCTTGAACACATATATAGGTTTTGTTGAGTATACATTTTTTCTTTCACTTTGTTGGATTCTGTCTTTTTTACAGGTTCAACATCCCATAAGCCTTGGAACAGAGTGAGGATGAAACGAACGAGGACATATGACATTTAAAAGGTATGTCATTTATCTCTTCTTAGTTAATATACTTGATAGTTAAAATTTAGGGAAAGTTTTGTATCCTGTCTTGTTTTGTTCTAGTTTCATGGTGAAACAAGGGAGATCTGTTTGTGTCTGCACTTATCGATTAGTCTAACAACAAAATTGGAGATCATATTGGGGAACGGATTATTTTCCTAGTTTGTCTTTCTTTCTTTCTTTGATTGCATGGGTTCTATTTTCTGAGTCATTGGGAGATCCATATTGATTCTCTAACTGTTTATTTTCACTGGAAAACCCTCATGCTTTTTATTTTTTCCATTTTTTCTTTGATCGTCACACCTTGTTGTTGGACCTTGACCAAGTTTTGAGGAAACATTGGTCATGTTTGACAATTTTTGGGACTTCAACAGGCTGGTCGAAGATGGAGTGCTCAGGCAGAGCGGAGATCACGGGATCTTGCTTGTTTTGCGGACTTGTGGACCCAACAAAGGGTTTTTAGGGTTTATGTAATGGGTTAAGCGATGTCGGTCCATGGGTTTACCCATGTTTAGGCATTTTTTTAATGATATAAATAAGTAGCCCGATGATGAAAGAAGTAGAGAGAGAGTGTGGCTTAGTGCATGACGGCTTGTATTTGGATTTGTGCAAGAATGTTTTAAGGGCTTGCAGAGTTGAGTGCAAGTGTTTTGTAAGTGATTTTTGCTATCAAGGAGTTGGCTCTGTTACTTGACCTGGTTTTGAAGAAGGTGGATATAGTGGGTGGTGTGCAGATCAACCGTCCATTGCATAGTTGGGATTTGTGTCTTTGTGCATAGGAGCAGATGAATGTAAGGAGATCGAAGAATAATAAAGAAGAAGAAGAAGAAGTTGGTGGACGTAGCCCCACACTGGGGTGAACCACGTATATCCTGTGTCTTGATATGCTTTATGTGATGTTTATTATGTGATTATTTTCTTAGTGTTGTTGATGTTATGTATAATGAATGCATATGATGTTGTAACTTAGTGCTTAATCATGTGAATGAATTCTAGATCTGAGCTAATGTTGTGTGCTAAGTGATTGGAAGTGTTAGATATTGGTTATTACTGCGTTGCTCTGTAATGAGGGTTAAATATGCAATGTAAATGAGGATCATAATCTAATTCATATTGTTGGTTGAGTGCTTTGTTAAGTATTGTAATCAAATATATGTGTCCCAGCTTGGTTTTAGACACTTGAGTCCTACACCCCCCCACCTCTACCTCAGGTGAGACTTTATTTTCTTTGCAGGTGTTGTTGAAAGGGATGGTAGTTAGGGTTTTGTTGGTGTGTTGTTGAAGCGTTGAACCCTGGGTCCGCCCCTTGTGCCAACAAATGGTTCCATTTTCGGGACCTGAAACTGTGATTGCTAGGAATTGAAGAAAATAGAAAGCTCTGTGCGTAGATTTTTTTTTTTAGTGCGCAATATTATACTTAACTTGCGAAGCTCTATGCCAATAAAGAAACCAGATCTAAAAGAAGTAGGTAAGATATTAAATCTTTGTTCTCTGGTAAATGTAAGATAAGTGGAATTTTTTTCTTTGAAAATATGAATCTAGGTATGTTTGATAGATATTGTTCTAGTCTGAATGTTAGGGAACAGATAGAAGAAAGAGTTGATCTGAATAAATATGATAGAAATAGAGAAAAATATGTTATTCCTATGCATAGAAATAATTTTTTGACTATTGAGTGGATGCAAGAACCTAGAAAGAATTTTTGCAGATTGTAGGTACAACAATGTGATCCCAATGCGCAGTACAGGAAAGGCTGGGGATCATTTAAAAGAAAGAGAGGATTGACACTGTGTTATAATTGCATAAGACTAGGACATATTGCTAAGGAATGCCATGGTATGGGTCCTATTTGTCTTTGTTGTAAAGCCATTGGTCATGAGGCTGAGGATTGCCCAAGAATGATTTCTAAAGCTGAAAAGATGAACATGAAACAAGAAGACTATAAAGAAGGTCAATAAACTAAGGATATGTTAAAGAATCATATAGGAAAAGAGTCAGAAACTATGCTAAAAAATTTAAAAGAAGATATGGATGATCACAGAGACATCAGTTTACCAGAGATCCCGAAAAAAAAACAACGCATAGTTACAATAATAGAAGACTATGACATAAACTGTGTATTAGATAATGAAACACATGTGAATATGATGCCAGAAAGCACTTGGGAAATTTTGGGAAAGCCTGTTATGATACCTTCATTGGGAAGGATAAGATTCTTTACAGGAAAAATCATAACCCTATGTGGAAGAGTTACTAATATACCTATGATTGCTCATGAAATGTCAACAGAAGAGGACTTTGAATTTATTAGGTTTGTTGAGAAAAATGCCCCTTTCCCTCTTCTACTAGGAAATACTTGGATTGAGAAGGATCAGATCAGAAGGAAAGCAGAGGAGGAAGCCATAGAAAAGAAAAGGCAAGAACTAAGGGATTTCATAGCTCAAAGAATAGATCGACTGATAGAGAAGTTGAGTTGAAGTGACAGAATGAAAGAGAAGTAGCTGTCAACTTTGAAAGAGCGCAAGAAGGATTGAAGGACCTATCCATGAGAGAATAAAGTATGTCCACCAAGGACCTAGTAAGCAAAGAGGTATTATCTTTGACCCCTTTGAAACAACATCAACAACGTGAAGTCACTATGCTAAGAACAGATAAGAATAAGAATGGAAAAAGAAATCTAGAGACTCAGATCATAGGAAATAAGGCAAGGAATCTCAGTAAGAAGAAAGCCAAATTAGAAAAACTACGGGAAATTCTAGAAAAGACTTCGTAGGAGACAGATTTGCAGAACTTGAACCTCACTGGAATATCAGAACTATGCAGAATGGGACTTCGCCACGACGAAGCTATATGTTCATTAAAGGTGCCCCAATCATTAGACTAATGCTCCAGAATGGGACTTCGCCACGACGAAGCTATATGTTCATTAAAGGTGCCCCGATCATTAGACTAATGCTCCAGAATGGCTAGAAACACAATTATTGCTGGAAATACAACCATTGGACCGTTGAGACCACACGATAATGGATGAATGCGCATTAATGGAGACATTCCTACCCACTAGAGGAATCCATTATGATGTTGCTTATTTAACCTGTCAGACGTTGCGTCGAGACCACTTTTTGCAAACCAAGATATCTGAGCTAATAGACAATCGATTTCATATTGCGCTATGCTTTCTAGACCTCGCCATCCATTTGAGTATCTTTCTTATCTGTTCTCCTACTCGAGTTATTTGATTACGAGTGTGCATGTCGAGAGAACATAGCACATTATAGAAGTCTGTGGAGGAGATAATTGTAGACCTCATGACTGAGAGAGTCATGTTTGTGGGAATACAGGCATCATCGACTGGTAGATTCAAGCATCCCCATCGACTGGACGACATTCTGGCCGCACTGTTGAGAAGCAAGGCACGCACCATGATGATCTGGCTAACACGAAGCAGATCCCATTAGTCTTCCCAAACTACATCCTGCCTTTGGCTAGCACGGTTAACCACAAAAACATCCCACGAGATCTTGAATACACACTGATCACCCCGTACACCCTGAAGGGGATATGCGTAGTTGGACCACAATTAGGACATATTCCAGCTTTGAAGAACAATGACTTCAACCTCAGAGACAGGAAGAAATATTCGATGCTTGCACCACATAGGTATTTGATGAAAATGACTAGGAAGAAGAAACACATAGTCTCCCAACCATGTATAAAGGAGCTCACACAATCGACAATCCTGAATGTGATGAAGATCCCTCAATTTGGCCGAAATCAAGAGGTTAACGCCTACATTAAAATCCTCCTATCTTGCTGTCATAGAGGCTATCTATGGCTTGATAGGCACGTCACTATGGATTCAACGCTGATCCACCTCATCACAGAACTGAGCATCCAGGGACCAGACCCTCACCAGTTCTACCCAGGGAAGACTTCAGATCGCTCCTTAGTGCAACGCATAAAGGAAACCTATGGCAATGTAGAAAAGGGAAAGAGAGGCTACAAGGTAGCCTCCATCCAGGATGGCGTAGTGCGCCTATATTTTCATCTTATAGCCGATAAGATTATCAGAAAGAACCACCCAACGCAGGTCACTGGATTTGTAGTAGACCTCGCAGGGAAGTGCATAGAAGGAATGCAGATGAATTGGGTGATTTACCTCATCAACGAGCTTGAAAAGGACTACCGTGAAGTACAAGATCAAGGGTATTATTTTCATTTCAGTTGGGTACTGATATTGATTTCATTTGTCGCTTGGAAAATGCTAGAAGGACCACCCTTCCCAAAAGTTGAGTCATTAGAGCCATTGGTCGTAAGGTTCTACACCTTTTGGTATATCAACGACATGGCGAAGCAGTGGAAATATAATGCGGTGTTCCATGCTTACTACCTACAGCTAAAGCATGCCATTGAAGCATTCCCACGAATGACCCCGAACACTTTGCATTAGTACAGGCTGCTAGAAAAGTTCCGCACAGATCAACACTTCATTTATATCACTGTGCACAGGGATTAAAGTAAGGAGGAGTTGTAGTTATACTATAAGTTGACCGATGAAGACATGGAAGAGATAACTAAAGAATGGCTAGCAGAGTTCCTTGTATCGGTCAAAGATGCAAAACTCTCTGATACCGACATCATTGAAAGTCCATTGGTCACCCGAGTGGAACATGATGGACACAATTAAAAGGGAAAGGAAGATGTCCAGAACATAGAAAGTGATGAGGAGGACAACGCATTAGAGGAAAGTGGACCTGAACCGCCCACAGGAGGAGGCATAAACGAAGTGAACCAAGAAGAAGGAAGGGAAGAGGGAGACAAACAAGAAAAAGGAAAAGTGACACTGCCGAGGGATCCCTCCACTGAGGCTGAGACATCAAAGAAAATGAAGGTTTCTCCGTAGAAACCCTTAGCATGGAAGGAGACCCAAGCCAATAAGCCTCAGTCTGAGAATGTGCTCACAGTGGATGATGTCGATCTCATCATTGAAGCTATAGAATATGCCTCAGAGGATATCCTGCAGAGACACAAAGCAAAGAAAGAAATACTGTATGATAGAATAGAGAAGGAGCTCAAGGACATACATCAAGCTATCCATTCGAGCTGTGCAGTACCTACTGCACCTTCAACTGAAATTGTAGAATTGAGGGATGAGCCCGCCCAATTATGAATATTAGTAGATGAAACAGAGGCTCAACTTTGTCGAGTCCAAGAAGAAAAGGAGCAGGCTACAGAATCCACAAAGAAAGACAAGGAGAAGGTCTTAGAGAAACTTTGAGTTGTGCAATAGGAGAAAGAGGAAATTAGGGTGAAGTTCAAGCAAAACAATGCGAAGATGTAGAAAGAAAACAACCAACTGCTCGCAAAACAAATTGCGATCAAAGAGCCAGTAACTAAAGCAATTCGCTCTGTGTCAAGCTTGGCACAAGAGGAGCCAGGGTCAACTGTGATGCAAGTGGGGAAGCTCACCAAAGCCATGCAACAACTTCAAGCAAGAGTAATGGAGTTAGAAATCCAAGTAGTGTCGAGCACCCCACAAAAAGTGTGCGATCAAAGGGAAGAAGCTACCAAGAACGCAATAGAAAGAATTAGGGCACTCACCTCAGAGTGTATGCAACTGAGTGATCGAAGTGCATAGACCTATGGGTTCCTTGCAAAAGATCCAGAGCTCAGGAAATTGGAAGCACAGCTCTAGGAGGTGAAGAAACATGCATCCACCGTGAACACATAGATGAAGCTACTTACTACAGTTAAGAAAATGAAGCGATCACAAAAACAATGCTCAGTTCAGTAGCAGGTTACTTCCATTCAGAGAAAATTCATGGAGGTGACATAGAGACTCCAACTGGTGCAGGATGAAGCCTGCATGCTTTTTGAAGAGATCAAAGGCCAACGCTCATAGCTAGATCAATTGGTTTTGACAGTGGAACAATGCTTGGAAGGGATTTTTAATGAGCAAGTGATTCAGGAGTTCGCCAAGCAGGAAGCTCTGGAGAAGCAGCAAGTCGAGGCAACTCGAGCTAATATCAAGTCCTTTGAAGGACCCCTACCCATATTTGAGTGACTCAGGACGAGTCACAGGTGAGTGTTGGGGACATGTTTTCCCTTGACCAACTTTTGAGGAAACATTGGTGATGTTTGACCATTTTTGGGACTTCTACAGGATGGTTGAAGATGGAGCACCAAGGCAGAGTGGAGATCGTGGGATATCTCTTTTTTTGTGAGCTTGTGGACCCAACAAAGGGTTTTTAGGTTTTATGTAATGGGTTAAGGGATGTCGGCCCATGGGTTTACCCATGTTTAGGCCTTTTTGTAATGATATAAATAAGTAGCTAGGCGATGAAAGAAGTAGAGAGAGAGTGTGGTTTAGTGCACGATGACTTGTATTTGGATTTGTGTAAGAAAGTCTTAAGGGCTTACAAAGTTGAGTGCAAGTGTTTTGTAAATGCTTTGTGCTATCAAGGAGTTGGCTCTGTGCCTTGACCTAATTTTGAGGAAGGTGGATCTAGTGTGTGGTGTACAGATCACTTGTCCATTGTGGAGTTGGGCTCTGTGGCTTTGTGCATAGGAGAATATGAATGTAAGCAGATCAATGACTAATAAAGAATAATAAGAATAAGTTGGTGCACGTAGCCCCACACTGGGGTAAACCATGTATATCATGTGTCTTGATATGCTTTGTGCGATGTTTTTTATGTGATTATTTTCTTAGTGTTGTTGATGTTAAGTATAATGAGTGCATATGATGTTGTAGCTTAGTGATTAATGATGTGAATGAATGATAGATCTAAGCTAATGATGTGTGATAAGTGATTGAAAGTGTTAGATCTTGGTTATTACTGCGCTGCTCTGTAATGAGGTTTAAATTTGTGATGTAAATGAGGATCATAATCTAATGCATATTGTTGGCTGAGTGCTCTGTTAAGTATTGTAATCATAAATCTGTGTCACAGCTTGGTTGTATACACTTGAGTTCTACAACCCCCCCTACCTCTACCTTGGGTAAGACTTCATCTTCTTCTCAAGTGTTGTCGAAAAGGATGATAGTTAGGGTTTTGTTGGTGTGCTGTTGAAGTGTTGAACCCTGGGTCTGCCCCTTGTGCCAACACCTTCTTTGAGAGATAGTGTGGTGATCTAGGATCAATACACCCTACCTTTTGACATAGTGTGACATCAACACACTGTATTTTTTCTTTATCCTACGATGATCAGGGATCATTGCTCTGTGTTAGTCTACAACCTGCGACGATTGTGAAAAGAATTGATTTTTGAAGGTTTTTCTTTCCCATATCTTAGATATGGTTTTGGGGTGAATTTTTGGGTTCGATTATGATATGTTTACAATCTTCTTGACAATATTTGAATATTTTTTTATCATTCTTTGCTTTGTTTTAGCTTGTTTTATTTTGAAATATTTGATCTCTTTCTTTGAGTGTTGTTCAATTACAAATAATTTTTTTTCTTTAGAATTGTTTAGTGAAAGAACACTTCTTTTTTTGAATAGTTCATTTTAAAAGAACGTTTTTAGATTAGGGGCATATTTGCATTTGAAGTAGCAAAATTGCATGGTTTTTGGAATTTTTAATCTTGGGGGGGCCAAGAATCGTGTATTGGTGTACAATCTCTTTAGCTCATTTCTTAAATTTCTTGATATTGATGGGTTTAATAAAATTTTGGGACATTGTGCATCTGGGAATGATAAACATTTTCTCCTTATCGTAATATAGCTTTCATCGAAGTGAAATATTTGCATTGTTTAGAGTCGGTCAAAACATAATTTAGTCCATGCCATTTTCCTCTTGAGTAACAACAGCCTTAAAATAAAGCACTTATAAAAATTGATTAGACATTTTTATATTTTCTGGTAGCAAACCTACATTAGATTAGTTGTAGGGATTTGGAATAGGTGTGAAATATAACTTTCCAAAGTGGAAAACAAACATAGAATCTTGAGTTAGGGAGCGGTAAAATCCACTTATTGCATTTTTTCTTGGGAAGCCCTTCTCACACAAGGTTCAATCACGAGGTCACATTAGGACTGGCAGAGTTACTCACCTTGCTTTGTTGGTATTAGTGTAGAGATTGCACGTATTATTGGGGGTCAGTTGAAAAGAAAATCCCGTGGGGACCTTCTCGAGTTGATTTCAGGCTAGATACCCTGCATTTGCGCGTGGATCAGAGTGTTGAGTGTTTCCCTAGGCATCATTGTCGTAATTGGTAACCTTATTGGCCTATCTCTTTAGGGTGTTTACAGGAGGTGATTGTGGAGGGGAAAGTATTCATGGTACCTGGAATCGACGTTGGCCAAACTCACTCAGGCTCCTTGGAGGGTATACCCACGATTATGTGTGGGAGCTTGCGCCAAGGCGTAAGTCCATTAAGCAGGTCTTCAACATAACTTTTCCACCTTCTCTATCTCATCCCCTTCTTACACTTTTCCCGCAACATTGGATTTCATCACCAACTAGTGCGTTCATTATAAGAAGGTTTTGTTTGCTTGTTTGCTTCCTAGATTTTTAGTGTGTGTTGTTTGTTTTCCCTAGAAGACACTAGGTTGGATTTGTGTTTAATGGAATTAGTTCTCAGAATGACCAATGAAGGAATTCCTTTTCTAGGGGAACCTTTTGTTTTTCCTTCCTAAGGAAATGTTGGTCCTCCTTAAATCACTACTTTGAGCCTTCCAGGTCTCACAATTGGATTACCGGTATGGTTGTTTTCCACTCAGGTAATCCCGAATGAAACTAGTGCTTCGGTTGTAAGCACTTCCCCTCAATAACATCAACCTCATGTTGATCCTTCACCTTCTTCAATTGCAAGGTCTTCTTCCGTTTCATCTTCTTCGCTGAGTGAAAGCTCTGAAGCTAGTAACCCGGTGAATAAGAGGAAGAAGAAAAGGAAGAATAAGAATAAGAAAAAAAGGAAGAATAAGAAGAAGAAAAATAAGAAAGGGTCTAAACTTCCAACCACTTACAAACATGTTGGAAAGAAATCGGTTACTATTAATCATGTTGGGAGTGTTGATGATGCCAAGGTCACCCAAACAACCTGTAATCCCAAGTACCCTTGCAAGCTTTGTAAAGGTAGACATATTATTAAGGATTTCCCTGGTCTATCCAAGTTTATAGAAGCATGGTCTACACACCCTTTCCAACCTGTATCGTCAGCCTATGAACAACATGTTGATGACCTCCCGTCAACTAGTTAGTCTATTGTTGGGAAGAAGAAAAGTAGAGTCAAGTTCCCATGTATGTTATGCAGAGGGAGTCATCAAACTCACCTTTTACCTTGTATGGATGAAGCCTTGAAATTACTGGAAAGCATGACTATTTCAAAATCTCAACTTCCAGCTGCTTATCACAAGCTTACAATCAACCCACCTACAGTTGATGGAATGATCAATATGGTCCCTTCGTCGATCAGTCCGGTTGGTCATATAGTCAATCTGGTCACGTCCTTAGTTGATTTGATTAACAAAGTGGTCGATCCGATCCCATCTTTGGTCGATCCCACTCTCACATTAGAGAGTGCAACCCAAGCGGTCGATCCATTTCCACCTGTTGACCCCATCCTCCCTTTGGAGAATGAAACTCAAGTGATCGATCGGATCTCGGTTGATCCTACTCTCTCGCTAGAGAGTAAATCTAATTTTTCCCACGTTTTTCTCATCGATACAGAATCTACCGTGCTGGGGGGGGGGGTATTCCTCCTTCTCCTGTGGAACCCCCTCCAAGTAATGAGGCCATCCTTTTTTATTGGGGTGCGCTAACTGGACCTCGCCTTCCCTCTCACATTCCTTTCAAGATTATATTACAGGTTTGTGTTTTGGATGTTCCTCAGACACTGATAGACGAAGGTTTGTCTGTTAGTATTTTGTCCTCTATTTCTTGGAAAGCTTTGGGTTATCCTCAACTTATGTCAGTTACACAGAATTTGTTAGCATTTAACAGAAGAACTAGTCACCCTTTAGGAGTCCTTCCTAATTTTCTTACAACTTTGGGAGGGAAAACTGTCTTTATTAATGTTATGGTAGTCCAAGACCCCTTGGATTTTGATTTACTCCTTGGGCAAGACTACGTACATGCCATGAAATCTATCGTGTCCACTCTTTTTCATGCGATATCTTTCCCTCACGATGGAAGAATTGTGACTATTGATCAACTTTCGTTCGTTGGTCCTGACTTGATTATAAACTCAATGACCTCCCTAAAAAGTTCTTATATGCAGATGGTATCACCCCCACCACAGGTCAATTATGTGGCGTTGTCTCCCATGCCTTCAATTGTCGATGCAGATGAGCCTCTCACTCTAAGCTCACTCCCTTATGACTTGGATCTGGTAGTTGACATGGTCATCTCTTCGGTAGGGCTATTGGAGCCTGATCTCCTTAACCCTATCGTGACCCTCAACATGTGTGTTACACCTCAAAATTACTCACTTCGATAGTGTCCCAAGTGTCATCATTACAAGTGTTGTAAGTGTCGCATCTTGTCTGCAAGTTTCACATCTTGACCACAAGTGTTTCAAGTGTCATAAACATCATACTTCCATATTGCATATGTCATGCCTCTAACGACATCACAAAGACACTCGAGACACCCCAAAGACTAGTTTTGAAGAAGAGAAGTCACTTGACAGGGAGTACAAACCTTTCAACATTGAAAAACCCACAAAAAAATGGATTTTGGAGACGAGCGCTCCCCTACCCATTGTTAGGGAGTGTCGGTGCTCCCTGAGCCTCTTTGGTGGAGTGTTTGAGTGCCCTGTGCACCCTTTTGGGGGGAGCGCTACCCTTTTTTTAGAAAATTCTGGGTTTGTTGAGGCAAATAAGGGAAGAATCCCTCAATTCCTGAAGGTAGTTGGATTCAAATAGATGGTCAAGGCATGATCTTAGGGGTGATCCTCAACTGAAGGAGAGGAATCCTCAACTCATCCCAAAGATCTCTCAAGTGGTTGGACCTCTCCAAGGTTATATAAGGAGGCCTTCTCATGGTGAAAGGCACAATGGAGATTGAGGATTATACCTAACTTATGATCTCATAAGAAGGTGTTGACAATGGATATTGGGAATTACATCAAAATTATGATCTCATGAGTGAGATTCCATCAAAGAAATCAATGGAGATTACTTGAGCAAAGGGGTTGGACAAGGAGAACTGGAAGAAGCTGTTGCACCTTCATTCAAAGGATTGTAAGTACTTTTACTTGTTCTCATTAATAATCAATGCTTGGCCTGTTTCTTTCAAACTTATGCTTGTTCCATATGAGTTTGTCTACAATAGATGGATATATTATTGAGATAATCTCAGTAGAGTAAGAATTCCATTGTATCTTTGTTTGTTTTGCAGGACCTATCTGGGATCTCAAGATCGAAGCTCAGCCAGGACTTTGCAAGGACAAACATCGCTAATAAGGTACACATATTTCTCCTTCTCTTTCATTTATTAGCTTGATTAGATCTAAAAGGAAGTCAGTGTCCATGTTAATAACTTTTCTGTCTTGGTCTTAGGAGTCTAGAGACCAAGAGGGAATCCACTTTTCCGCGGGGGGATTCACCTACAACAGAAATTGGCGAATCCACTGGGGAGGAGCTCTGATATTTGTTTCCATTTCCAGATCTTGTTTTGGCCCTTTTCCCACCGATTTGATATTCTCCATATTGTCTTTTTTATTCTTAGATTGTATTGATTACCTCTTTATGTCATCATGATCACCCTGATTGACTGGATTTTCTTGAATTTTTTAGTTTCTAGAAACTTTTCTGAGCTTTTGTAGTAGAGTGCTCCCCTACCCTTGTTAGTAGAGCACCAACACTCCCTGGTGGTCTTACACAGAGTGTTGGAGCACTCTGGTACCCCTTACACCAGAGTGCTATCCCATTTTCAGTGAAGAACCCTCTAGTTTTTCAATTTTTGGGTTTAGTTTTGTCTTTTTCATTTGCTCAGAGTCTCATACTCTCAGTCCATATTTGTCGTTGGCTTTCAACACCCTATTTTCTGAGAATTCATCCTGTTTTGTTTGGATTTTTTGACATTTGTCCTTACTTTGCAATTTTTCCTTCACGATTTGGAGTTAGTTTGTCATTTTCTTCTCATTTATCTGAATGAGTGAAAACTTTGTAAGGGGTTTCAAAGGTCTTTTGCACTTTTCTTTATGATATTTGAGTCATCTTGTTCAAGCTCTTTCTCCTTCCTTTTGAGTTTTTGGCATTCTATTTTTTGTTTGATCACAACAAGGGTGTCTTTTGGTTTATGTGAAGTTTGCTTCCAGATTGCTTAAATCTCACAACTCTTGAAGTCCGATTAGCATAAGAATATTTACATCTATTGGTTATCAGTCACATACAAACATTTTAGCATTGCATTGGATTCTGTATTGAGGACTATTGCATGAGGTCATTTCATCTTGGTGTTTGATAATGAAAGGACAATCCTTCTCCTTACCTTAATTAGACATTCATTGAAAGAAAAGATTTCTTATCATTTCTTATGCATGTTTTGGGAATTGAGTCATACTATCATCGATATTCACTCTCATACACCTCTAATAAATAATAGCTGCTAAAATCAATGCTTAATTAAAATTTATCAGACTTTTTATATCTTTGTTAGCAAACCTACATTAGTGTAAGGTGTAGGGCTTTGGAATAAGGTTGAAAGGATAACTTTCCAAATCTATCAAACAAACTTATCATCTTTCGATAGGGAGATAAAATCCAATTGTTGTATAGGATTTCTGGGATCCCCCTCTCACACAGGGGTTACACATGAGGTCACATTCGAGAGAACTACAAAGATTATCCCTCTGTGGTTCAACTATTTGTAGTGGTCGAATCGTATATTGGGGGTCACTTGAGGGTATACCCACGATTATGTGTGGGAGCCTCTCGAGTTGATTTCAGACTTGTTATCCTACCCATACGTTCAGATTGGACTGTCGACTATACCTGCCCAAGGGATGACTGTGAGTTTGTGACCTTAGTAGCCATAATATTTAGGGTCTCACACAAGGTGATGGTAAATGGAAGTCTCACTGTACCTGGAAAAGACGTTGGTCAAACTCACTCGGGATCCTTGGAGGGTAAATCCACAATTACTACTTGGAAGCTTGCACAAAGGCATAAGTCCGTTAAGTAGGTAGTGAACGTAACTGATCCACCTTCTCTACCCCTTCCACTTCCTATTTTGATCTCACGACGTTGGATTTCATCACCAACTAGTGGTTTCATTGTGGGAAGATTTTGTTTGATTGTTTGCTTCTCAGATTCATAGCGTGTGTTGGTTGTGTTACTTAGTGGACCTTAGGTTGAGTCAGTGTTAATGGAATCAAATCCTAAGAGTACCAATGGAGGAACCCCTTCTCCTGGGGAACCTTATACCTTTCCTTCTTTTGGAAACTTTGGTCCCTCGTACATTGCCACACTGAGTCTTTCGAGACTCACCATTGGATTACTGGTTTGGTTTTTCTACACTCCGGTGATCTCAAATCCTCCCAATGTTTCAACTACACCTAATACTTTAGATGTCAGTACACCACCCACACATCAACCTCATGTCGACTTTTCTCCTTCTTCACCCATTAAGTCTCCTTCCATTTCTCCTTCTTCGTCTAGTGAAATATCTAAGGCAAGTAACTAGGTTGATCAGAAGAATAAGAAATGGAAAGAGAAGAAGAAGAAGAGTCTGAAAAGGACCAAGGCTCCAACAACATCAAATTTTGGATCCCAAAAACCAACTACTGTTAATAGTATTGGGAGTGTTGATGAGGTCAACAAGATTAAAATAAAGAATCTGAAACCCAAATTCCCTTACAGTCTTTGTAAGGGTGACCACTTTCTGAGGGATTGCCCTAGTATTCCCAAGGTCTTAGAAATGTGGTCCTCCATGTCATCGGCCTTTTTTGGTCATGCTGATGATACCCCATCAACTAGTGATGTTAAGGTTGGTAAGAAGAAGACAACTGTCAAATTTCCTTGTATGTTATGTGAAGGCGATCATTATTCTCACCTTTGCCCTCATATGGATGAGGCTTCTTCTCTTTTGGAAAAACTTCAACTTCCAAAGATTTCCCCCAACCCATTGTTAGTTGATGGAATGGTCATTCCAGTTCCATCCCTGGTCAATATGGTTGATCATGTGGTCAATATAGTTTCATCCTCAGTTGAACCACTCACCAAAGTAGCCGATCTAGTTCTGTCATTGATCATCCCTACTCTTCATCAAAAGAGTGTAACCCAAGTAGTCGATCCATTTTCATCCTCGGTCAACCCCACTCTCCCATTAGAAAGTGACACCAAAGAGGTCGATTTGTTTCCACTTGTCGACCCCATTCTTCCCTTAGAGAATGAAACCCAAGTGGTTGATCCAGTTCTGTCATCGGTCGATCCCACTCCTCCTTTGATGAGTGCCAAAGTGACTGATCCAGTCCCTTTCTCGGTCCATCCCACCCTTCATCCGAAGAGTGCCAAAGTTATTGCTTCTGTTACATCATTGGTCAATCCTACTCTTCCTATGAAGAGGGCCAGCGTGGTCGATTTGATCCCATCATTGGTCGATCCTACTCTCCCTCTAGAGAGTAAACCCGATACTACCCACATGTTTCTCATTGATACAAAATCTACCGTGCTGGGGGGCATTCCTGCTTCTCCAAGCAATGAGGCCATCCTTTTTGATTGGGGTGCGCTAAATGGGCCTCATCTTCCCTCTCACATTCCTTTCCAGATTACAGTACAAGTTTTTGGTCTGGACATTCCTCAAACGATGATAGATGAAGGTGCGTCCATTAGTATTTGTCCTCTGTTGCTTGGCACGCTTTGGGTTGTCCTCAACTTGCGTCGGTTACACAAAATCTATTAGCTTTTAACAAAATAACTAGTCAACCTTTAGGGACCCTTCCTCAGTTTTCGGTAACTTTGGGAGGGAAAAATGTCTTTATTGATGTCATGGTAGTCCAAGACCACTTGGATTTCACCTTACTCCTTGTGCGGGATTATGTCTATTCCATGAAATATGTTGTGTCCACTCTTTTTAATGTGATATCTTTCCCTCACGATGGAAGAATTGTGACTATTAATCAACTTTCCTTCATCGGTCCTGACTGGATTACCTCCCTAAATGGTTCTTATATGATGAAAGTATCTCCCCCGTTGCATGTCAATTATGTGGCGTTTTATCCCATGACTTCAACTTCTGATGATTTGGATCTAGTAGTTGACATGGTGATCTCTTCGGTAGGGTTGTTGGAGACTGATCTCCTTACCCCTGTCGTGACCCTTGACATGTGTTCCTTCTAGAGTGATTTTCTTGCATCCAGTGAAGATCTCTTGGAAGCCATGACTGAGTTTTGTCCCTTGACATGGTGTTCTTGTAGAATGTATTTTCTTGGAAACGATGATCACGAAGAGTCACATGCATAGTTTTTCTTCTCTGTAGAAATCTCATTAAAAAATGAAATAGAGGTCATGAGCACAATTTCTCTTCTCTGTGGCAAGCTCGTTAAAAAATGAAACATAAGCTTTGAACATAGTTTTCCTTTCTATAGCAAGCTCGTTAAAAAATGAAACAAAAATCTAGGGATTGAACCCAGAGCCCTGAGCATAGTTATTTTTCCTATGTCAATCTCATTAAAAATGAAACAATCACCTCTCTTGAACCTTCATTTTATCCACCCTTATCCTTTTTCTCCATATAGTAGAGAAATTGGTGACAACCTCAAAGTAGGTGAATGAATTGAAGCTTGGAGGGCATGTCTTCAGTCTTTGATGATCATTCTGGAGTTAAGCCACTGGCTTTCAAGCTGGGGGCATGCCGAGATTAGTCTTTGTTCTTTCTCATGCTCGTAAATACATGAGAATGAAACTGGGTAAACTTTATATCTTTTTCGGACCCGCATGGTTAAACGAAAAAGGAACCCTTTGGAGTCATCTTTGAGCTCTTTTCAGACTCTCTAAACATGAAAATATTGTCGAGTGATATTTCATCCTTTCCCACTTGTTAAAAGGTTTGAAAGGGCATCTTTCGAGTGATAATTTATCTCTTTTTTGGCCTCGTGAGACTAACATTATGAAAAAGGAAAACATTGGAGTTGTCTTTAAGTTGTTTTCAGACTCTCTAAATATGAAAAACCACCGATTTTACCTTCTATGGACTCGTTAAATGATCATACATTGAAGGGCCCATACGAGACTGAACCCTTACTTCTTCCAATTCCTTAAATAAAGGAAGAGGGAATTACCAAAAGTGAGTCATATCGAGCATGTGTCACCCTCCTCGATCTCGTTAAATTAAAAAGAGGTAGTCATCTATCTGGATGGGGGAAAAAATGAAAGAAGCAAGACAACCATTTTTTGAGAACACTACCAATAACTCTTATAGTTTCCCTTGAACATGGCACTTTGTCTTTGCATGCATTTTAATCCACTGAACCTCTGCACTGAGCCAATTCTCTGAGTTTATTTTACTCCTTTGGGTCACCTGACGAAAGTCACAGCATCCACTGCATCATCAAGTTTTGGTCCATGTCAAGTTTCTGCTGATGTGCCTTAGTGTTCAAGGGAAGTATCTGCCTCGAGATTCAACCATCACAAATATCATGTTTCAATACCCATGTCATTCCATGTTCATTCGATCTACCAATTACATCTCTGTGTCTATTTCGTGTCGTTGATGGGGGATACATCAAGGCCCTCCTTCGACGAGTATATTCTTGTCGACTTCAACACATTCTCCAAGGATTTAGACTTAGAAACTAGTTAGTACCTTGGGACCTGTGTGCCTCAATGGAAAGCCTCCTCATGTCTGATAGTGGTTTTACATCACTAACCTCTGATCGAATGATTCCATGAATGTTCAACTTCTTCTCATCTATTCACATTCGTCGAAATGTAATATATTACCTTGGGAATCATTGACATCAATGGTGATTTCCCTCACGCTTGTTAACGGTTTACATCATTGACCGGTAATCAAGTGGTTTCTGCCATGTTTGACATCAAGACATCTATTCACATGGTTAGATTCGTACTGCATTGGGATCGGTAAGAAGACCTTGGGTTGAATCATCACTCTTATATGTACTTTGCCCAGGTTGCGAAGGAGTTCTCTTGAACTATGACACACATACTGTTACATAGATCCACTTTGTATTGGTCATGGCTATGTCTTGTCATTTTGTAGATCCACTGTGTATTCTTTGTGGCTATGATAAATTCAGGTCATGAGAGTATAGATCCACATTGTATCTGTAGTGGCTATACCATTTTTTCAATATAATTATGGATCCATAGTGTATTTTATGGCGACCATGCCTAAAACGTCTTTATCACTTAAGTATAGGTATGCCTACCTTGGGTTTGAAACATGTCATAATATTTGTTTGATGGTTGTGTGCATCTTTTTACGATTTCTCTATGACCATACCCTTACTCGAAAAAGTCTACAAAGTACTTTAATCATCATCATCTTCTAACTTCATGCTTCGGGGGGAAATCTGTTACACCTCAAAATTACTCACTTCGATAGTGTCACAATTTCATCATTACAAGTGTTGTAAGTGTTGCATCTTGACCACAAGTGTTGCAAGTGTCATCAACATCGTATTGCCATCTTTCCTATGTCATTCCTCTAACGACATCATAAAGACACTTCAGACACCCCAAATACTAGTTTTGAAGAAGAGAAATCACTTGACAGGGAGTACAAACCTTTTGCCATTGAAAAAACCACAAAAAAATGGATTTTGGAGAGGAGCGATCCCCTACCCACTGTCAAGGAGTGTTGGCACTCCTTGAGTCTCTTTGGGGGAGAGTTTGAGCACCCTGTGCACCCTTTTGGGGGAGCGCTAGCCTTTTTTTTAGCAAATTCTAGGTTTGTTGAGGCAAATAAGGGAAGAATCCCTCAATTCCTAAAGGTAGTTGGATTCGAATAGATGGTCAAGGCATGATCCTCAACTGAAGGTGAGGAATCCTCAACTCATCCTAAATATGTCTCAAGTGGTTGGACCTCTCCAAGGTTATATAAGGAGGCCTTCTCATGGTGAAAGGTACATTGGAGATTGAGAATTATACCTAACTTATGATCTCATAAGAAGGTATTGACAATGGAGATTTGGAATTACATCAAACTTATGATCTCATGAGTGATATTCCATCAAATAAATCAGTGGAGATTACTTGAGAAAAGGGGTTGGACAAGGAGAACTGGAAGAAGTTGTTGCACCTTCATTCAAAGGATTGTAAGTACTTTTACTTGTTCTCATTAATAATCAATGCTTGGCCTGTTTCTTTCAAACTTATGCTTGTTCCATATGAGTTTGTCTATAGTAGATGGATCTATTATTGATATAATATTAGTAGAGTAGGAAGTCCATTATATCTTTGTTTGTTTTGTAGGACCTCTCAGGGAGCTCAAGATCGAAGCTCAGCCAGGACTTTGCAAGGACAAACGTCGCTAACAAGGTACATATCTTTCTTCTTCTCTTTCATTTATTAGCTTGATTAGATCTAAAAGGAAGTCAATGTCCATGTTAATCACTTTTCTGTCTTGTCCTTAGGAGTCTAGAGACCAAGAGGGAATCCACTTGTCCACAGGGGGATTCACCTACAACAATGTGAGTGTGTTTCTTCCATCGAGTGAAGATCTCTTGGAGGTCATGACCGAGTTTTGTCCCTTGACATGGTGTTATTCCAGAGCACTTTCCTCTTGGAAGCCATGATCAATAAGAGAGTTTTGAGTATGGTTTTCTGATTTCAAGCTCGTTAAAAAATGAAACCATTTGTGAGGTTAGTTTTCGTGTCTCTGTAGCAACCTCATTAAAAAATGAAACATAGATTACGAGGATAGTTTTTTGCGTCTCTGTAGAAACCTCGTTAAAAAATGAAACATAGTTTACGAGCATATTTCTTGTTTCTATTTCAAGCTCGTTAAAAATGAAATAGAGGTCTAGGTATTGAACCTGAATTCTCGAGCATAGTTCTTGTTCCTCTGTCAAGATTGTTAAAAAAATGAAATAGATTTCCCCCCTCTTCAATTGAGTCAAGTACTTTGTTATGTAAAGTAGTTGAAGCTTCTTTTCATCCTCCTATGTCATTGGATGAATCAAATTTTGGGGGGAAATGCTTTCAGCCTTTGGTCTTCATGTTGAAGTTAAACCCCTGAGTTTTCTTAAGCTGGCGGCTAAGTACCAACCATCCCTGGCTAATGCATCGGGAAGTCCAAGCATAGTTTTCTATGGTTCAATCTTGTGTAAAAATGAAACCACCTACCTCAAGCATAGTTTCCTTTGGTTCAAGCTTGTGTAAAAATGAAACTAGGTCCAAGCATATTTTTGTTTAGTTTTTAAGCTTGTGTAAAAATTGTTGGACAATTGAGAGGGGGGGTGAATCAGTTGTTACTGTGCTTAAACACTTATTCTTCTTTTAAAATATTTACAAGGCACTCAATGATGATCACAATAATGCAGGGAAATAAACAATGGCACATTCAACATCAGTCACATATGTGAGAAACACAGAGATAGATATTTCCCAAGGAAACCCATACATGGTAAAAACCTCTTCTTCTTTATATGATAAGTATTATTTACATTCTTTACATTATCATACATATGAGCACTAACTCATTGTGAGGCTACAAACTCTGTTTTTGCAAGCTGCAACTTGCTGAGGGCACCAACTCTCTGTTTTCTCTAGCACCCACTAGAAGGAAGCACCAACTCCCTGGTTTCTCTAGCACCAACTAGAAGGAAGCACCAACTTCCTGGTTTCTCTAGCACCAACTAGAAGGAAGCTACAACTCCCTGGTTTCTCTAGCACCAACTAGAAGGAAGCACCAACTCCCTGGTTTCTCTAACACAAACTAGAAGGAAGCTACAACTCCCTGTGTTCAAGCACCCACTTGAACCTCTGAGGACACCAATCATCCCTAGCACCTCCTTACCACCCTAGATTATAATTATGAAATACCGAAACATATTATAGTGATATAGTGTTCAATAATAACTTACCAGTCTCATCACTATTCTGCATGATTTTGCTACTCAGTCTTCCTCACTGTCTTCCTGCATGCATCTGCTGCCCATTCTGTTCTTCTGCATTTTGTGCTTTGTGTTCCATTTCCATTCAATGCACCTTTTGTTTCCTATCCATTTTAGCTGCTGCACCACCCGTTTACTTCTTCACTCCTGCATTACTTCACCTCAGCAGCAACAACCTCATCACTTCTCTATGTCGTGTTCTAATAGCTTCTGTGCACCTTGTGCATGCAATATGTGCAATGCTTCTGCATCTCTTCATAGTGAGTGCTCTGTTTGATCATCATTATGACTTCTCAGCCTCTCTATCAGTTTTCCCACGTGTTCAGCATCACTGGATGTCATGCCGAGATTCCTCAGCCTCTCTGGCAGTCGAGACTCTTCATCTTCTCTGGCATAGACGAGCTTATAATTTCTTCTTCAATTACAAACTTGAATGCTCATCCACTTGTCAATCCCTCTAAGAATCGTCTTCATTCACTGGAAGAAGCTTGGAGACCCTTCAGCTCCTTTGGCGATCACACAAAGGTCTCTTCAAATCCTTTGGCAGAGACCATCAATGGTTTCTAGTAGTTAGACTACGAGGAGCAACATTAGCCCTCTGATCGTGCCCAAAATCCCCTACACCGTTGGATTGACTTCATGTGATCTTGTGCTTATTTCGCCAATTCGCATTTCAGTATTTCGGGATCCTCATTGTAAATATTTTGTTACTCTCCATGTCCCAATCCCTGAAACTCCGAAATGGAGCTTGTCTGAACTAGCTCCTTCCTTCATCTTCTATAGATTTGACCAATGGCTGCGACCACAGGTTGAGCCAAAACATGTTTCACTTTTCATCATTTCAGGATTTTGACATTCCTATGGTAGAGTTTCTTGACGCTCCATGTCCCGATATCCAAAGCTCCGAAATGGAGTCGGATCAATGGTCCACACTCTAGATGATTTGACTATCCAGATCTCTTCACGATTTTGCATATCGCGATTTTGGGGTTCGTGACTTCGGGACTCCTATGGTAGGAGTTCTTGACATCTCCATCTCCCGGTTTCCAAAACTCTAAAAGGGAGTTAGATCAACAATCCACACTCTAGATGATTCGACGGTCCAGGTCTCTTTGCGATTTCGCATATCGCGATTTTGGGGTTCGCGACTTCAGGACTCCTATAGTAGGAGTTCTTGACATCTCCATCTCCCGATTTATGAAACTCCAAAATGATCGGACGACTCACATAACCCCCTGAGATGGACGGTTGACGAGATTTTGACGTTTCACATTTCATGATTTGAGGACTCCTGTTGTAAAGAACCTTGACATTTCCATCTCCCGATATCCGAAATCCCGATAGCCAAAACTCTGAAATGGAGTTTGACCAATCATATTGACATTTCGCATTTCATGATTTTGGGACTCCTGTTGTAAAGAGCCTTGACAATTTCATCTCCTAATATCTGAAATCTTGATAGCCAAAAATTTGAAATGGAGTTTGACCAATACTTCGATCTTGTCATTCGATCATTGTTGCACTGCTGGTCTTCCTGAACTTATTGACTCTATGTGAGTTGTGCTGCTGGTCTTCATGAAATTACTTCTATTCCTGTTTTTCCATCGATGCCATCAATGACATGAATAATCTGATTTTGCCATAGGAATAATCTGATCTTGTCATCAATGACCTCCCTACAATCCTTTTCACGTTTGCTGTCATCTTTTCTACTGTACTTGCCATCAATGCCAAGCCTACAATGTCTGTAAAACATGCCAACAAAAAAAAATCTATCCCAAGCATAGTTTTTTTGTGTTTTAAGCTTGCGTAAAAATGAAAACAATCCTGAAATTAGTCTTTATTCTTTCTCATGCTCTTAAATACTTGAGAATGTAACCGAGTAAAATTTTATCACTTTTTCAGACTCATAAAGGTTATATGAAAAAGGAACCCCCTGGAGTTCCCTTTAATCTCTTTTCAGACTCTCTAAACATGAAAATATTGTTGAGAGATCTTGTTCTCTTCACGCTTGTTAAAGTATTTGAAGAAAATGTCTATTGAGTAGTAGATTATCTGTTTTTTTCTCTCATCAGATTACTTTACGAAAAAGGACCTTTTGGAGTTTTCTTTAATTTTTTTTTAGACTCTCTAATGAAAACCCCCTTAGTTTTCTTTCCTTGGACTCGTAAAAAAAACATCGAAAGGACCGTATGGGACCAAACCACTCCTTCCTAAGGTTTGTTAAACATACTCTGAGGAACTCATCCGAAGGATGAGCTTACATTTAGAAGCATATGTTATCCTCCTCAAGCTTGCGTAAAAATAAAGAGGTACTCGCTAGAAATGGTGGGGGGGGGATTTGGAAAGAAATGTATCTAAACCTGTATTCCATGGAAGAGTCTCCTTTGAACATGACACCCTTTCACTCACATTGTGTCTAGGTTGGAAAATTCGCTTGTCTCTTGATCATACTCCTTTATAAGATTACAAATCGGTCGGTGATCCCTGTTGTTGAGTCAGTGTTTCCAAGATAGTTGTCGTGTCGTCAATATGTTCAAAGAGAAGTCCAACCCAAAAGTCTTCTATTTTGTCATCCATTTCTGCATTCCTTAAGCCTTCTATTGCTTCGACCATCCCTAAGACAATCTTGAATCACTTGTTACTTTGATCTACTTCTAATATTTTTACCTGTTTCGTGTCATTGATGGAGGATACATTAAGGCCTTCTTGTGATGAGTCTTTTCCTGACGACTTCAACTCATTATATAGGAATCAGACTTAGAAACTAATTGGTACCTTGTAACTTGCATGTTTCAATGGCACGTTTCCTCACTTTTGACAGTGGGTTTTCATCATTAACCCCTGATTAAGAGATAACATCGAGTTTTCAACTTCAACTCATTAATTCACATTCATTGGATTGTACTAGAGTACCTTGGGAGTCATTGACATTAATGGCGATTTCCATTGAACTTGTTAATGGTATTCATTAATGACTGGTAATCAAATGGTTTCTACCATGTTTGACTTCAACATATGTATTCGCATAGGTAGATTTATACTATAGAGTGGTGGAGATGGAGAGCCTGAATCTTTTCTGACAGATTCAGGTTGCATTGGAGTATATTCATATTGTATTGTTGCATAGATCCACAGTGTATGTCTCGTAGATATGTTCAAATTTGAGTCTTTAACACATAGATCCACAATGTATTTTTGGTGGCTATGTTCAGATTTGAGTCATATTAGCATGGATCCATAGTGTATATTTGGTGGCCATGACCTATCTTACTTGACATGGATATTTGCATGTCGAAATTTATGATTTGAGTCATTTGTATTCTCTGTATGGGAATTCCTACCTCAGTGATGATATATTATTGTACTTTATTTCCTTGTTTGTTGGCAGGTTTCCGATCGACGTGTTCCTTGTTCCCTGCACACACTCGGCAAATTATTTCAGCTATCACTTTGTTATAGATTCATACTTTTTGAGGCTCTTCGTTACAGATTATTTTAGTCACCCCTATTATCGTTAATGATGTAAACCTATCCTTTGTCTTTATAAGGATTAGTGGACCGAATTCTAGAATAAAGAAGGGAGAAGAACTTTGCCTGAGAGAAGAAGTTGTCTTTTCCTTTTTAAAAACCCTATTAAGGAGGATCGTCGCACCCTACCTAATGTTAGGGGTGCGAAAATCCCATATTGTCACTTGATACACTAAACTTGGCTTGCGATGTCGTCACACTCTGCTCAGTTATAGGGGTGCGATGATTTTCGTACGTGGGAAAAATGAGCATCTTCTCGATGCTTCTAGAAGGATAAGCTTCTCTGATGAGGTGGCCTCCAATCAGTTTGTATCTTACTCGATTTTCTGATTTAGTGGGATCATCCTAACCTCCTCACCTTATCATATTTAGCTTTGTTGTGGGTGGGAAATCCCTCCTATGAA
Source organism: Picea engelmannii (assembly GCA_009831015.1). Taxonomy (NCBI): domain Eukaryota; kingdom Viridiplantae; phylum Streptophyta; class Pinopsida; order Pinales; family Pinaceae; genus Picea; species Picea engelmannii. The sequence continues at coordinate 272,608 of ML785973.1, forward strand.
CTAGCATTAAGGGTTTTATCATGCTTGTAGAAATGACCTAAAGTCTCCTACTTTTTATCAACATCCCAAGCATAACTCCCATTACTCATATGAAAATACAAGGCTAAAGAGATCCAGTTATTGTACCTTAGTTTCCATGTTTGATGTCGATCTCTTTAATGCTTGGTCGCTCCTTGACTGCAACTCTCCTTCCAATGCTGACCTGCATTCATAAAAGACAAACAAACAACTTCACATGCATATAACCTATAAACTAATGGGTTAGAGATTCTATCAAAATATAATCAAATTTAAATATTGACAATCTCATATGGTGGGATGGGAAAAGTACTTCTTTTATTAATCTCACAAAAGTAACCTTACAATGGTGAGATTGGCCACTTCTCCTCGAATCTAGTCCTGGGCTCCTCTTCAACTGTGCTCCAACTGCTTCTGTATATGCTTCTCTTCACACAATAGTTGCAAAAGGATGGGGCAAGGGGAATACTAAATCGGGTATAGTTTCTTTGCTATGATTTTCCACCTCCCAAATGGGACCCCTACCCCTTCTTTTATAGGCTAGAAAAGGCTAGGTATTTGGTCGAGTGACCGACTATGGGCGGTCAATCGGTTTAGTTAACTTACCCAAAACTGTGTGTTTCATCTACAACTTTCCATTTTTCGTGTTTTTTAGGTATACACAGGCTGTAGTGGGTCAGCCAGCGTACACACATGTGTAGTAGTGGAGCAAGGTGCATATGCCTTAAAAAAGAGTGTTTTTTAAGAAGTTGTTCATTAGTGGCTTGGAAAAGAATTCAAATGAGATTCCCTGATGCCAGGTAAGCATGTCTGGTGCAATTTAGGGTTATAACAGATGCTCACTAATGTGTGAGGTTAGAAGAGCATCTGATGGCTGAAATATATTATCAATCTTCACCAACGTACCAAACAAGTGAGCCCAAGAACCAGAATTCGGGAGGTGCATCTACAAAATAACAATTGTCTCACTGAGGCAGGCATACCCATGCTTGGAATGAAATAAAATCATGGCTACCAATCAAATAAACTATAGATCCATGTCATATAATTATGTAAAGTGTAGCCATGAGCAATCCACAACAGATCTACATATCGAAGTCAAAAAGATATACATGTATAGTATCCATATTCAAGAAACAAATAAGGCTTGATGGCTAGATATGAGGCCTTTAGAGCTCGAGCAACAACTTAAAAATCTTCACAACTTGGGTAGGAGTGTAATATGAGTGTACGACTTCACTACCCAAAGGTCTTCGACAGCTTGTCAAGAACGGACTAGAGAATTTTGATGATCAGCTTGGGGGCTTCATGGATTTCGTACAAATACTTGATTGGGCTTTCGGGATGACTGGGCATGAGGGTAAGAGACAATCTGTAGAGGGGGCCAACTCAATCTTGGTAATAAATTCCCTTGGACAATAGCACAACAAAAGATGAGACTCAGGCAACATGATATTTTGACATAAGTTCACGATGCAGGAGGCACCGCAAACTCTCGATATGTTTGGAAGAATAACCAAACGAAGGAGGACACAACTCTATGTAGTGAGAAAAAATTCCTAAGGTCATGTTAAATCCCAAGGCTTGATGAACAAACAAAAGGATTTTCTTTGTCCAAGGGCGACTCATTATGCTGCCAATAATAAGAAAATACTTTTCCCTTCCTCTTTTTGGGGTATATTTGATTTTTTTTGTCTTTTTCAATAATTTTGGAAAGATTGAAAAAGAATAAAAGAATTCTACGTTACAAAGGAGGATTTAGTGTCACAAACATACTAGTTCCAAGTGCACGGGACACATGGATGGTCAGGGCAAAGGGACATATGCAGGAAAATGACACTCAGGAAAAATCCTCCATGGGCCAAAGGTGTAAAGACGCAGAGGCAAAGTGCTACATGGATTGTGTATAAGGCATGCTTTAGATGGTTTAGTTGAGAGAAACATGGAGCCAACATTAGTACAAACATGTAGGTATGCAAACACGATTAATAAGACACACAATGGTAACATCCTTCGATGTAACTTTAACGAGCCCAGAGAAGGTAAGCTCGATGGGTTTTCATATTTAGAGAGTTTGAAAAGGCATAAAAAGAAACTCCACTGGGGTACCTTTTTCGAAGATAGTCTAGTTGGCTTGAAAAAAAAAGGGTAAACTAATACCTACCATACGTCTATTCAAAACCATTTTAACGAGTGTGATAAAGACAAGATTACTCGACAATTTTTTCATTTTTAAGGAGTCTGAAAAAAGCTTAACGATGGACTCTGTCAGGAATGTTCTTCTGGACCAATTTAACGAGTGTGAAATAATAAGGTCACTCGACGATCTTTTCAATTTTAGGGATTCTGAAAATAGCTTAACTATGGACTCCGTGGGGGTTCCTTTTTAATAAATTTAGTCCCTCAGGCCCAAAACGGGTTAAAATCATACCTGAGAATACTCTTTTAGGGAACCAAATCTCCTAGAGTATACCTTTGTTTGTACAGTTGACTGTCCGGATGGAAAAAGGGGTAAAATACTGCTAGATAGACGTGACTTCAAATTTCAGTTTAGCGAGCATGAAGGTCAACAAGATCGCTCACCAATCTTTTTATTTTTAGAGGGTCTGAAAAGGGCTTAAAAGAAGACTCATCTTGTTTTGGGAGTCCCGAGGGTGAGGTCAAGAGTGATAATAAATCATGAAAATGAGGCTCAAACTCGTGATCAGGAAAAACTAATAAGGACTCCCGAGCCTATAGTCATTAGTGGTGGCATAGACACCAAAATGAAACCAGGATCTACCTAGGGCATCCATGTTAAGGTAGGCTCTACCACTAAAATATGACACTTCTAAAGCAGCAATGATGGTTTTGTGTCGCAAATCGGTGGGATCGATCCTATGGCATAGTGATAAAGACAATGAGATGCATAAAGTAGAGGTGGAATCCTAACTTAAATGCAACAAGTTGGAAAAATGACCTTTTACCAAAGGACCTTTAAAAAAGACCCAAATCTTCAAAAAGTTTCCCAATACCCAAAGTAACAATTATTGTAATAAGCCATAGAAAACTCCTGAACCATACTAAATGATTTTCAAATTAGAAAAAATGACAAAAAGGGTCCAAAAATTGACAAAAAGTGGCCAAAACGGTTTATAAATAGAAGCTGGCAGCTCATTATCACTATTGCAAATTGAGAAATTGACTAAAAGCCAAAGATACCCCTTTGTGAAAATAATTGATTCTGGGAGCTTTGGTGGATGGAATGAGCTTCCGATTGGACCAAGTAAGTACATACTAACCTTCTTGCATCTCCATTCTTTATTTAAGCATTTCGTTTTGTTTTTTTGGGGGGCATTGACCTTTAAAATGGTCGAACCTATGCATACATGGGATGTCTTAGGACAACCAGCGTATGCCTGCGTCCAGAGAAAATAATGCATGCGATCATATGCGACTATCTACATTACAACCCGCATATATCGTCCCTCGTAGGAAAAAATTAAAGAATACAAGGGCTAATCCCTCCTGAATTTGTCAATTGCAGGATGTATGTTCACTGGAGGGAGAGAGAGCATGAGGAATTTGATGTTGCGGTCTCAGATAACCCTGATGTGGTAGCTGCTCTAGCTCAATGCGGCTTGTTTAAGTTATTCCAGAGTGCATTTATGTGGGCACAACCTAGGTTGCTGAATTCCTTGATTGATTACTGGCACCCAGACGCGGAGGCGTTCATGCTTGAGGGACAGTCATTGACTCCAACGACTGAAGATATCTACTTTTTGACTGGCCTCTCAAGGAGATGGAAACTAGTCAACCTTCGCACGTTTCCTTCTGGGCCTCAAAACATAGCAGAGTTGATTAACCTCCATTGTGAGGTAGGTACTGACATGGTAGGTAGTTAGGTACCATTTCATAATATCAACAACCTATCGCTGAAAGCGATAGTTCTATTCATTGGGCAGATTACCAGATCCACAGCTTTACACCAGGCTTCCAGGGTGCACATGAATTGTGTAGTTTAGTGATTAAATGCACAAATCTTTGACTGGAGTACTAAATTACTTGACTGCATGAAAAGGCAGTTGACATATGTCAGATGTAGAGGCACATAAACTTTGGATTTGGTACTATCCTTTGTGCTTTCTTCTTTGAGAGGGTACCTAGTCTAAGTCCGAGGGCATGTAGCCTCCTCTTCAGCAGTGAACAGATGGGTGATGCTGTTGTCATGATAGGGGAGGGGGGAGGACTATTGAGGTCTTAGATGACAAGTTTTTCAATTGGTGGTCTCGACAAATTCTAGCAATAAAGGACTATCCCTATGTCAGAATTGACTTTTCTAGGGACCCACACATGGGCGTACTTCCCAGAGTGGTACGAGGAGAGCTAGGTAAGTTTGAATTTCATTTTTTTTTAATTTTTATGTTGTTTTGATATATATTTGTATACCAGAGTAATTGAAATATATGTGTTTGTTGTGTGTAAATGTGGGACCGGTGCATCCAACAGATTTTGCAAGGACTAGGCGACGTCCTCGACCAGACGCCGCACCTCCAGCCAGTGAGGCTGAGAGAGTTTTGAGATGGGTAGAGTAGAAATTTACCTCACTTACTCACACAGTCCCCATGGTAGAGATCAAGGATTTGCCACCATCTATGCAACCTCATGTACTGGGGGCACACGGACATGGGTCCAACTTTTTCGGCATTTGGAAAATGCCGTTGATCATTATAACAGGGCCAATAGGCTCTGTCCTTAGTTAGGTTGGACTGCTTACGTGCCGAGGGAACTACTTGTATATTTTTGAGGGCATAAGCCCCGTGACTCTTTACTGGATGTATTTTTGAGGCTCTTGCGTCCACCCATGTACTCTGATATTTTTGATATTATATATGGATTTTTATGTCTTTTTATGTCTTATGGATTACATATACTTTACAAATGTATTTACATGTGCATGTGTGTGTCTCTCTTACATGTGTACAAGATGCCAATCTAATATTTGATTAGCTAGAGTATCTGTAACTTGATTTAATCTCCTAGGAACATGAAAATATATAATATAATCAAAGCTTCATTCTAAGATACGTACCCTAAGGAATCGTTGGTGTAGAGTAGGATCATGAACACGACATACTCCATTTAATTGAGACACAACTAGATGAGTTTCTAAATAGACCCGGAGGTGAGAGATACCAAGTGACAAAGCATCACAAACTAACTCAATAACTGCACTGTATTCGAAAACATTGTTTGTGGTGTCGTCTAAACATATACCTCCTGAAGATAGCAACTGGCCATGAGGTGTGAAAATCACCCAAGCTATGGAGGTAAGCCTCCGAGTGTGCCAGCTAGTGTCATCCGTGAATCCAACGAACACCTCTGATTCACTTGACATTTTCCACAATGAAAAATATGACATCAAAAAATGACACGTCCATAAAACCAAAAACCCAAAAAGTAATAGTACAAAGACTATACATATATCACAAAAAGTCACCCAAGGTGACCCACCCATGAGTAATACTTTTTGAGGTAGAGCCCATTTCTAGGCTGCACCAAAACATTTCCCTCAAATTCCACCAGATGATAAGTGCCCTTCTATAGTACTTCTTTCACGATGAAAGGCCCAAACCACATGGGTTTGAACTTGCCTGCCCCCAGGGGGTCCTTATCTTGGTCATAGACTAGAACAAGGTTGCCTTCAGAGAAAATCTGAGGATGAACGGATCGATCATACTGACACTTGACTTTTTGTTTGTGAGCCTCGTTAGACAAGGTTGCATCACGACACTATTCATTGAGTTGTTTGAGGTATAGTAACCATTCTTCAAGTGGTGAAGTATCTGGCAATAAATGTACAACCAAATTTAACGATTGGATCTGGCATTCTATAGGAAAGACTGCTTCCAGCCCGTAAACGAGTTGAAAAGTTGAGAAATCGGTTGTAGTCTTAACAGACATTCGGTAAGCCCATAATGCCGAATATAACATCAAATGCCAATTTGACTTGGACAAATTGATTGTTTGTTGTAGAATGGTTTTAAGAGTTTTATTTACAGCTTCCACCTGACCATTCGCTTGGGGGTAGTAAGGTGATGAATGTTCCTGCCTCAACCCAAGATTTGATGTTAACTCGGTCATCATTTTATTCTGAAAGCGACTGCCATGGTCAGTGAAAATCTCTCTTGGGACACTGAACCTTGTGATTATATGGTTGAACAAAAAGAGAGCTCCTGTCTCCCCTTCATCTTTGAACATTGGCATAGCTTCGACCCACTTGGTGAAGTAGTCTACTGCTATGATGATATAGCGGTGCCCCCTTGCTGAAGGGGGGTTGCATGTAGTGTAATCAATCCCACATTTAGTGAAGGGACCAATGGTAATAACGAGAAACATGGGAGCGGGGTGTTCCCTCATCTTCTGAGAGAATATTTGACATGGGTGGCACTTCTTGACCGATTCAACACAATATTTGATTAATGTCGGCTAGAAGTAATCGACTCATAGAATATTCTAGGTTGTTTCCAACCCAAACAGATGACCACCACATGCTCCAGTGTGGAAATCGTTAAGCATGATTTCCTCTTCTTCATGAGTGATACATTGGTGAAGGATGCAGTCTACACCTCGACGATATGAAGTGTCCTCAAGTATGAGATAGTTCTTAGCCCGATGGCATATACGGTGACTCTCATCACGAGAAGAAGAGGCGGGACACTTCAAAGTCTAGAGATAGACAAGCACATCTCCATCCCAGGGGTTAGAAGATGTGATAAAAAAAATGTCTCCTTTGATAGGTGACTCGTCGAGTATAACATTACCTGAGTCGACTGGAAGTTCCGATATGAGTTCTACGAAGACCATTGAATTTTTGGATTTCACCGAAACGAATTCCAAGTCCAATTCCTGGAGGATAACTATCCATCTATTGATGTTTCTACCGATGACTTGTCATGTCAATACGTATTGAAATGGATTCATGATGGCAATGACGGTGGTCTTGCAAAAAAAATATAAAGACAGAACCATTGGACAGCATGAACTGCTACCAATGCAAGTTTTTCAATATGGGAATAATTGAGTTCCGGTCCAACTAGGCCTCATCTTAGGTAATAAATCACTTATTCTGAGAGTAAATCATCCTTCTAAACTAAGACCATACCGATGGTCGACTCTACAATGACCAAGTATAATAGGAAATCTTTATTATAATTGGGTGGCCAAAGCAGAGGGGTTGATATGAGGGCGATTTTCAATCTTGTGAAAGAGCGTTGAGTGAGTTTATCCCAATGAAAAGGAATGTCCTTTTTCAATAAACGCATAAAACCCTTTGTGATCTAGACATAGTTTGCGATGAAACATCGTATAAAATTTGCTTTGTCCTGCAGACTTTGAAGCTGAGGTATGGTTCACAGGGGAGGCAATTGAACTATTGCCTCAACCTTGAGAGGATCGACTATGATCCCTGTTGTCGAAATGATGAAACCTAATAGACGACCTGATGTGATGCAAAAATACACTTTTTTGGATTCCAGCGGATTCAATTATAGCGGTTCAAGGATAAGTCAGAGGTGTTCCGAATGATGAACTCTCTTACGAGATCGTGATGCTAAATCATCGAGATAAGCCTCGACTATTTGTTTAAAGTCATGGAAAGCAAAATACATGACATGTTGAAATGTAGCTCTAGCATTTTTCAAACCAAAAGGCATCTTACGATAGGTGAATGTACCCCATGGACAGATGAAAGCGGTTTTGTGTTGGTCTTTGGGTTTGATTTGGATCTGATTATATCCCGAAAAACCATCCATGAATGAAAAGGCCTTGCATCCTGCGCATTCATCGACTATTTGGTCAATAAATGGCATGGGGAAATTATCTTTTGGGCATGCGTTGTTCAGATCATGGAATTCCGTGCATATGTGAATCATACCCTATTTTTTATTGACTGACATAGGATTTGACACCCATTGAGTCAATTGGACGGGGTAGGTGAAGCCATATTTAAGTAGTTTCTCTACTTCAGCCTTGATAGTTGTTGCTTTCCTAGGATTGTCTGGACGAAGCTTCTGTCGGACCGGCTTGACATTAGGATAAGTCGTGATTTCATGTTCGACAATTCTGGGGTCTATGCCTGGAATTTTCTCGTAATACTGGGCAAAGACGTCACATAATTATTTAAATAAATATGTGTATATTTGAATCTCTTCGGGGGAGCAGTCTGCTCTAACAAAGATATTATCCATGAAGCCAGGGGTTCTGTAGATGTCAATAGGTATCATTTCAGCTATTTTTTCCATATTTCCTTCAGCATAAACTGTGTGTGTTGACAAAGGATTCATAGGACAATCTTTATCTCCATTCATGGTTAGAGTGAATTCTCCTGCTTCAATTCATCTTAACTCTGGGAGGAAGTAAGATCTATGATGAAGATCATCCTAGGGTCTGTCCAGACTAGTCATTGCCTCAATAATCACTTCATCTGAAGGCAAGAATAAGTCTAAATAATATGTATCAACAAGGGAACCTTGAGCCCAAATAGGCTCGAGCACCGGATCTAAATGTTATGCTAGAGTCAGATTAGGGTTGACAGAAGCTCATTGAATGATCGAGTATGCAACTTCTATCATGGAAAAAGGAATGGCCATGCTATGGTGCTTTGTCCCTTCCATCGTAAAGGATGGGGAAGGAAGGGTCCATGGATTGTAAAAGTACATTGTGTGAAATGATGAGATTTGAAAAATTTCAGCCCGAGGCTAGTCGGGGAAAACCGTCATTTAATGGACATTCTCGATCAAAGGGGAGTAATCGAAAGTACCCATCAATGATGGGCACAAACCAACCCCTACATTGATGATGTTAGGCTGTGTGTTATCAATCATCGAGACCGTGGAGACTCTTGATGAAGGGTTAGGACGAGAGAAGGATAACTGATCAATGGTCACAATCTGACCCTCATGAGGAAACAACAAGACCCGAAACATTGTCACGACCACTGCTTGCATAGCATAGGTCCAACTCCTACCTAACAAAAGATTGTAGTAGAGGGACAAATCGACCACTTCAACTTCGACACACACAGTTTTACCCCCTAACTGGACGGGGAAAGAGGGGATGATCCCATGTGGTCAGAAAGAACGACCGTCAAAAGATGTAAGTAGAGTAGGTGATGGAGAAAAAATGGGTTGGCTAATGGCCTTCCAACATGCCAAAGACATCACGCATGTTGAGGAACCCTCATCCACCATTGTACAAAAAATATTCTAGGTAAAAGTTTTCATGGTGTAAGCCACTACTATCTGAAAAGCGACGTGGTAAGGAAGACGAGGTTTTAAGTCATAGGTATCAAGCATGATCGTTCCCAGATGACAAGTCTCGACAGAGCCTAAGGCATCTAACAGGGCCTTTCTTTGGGAAGGGAAACTTCGTAGGACTTCCAAAGAAGACATCGCATAAGGGGTTTGTGATAGATCCTTCACCACATAGTAGATCTAGGCAACCCTTACGTTTGGGTTGTAAGAAGCTTTCTTGAATGAACCTTTTGGGATGCGCATCTTTGTTTCTCCCAATGTATTCTCAATCTGAAGAGGAAGAGGTGGGTTTTCAGTGTCTTTACCCTTCTTAGAGGTTCCTAGATTTCCATAACCATGTGCTCTAGTCATTATATACGCATCACCTTTCATCATATAGATGTTTGTGGACAAAGGATTACTTGAAGACGGAGGGGGTCCTTGATTGACCCCTTCCGTGCTCGAGGAGGCTTGAGTTAGATTTTTCCCATGTGGGAATGGGTTTATTAACATGGTAGGCTGTTGTTGTGCCAATAAATTCTAGTCCTCCGCAAGCCGAGGGAACTGATGGGTTAGGTGGTCTTCCTTGCAAAGATTACAAGGATACTTTGACCTCTTATTTTTAGTGTCGCCCTAGACAACATTATCGGTGGGTTTCTTATTCCCCTTACCCTTTTTTCATTGTTTCTTCTTTCCATCAGGCTACTGGGTGGCCTTTAGGTTTGTCATTTTCACACTGTGTACATCCAACTTTTGGGTAGGGGGAGCAGCCGAACCAGTGGTTTGGCTACCCGTTGTCTGTTGTATCGACAATTGTTGCAATTGATTTGATAATGGATCAGTGAGATTGGTTTGTGCTGAACCAATAATTCCATCAGCATGTGGTCCAGACCTTTGTCTGGTTTTGTCAAGGATTGACCTCGGTGCATCTGGAAAAATCTCGTAGAGTAAACAAGATTGAGAGTAAATTAGCTCTAGTTGTTGTGCTCTCATTATCACGTCTTCCTCGAAAAATACTCTGGATGTTGTAACGTCTTTAGATAATTGTGGTACCAAAGACTTAAGGAACCACTCTAGAAGGAATGCTGGTGGGATTGGCACTTTGATCAAACTCTTCTGGCGTCTCCATTCTCGAATATGATTTGAGATATGGTCCACTTTTTTCTGCTTGAAATTGACCAGTAATTCGGTGTCGACGTCGTATCTCATAGGTAATTGGAAATGGTTAAGGAAATCCATTGCTAATTCGTTGAAGGAAGAGTATCGTGAGTGGTCAAGTTCAATGTACCATTTCGCAAAACTCCCTATGAGAGTGCATTGAAACAATCAAAAGTGAACAGATTCATCTCTTAATGAGTTGAACGTGCACCATAAGTGGAAGGTAGTCACGTGATCACCAGGATCTTCGTTAGGCTTGGCCTCAAACTTTGGAATGTACGAAGGCAACTTGGTCAGCATAGGAGGCCAACTCGGATCATGATAGATGGGGTCATTTAAGAGCCTTGTCAAATATGACAAGTGCAGAGTTTCCAGAAATGGTAGTTTGGGTTGTGGATTGTAGCTGGGGAAAAAGGAGCGTGGGGATTGAATGGCACCAGGTTGCTAGGAAAAGTTAGGTTGCTGGCTAGGGCTCTGGTAATAACTATGACCATGACCAATAGATGCATTGGGCACTTGTTGAGACATCATTTGCTGGTTCCTATAATAAGACATAAAGGGATGATCTTGTGTCGCATTTCAAGGATTCTTGGGGGGGTTTCCCCCTACCGATCCGATGGGTAGAGGCATTGGGCCTATTGAAAATTCAACAAGAAAGAAGTGTCTAATTTACTTTTCCCTTAATTAAATTAGACAATAAATATTAATCTATTATCTCATTCATAACTGAGTGATTTGGAATTCTAACAGAATTATAAGTGTAGTTAAGTGAGTTAATATCAATTGTACTAGTTGTAACTAAACATGCACTAGTGAGAGTTCAGTTAATCAGTGAACTCACATGCAACTGAAGATTCGCCATGGTTAACTACATGCATGTCAGTTCCAATAGAGATCCAGTTGAGATAACAGGTGAAAGGGACAGTTTGGCTATCAATTGTGATTTGTTCACACATGCAGTGAATATGCTTATGAACATGTACAAATGAGGTAATTGCATTCATTCGATTCATTGTGAGAATTCAGATTGCAGAGTTTGTGCAGAGGAGGCAGGCTATCTGGACATGGAAATTGGCATAGGTATTTGTTGATTTGTGTATGACTGTGTGAGACGATTGTATTGTACTGAGAGCTCTTGGATTAGATTTTTGTATGAGATTGTTTCATGATTCATGATATACATAATATATGATAGTGGGGTTTTTATCTTTACGCTTTCCCGGTAAAATTTCTTTGTTGTGTGTGTTATCACTGAAATTTCGTCCGCACAGGGCGACAAGAACTCCGCAACATCAGCACAGAAAAACAGTCATTCATGGCACAAGGATTAACTCCACAGCACAACAAAAGGGCCAAAACTATACAAAATTGGCTAAAAAATTAA
>ML785973.1:293008-365801 GCA_009831015.1 Picea engelmannii
TTTTCCCTTAATTAAATTAGACAATAAATATTAATCTATTATCTCATTCATAACTGAGTGATTTGGAATTGTAACAGAATTATAAGTGTAGTTAAGTGAGTTAATATCAGTTGTACTAGTTGTAACTAAACATGCACTAGTGAAAGTTCAGTTAATCAGTGAACTCACATGCAACTGAAGATTCGCCATGGTTAACTACATGCATGTCAGTTCCAATAGAGATCTAGTTGAGATAATAGGTGAAAGGGATAGTTTGGCTATCATTTGTGATTTGTTCACACATGCAGTGAATATGCTTATGAGCATGTACAAACGAGGCAATTGCATTCATTCGATTCATTGTGAGAATTTGGATTGCAGAGTTTGTGCAGAGGAGGCAGGCTGTCTGGACACGGAAATTGGCATAGGTATTTGCTGATTTGTGTATGACAGTGTGAGATGATTGTATTGTACCGAGAGCTCTTGGATTAGAGTTTTTTATGAGATTGTTTCATGATTCATGATATACATAATATATGATAGTGGGGTTTTTAGCTTTACACTTTCCCGGTAAAACTTCTGTGTTGTGTGTTATTGATATTTCACTTTGTGCATTGTGGTTGTGATCGTGGTTTAAATTGCTTCCGCAAAAGTAATAGTAGAAGTGATTCTGTATTTAACAATAGAGGAACTTATTAGATCAAGATAATCACAGGAATACATTAATTTGTATCGAAATTTCTACAGGGCCTTACCCAGGGTTCCACTGGGTATGGAAAGGGTTGGCCCCGATCAACATCTCTGGCAAGGGGACTGGTCCCTGCCATAGATTCCAAGATCCTCGTGAGGAAGGAAATCCTAAGTGTGCCACCTGTGCAAGAATAGTACCTTGTACATGATGTGGTCGTCCATAACCAGGGTTGCCTTCGGCCGAAATGGCAACTGACGAGAAAGATTTGTTACCAAATGTGTCGAACGAAGAGAAAGGTTTCGAGCCAACCAACATATTACAATGAGGGAGTACTTGACTACCTGCTCCAAACAATTTTATGTTAGGCCCAGCAGAGTGTTGAGGAACACCGTTGAGTGAGGGGGACGAAGGGGGTATATGGCCCCCGCTGTAAGGGAAAGAGATAAAGGGTGTGGAAGTTCCCCCAATAGATCCTTGTAGAGGAGCATTGGAACTCCCTTTTCCCAGACCCAAATTTCCTAGAGTGGAGGATGAAAATACAGTACTCGTACCGAAGCCAGGCATCCCGTATGAGAAAGGAGAGCCTATCATGTTATGAGAAAACATAGTAGTGATCGCCACCATAGATGGAATCAGACTGTTGCTCGAGGTAGAAGCAGTCGAGACCATGGTGTCCCAGACTGACGATGGTTGGTTAGGAGGTGGAACACCCCCAGTAGTGATAGTCATGAAGGAAATAACAATATTCCCTGAAGAAGTGGCAGTGTTTTCTTCCATTGTTGCTGGTGACACTACCGGATGCTCGTAAGGTAGAACCTGTACGACAATGTATGTTGATATATTAGTGATGGGATGGTTGTAAGGACCAAGAGCCTTTTCTCTAAGGTTAGAAATGATTGGTTCCTTCAGAATCAAAAGTTCTTCTCTTGAATATGGGTTGGGCATAGTTTATTGTAACCTAGTTGTCTCAAAAGACCCTTACTAGTCTAATTTTTTCCTTAGCGGTGGCAGGGGGGGGGTTCGAGGTCAATCGACGACAATCCCAAAAGCCTTTGTGACTGCCAAAACTCCTGATCCTCCACTGTGTGAGAATATCAGAGACCCACTAGGGAAATCTATAATCGTTTGAAAACCAACACGCAAAAAAAAATACCTATGAGATAAAACAATCAGTCACTAACTAGTTCGAAGAACAGTTAGAACAACCAACACTAGAGAAACTTACTGGTGCAAGTGAAAATCGAATACGGAAGAACCCTCCAGGTATACTCTACAAAGCGTGGCCTGATGTATGTCCTAGGTACTGCGGTATACCCCCACAGTCACCTGTGTAAGTCACTAGAAAGATAGGCAACTAGGTTTCCAAACACAAACAGTCACCAGGCGGATATAGTCGACAATCGGGTGGATCACAGTGAGCAGGGTATCAAGCCCGAAACCTATCATGGGTATTGAAATCAAGTGTTTTGGAAGATGACTAAGGACCTCGAACAGATTCGAGACCCATGAAGCTCCGTGGCAAATGCAATCAACAAAATCCCAATACAAACCCTCTATATGCGTTCCCCACTACATTTGGTCTGGATTTGGAGGGGTTATCTCCGCTACCTTTCATTACGCGACCTCATGTTTAGCGTCTGTGTTAGAGGGGGGTCCCGGATAAATTTTACGATACTGGACTTTTTACACTCCCTAGCACAGACTCTTATGTTTGTTTTTCAACCTTGAAGAGTTTCTTCTCTAATCCTAAATCAAGGCTCTAGCCTAGACTAGCTGATGTACCCTACAAAACATAAAGTCTAGTTGATTTTAATTAATCGTTAATTTTTGGGCTTGTATTAAGTCAAAGGTTATGAAAGTGAAACTAGTGATTTTTTGAGAGATGAAAGAGAAGATAAACAACAAGCTAGAAAAAAAAATAACTTCTTCTTCACAAATTCATATTTTATCTTTTTAAATTTTTTTAAACAACTTTTCAAATTTTTTCTTTCTAAGATATTTTAACTGAAAAAATAAAAAAAAGATTTCACTCGACTACAAGCTACTCATTGTCCTAATTCAATCAGCCAAGAACTTATGAAAAAAATCTTTTTTCTATTGATTAATGTAAACAAATAACTTTTTAACCAAACCAAGAAGTAAAAAATTTCAACATGCTTCAAAATACTAGAATTGAAAAATTGATTCCTTTTCTTTTTTCTAAAGGAAGAAAAAAGATAAAGTGAAGAAAAAATAGAAACCAAAAAGAAATTCTGGCCCTACTGCGGATCACAGGGATTCGTTTGACCAAACCTCAAAAAGGTTGATCTCAAAAAGACTCACATATTTGTCTAAGACTCTATTACAGAAAATTCAAGAAATCTGTTTGATGAAAAGAAAACTATGCTATGGTCAAACCTAGGCTACCAACTGTGATCACAGAGACTAGGGAAGAGAACAAAAATACTGATCCATATGGATGTTGGTGGCCTCCCAACTATTCCAACTAGTTCATTTTGGTAGTTTTCCAGTTTTTTTCCTAGTTTTCAGGTCCCTGACTTGAGGGGCTGTTTTGAGGCCCTAAACAACATTTTTAAAGATCTCCATAGTCGAAAATGCCCATTATTAGATTAGAAAAAAATGTGTATTCCTCGGATAGACATTTCCAAAGGGGTTTCGCACGCCTAAAACAGAGATCATATGCAAAAGTTACGACCCTGGGAAGTTGACTGACTAACTTACCCAAACGGGGCCCACATGACTTTTGGTGCTTCGTCTCCTAAGGTTAGGTTTTTGGATGTCTAGGGTTTTTGACATTCCTATTTATTGTAAAAAGGCCTTTATAGCCTCATTGTAATCATAGTCTTGTGAATGAATGAATCCGTCACATCTCTTCTCAGAGATAAGATGCCACCATTCCAACAAGCTTGTTTTCCGCTGCATTTTACAGTTTCAACTTATTTCCTTATTGAAAAGAAAACCAGTTTTACTGTATCTCTGTTATTCTATGTTAAGCATATTTTAATAATCTACATTCATTTTGTTCTTCTCATAAAATCTGGATCAGTGGTATCAGAGTGGTCTGCTCCTTGTCATCTTAATGCATGTCCCCAACGAGGTCTGGGTACAAAGAATTGGGTCTCGAGCTTGTTTCTCTTGAGGACAAAAGCTCTCGCACACCCAAACGACCTCTCATGGAAGGAGAAAATAAAGATGAAGGGAAAAGAGATCTTTTTAGAATGTTTCTTGAGGAATCCCTCATGCAACAGAGGAACGAGATGATGGATAGTTTTGTGCAAATCCTTCGGCGGCTACCAACAAGCGAAGCATCTTCCTTGAGCGGAAGCTCCGCCCCCTTAAAGGTACAAATGAACTTTGATATTTCTATATTTGAAGGTCAGATAGACGCAGACGCTGTAGACAAGTGGTTGAATCTACTAGAAAGGTACTTTTTTGTCCATAACTTTTCAAATAGAGAAAAAATTACTTTTGCACTCTTTAAAGCCATTCCCCATATGAAAGATTAGTGGGAAACGTTCTATGAGCAAAAGGAAACAGAGGAAACCTCATTATTTACAGTCACGACCACCTGGGAATCCTTCAAGGATGTTATTAAGGAACAATACTACCCTGTTGGAAGCTATGATGACTTGTATACCAAATGTAACACACTGCGTCAAGAAAGAGACCAAGCAGTGCCATATTTCACAAATATCTTCCATACCCTGCGCACCAAGATGGGTATCAAAGATTCAGAGTGACATCTAGTGCTCAAGTACCACGGTGCTCTGCATAGATACATCCAGACTGAAATGGATTTTATGGACATCTCATCCTTGGGCGCAGCCTATCGATATGCCATCAAAATCGAGCAGAAGCTCAAAGAAATGACGCGACAATTTGGGCCTGGGAACCCCTCGTAGAAAAAACCAGGAAAGGGCGCCCCCAACCTACAAAACAAAGGACAAAGAAAAGGTGGACAGTATCAGGACAACCAGTCTAAGCCGCAAGCAAAGAAGGATACCGGGAAGTGGTGCGACTTCCATAAGAGCCCTTGGCATAACACTGGTGATTGTCACTCAAAGCAGTCGTTGGTGGCCGAAGTGAAAGCCTTTGAATTAGATGTGGGTTTTGACTCTGAGTCAAAACCAGAAAGGGGAAGACAGATCATTGACGCAGAGTCTAGTTCCACCGTTTCTACCACCAAGCTCCATCCTAATGAACCAGACAAGACAGAAGAAGGCGAGCGCATTTTCCATTCGTAAATGTGGGTAAAAGGCACCCTGCTGCACTTCATCGTTGATAGTGGTAGCCAGAAGAACCTCAACTCAGTAGAGGTTGTCAAGTGGCTGGACCTGCCGACAACGCTGCACCTAGATCCCTACACCATTGGATGGCTCCACTAAGGAAGCGATCTCCACGTCAGCCAACAGTGTTGACTGTCGTGTGGCATCAAGCCCTTCAAAGATGAGGTATTGTGTGATGTTGCACCTCTCAAAGTTTGTAATGTTATTTTGGGCCAACCTTATTTATGGAAATGTCATGTTGTATATGAGTCTAGGCCTTGTAGTGCTATTATTACTTTGAACAAGAACTTGTACAGGATACCCAAGGCAGTCCCTCCTAGTGCTATTTCCTTGATCTCTGCCAAGCAATGCAGGAAGGTCATCTCTCAGACCAGGAAATTTGTCTTCTTCATGATTCGCTCTCAAAGTAAGAGAAAGATCACAGCCACATCCAGGGCCTTTGCGACCGATCTCTCCACACAATAGAAGCAAGTGGATAAGGTCATGGAAGAATACTCAGATGTATTCTTCTCTCCTACTGGGGTTCCTCTACATTGCTAAGTCAAGCATCCCATCGATCTGACCCCAGGCGCACCGCTACCCAATGGGTTGATCTACTGCTGCTCTCTGTTAGAAAATGAGGAGATTAAGAGGCAGATCCAAGAAATTCTCCACAAGGGGCACATCTGTCCCAGCTCATCGCCTTGTGGGAGACCAATCATACTGGTGTAGAAGAAAGATGTGACCTGGTGACTCTTCATTGATTACCGGGCCCTGAATAAAATCACACTCCGGAACCGGTACCTGATTCCCCGAATTGACGACCTCCTTGATCAACTCATGTGGGCCAAATACTTCAGTAAGATTGATCTGAAGTCTAGCTACCAACAATTCCCAATAGAACATATAGATGTATGGAAGACCACCTTCAAGTCAAAAGAAGGTCCTTTTGAATGGTTGGTCATGCCCTTTGGTTTGACAAATTCTCCAGCAACTTTTATGAGGATGATGGATGATATTCTGCGACCTTTCACTAGTACTTTTGTAATGGTGTATCTGGATGACATCCTCATCTATAGAAAGACTTGGGCAGAACACTTGCAACATATTCAGTAGGTTTTGCACACCTTGTGGCAGCACAAACTATTTGAAAACTTGGAAAAATGCTCCTTTGACATGGACAGGGTCCACTACTTAGGCTACATCATTGATCAACATGGTGTGCATGTGGATCCAACCAAGATCTAGGTCATCCGTGACTGGCCATTCCCAACCACACTCTCCGAGCTTCAGAGCTTCTTGGGCCTCACCAATTTCTATCGCACGTTTGTGCTGAGATTCTCTCATATCGCACGGGCCCTGAGCCAAGTAACCAGGGGTGGCAGTAAGGAAATTTTTTTTTGGGGCCTGTCCCAACAACAAGCCTTCAATGACTTGAAGCAGCTCTTGTGCTCATCCCCAATACTTTCATTACCAGACCCGCAGCATCCCTTTGATATCGAGATAGATGCTTTAGACTATGCTGTGGGAGCCATTCTCACTCAACATGGCCACCCTGTGGCATATCATAGTGAGACACTATCAGATGCTGTCCGTAAGTACCCTACTTATGACAAAGAAATGTACTCCATTGTGCAAGCCTGTCACTAGTGGAGACATTACATTCTGGGGAGGGAGACAGTCATCCACACTGATCACAAGCAACTACAATTCATGCAGACCTAAGGCAAATTGCAGAATGACCATTATTAGAAGTGGTCCACATACTAACAACAGTTCCACCTCAACATCAAGTATAAAACAAGAAGTACCAACCAAGTTGCTGATTGCCTCAACCAACCTCTAGTTGCGACACTCACAACGGTGCTAGACTCTTGTGGCCATGAGACCTCTGGATGGCCACACCTCTATGAGACAGACCCTAACTTCTCCACCACCTACCAAATGTTGGGATCAAACTCAATGTTCACTTATTTCCATATTTAGGATGGGTTGTTGTGTCGTTTGGGCCATCTCTGTGTTCCATCAAGCGAGCATGCAAAGCTGATCTGGGAATCTCACTACAGTCGGGTAGCAGGACACTTTGGCATTAAAAAGACAGTGGCAGTGATGCAAAATCATTTCTACTAGCCAAAACATCGATAGGATGTTGGCAAGTATATCAGGTCCTGCACTGCCCGCGCTATTGCAAAACTGACCACTAAGAAACAAGGCATGTACACCCCTCTTCCTACTCCTGACAATCCGTGGGAATCCATATCCATGGACTACATGTTAGGCTTCCCATCCACCAAGAGGGTCAATGACTATATTTTTATGGTTGTTGATCACTTTTCCAAGATGGCGATTTTGGCCGCCTGCAAGAAGAACATCACTGGAGAGGCCACTCCCAATATCTTCTTTGAACGCGTATGGGTACACTTTGGGATCCCAAAAACCATTGTCTCAGATCGAGATAGTTGGTTCCTTAGCACATTCTGGTCGAGCCTCTGGTCACTGTTGGATACCAAGCTCACCAAATCCACTGCCTTCCACCCCCAGACAGATGGCCAAACTAAGGTCATCAATCGAATGATGTACATATCCTATGCATGTACAATTCCAAGCACCCCCACACATGGGATGAGAGTCTTCCCTATGTCCAACATAGCTACAACTGAGCCCTACATAGATCAACTGGTCACAACCCCTTTTAGGTGGGGTTGGGATTCCAACCATTGGGCTCCATGGATGTTGCACTACCCTTGGTGAAAACCTCAGCCGACTCGTCCCCTGCTTCACCAGAGGCTGACAAAGCCACCTAGTTCATTGAGAGGATCCATCACATCCTCCAATAGGTTTGGTATATTTTACAGAAGTCCAATGCCAAATACAAGTAGCGCCATGATCAACACTGGGTGCCACATAAGTTTCAGGTGGGTGACAAAGTTTGGTTGCACTTGCAGAAAGAACACCTTGCAGGGTCCCATCGGAAGCTTCTCCCACTCCAGTATGGTCCATACACCATCACCAAGGCTACGGGTGACAATGCTTTTGTGCTCAACATTCTCCCTTTCTTGGCCTGCACATAGTCTTCAACGTGGCTCTCCTTCGGACATATTTCCCACCATTATTGGACACCTCAGAGATAGCAGAGTAGTTGACACCAACAGAAATCAACCCTAACTGCATGCAACAAGAATCTAATGATCATATTGTGGACACATAGATCAAGGGCACCCGACAACAAAGGATCCAGCTTTATCGAGTTGTCAAAGCAGGGCATCTTCTGCACCAAGGCAAGTGGCTCACCCGGGGCCAAATTCAGCAGAAATTTCCTCATCTGATGGGGGGACTCAATGAAATGGTTCATTTTGGTAGTTTTTTTTCTTAGTTTTCATGTCCCTGACTTGTGGGGCCGTTTTGAGGCCCTAAACAACGTTTTTATAGATCGCCACTATCGTTAATGTCGTTTATTATATCAAGCCCAAATGTGTATTCCTCAGATAGACCTTTCCAATGGGCTATCGTGCACCTAAAATGGAGATCGTATGCAAACGTTACGACCCTAGGAAGTTGACCGACTAACTTACCCAAACGGGGCCCACATGACTTTTGGCGCTTCATCTCCTAGGGTTAGGTTTTTGGATGTCTAGGGTTTTTGACATTCTTGTTTATTGTAAAAAGGCCTTCAGAGCCTCATTGTAACCATCTTCTTGCGAATGAACACAGTTGTCACATCTCTTCTCAGAGATAAGCCATCACCATTCTAGCAAGCTTGTTTTCCACTACATTTTACAGTTTCAGCTTATTTCCTTATTGAATAGAAAACCAATTTTACTGTATCTTTTTTATTTTGTGTTAAGCATCTTTTAATAATATATATTCATTTTGTTCTACTCATAAAATCTAGATCAGTGGTATCAGAGTGCTCTGCTCCTTGTCATCTTAATACATGTCCCCAATGAGGTCGGGGTACAAAGAATTGGGTCTCCTTCTTGTTTCTCTTGAGGACAAAAGCTCTCACACACCCAAATGACCTCTCATGGCAGGAGAAAATAAAGATGATGAGATAGGAGATCCTTTCAAAATG
Organism: Picea engelmannii; assembly: GCA_009831015.1. Classification (NCBI taxonomy): domain Eukaryota; kingdom Viridiplantae; phylum Streptophyta; class Pinopsida; order Pinales; family Pinaceae; genus Picea; species Picea engelmannii. The sequence continues at coordinate 302,016 of ML785973.1, forward strand.
TTTCTTGAGGAATCCCTCACACAACAGAGGAATGAGAAGATGGATAGTTTTACGCAAATCCTTCGGCGGCTACCAACAAGCAAAGCATCTTCCTCGAGTGGAGGCGCCGCCCCCTTCAAGGTACGAATCAACTTCGATATTCCTATATTTGAAGGTCAGATAGACACGGATTCTATAGACAAGTGGTTGAATATACTAGAAGGGTATTTTTCTGTCCATAACTTTTCAAATAGAGAAAAAATTACTTTTGCGCTCCTCAAAGTCGTTCCCCATGTGAAAGATTGGTGGGAAACGGTCTGTGAGAAAAAGGAAACAGAGGAACCCTCATTATTTGTAGTCATGACCTCCTGGGAATCCTTTATGGATGCTATTAAGGAACAATACTACCCTGTCGGAAGCTATGACGACTTGTATACCAAATGTACCACACTGCGGCAAGAAAGAGACCGAGCAGTGCCAAATTTCATAAATATCTTCCATACCTTGCGCACGAAGCTAGGTATCAAAGATTCAAAGTGACATTTGGTGTTCAAGTACCGTGGTGCTCTGCATAGATACATCTAGACTGAAATGGAATTTATGGACATCTCATCCTTAGGTGCGGCCTATCGATATGCTGTCAAAATCGAGCAGAAGCTCAAATAAAAGACGTGACAATTTGGGCCTGGGAACCCCTCGCAACAAAAACCAGGAAAAGGTGTCCCCAACCTACAGAACAAAGGACAGAGAAAAGATGGAAAGTATTAGAACAACCAGTCCAAGCCGTAAGCAAAGAAGGAAACTAGAATACAAATAAGGATACTGGGAAGTGGTGCGACTTCCATAAGAGCCCTTGGCATAACACTGCTGATTGTTGCTCAAAGAAATCACTGGTGACCGAAGTGAAAGCCTCTGAATTAGATGTGGGTTTTGACTCTGAGTCATAACCAGAAAGGGGAAGACAGATCATTGATGTGGAGCCCAGTGCCACTGTTTCTACCACCAAGCTCCAGCCTAATGAACTAGACGAGTCAGAGGAAGGAAAGCACCTTTTCCATTCACAGATGTGGGTAAAATGAACCCCGCTGCACTTCATTGTTGATAGCAGTAGCTAGAAGAGCCTCATCTTAGTAGAGGTCATCAAGCGGCTAGACCTACCGACAATGCCACACCCACACCCCTACACCATTGGATGGCTCCGCTAAGGAAGTGATCTCTGCGTCAGCCAACAGTGTCGGTTGTCGTACGACATCATGCCCTTCAAAGATGAGGTATTGTGTGATGTTGCTCCTCTCAAAGTTTGTAATTTTCTTTTGGGATAGACTTATTTATGGAAATGTCATGTTGTATATGAGTCTAGGCCTCGTAGTGTTATTATTTCTTTGAACAAGAAATTGTACAGGATACTTGAGGCAGTCTCTCCTAGTGCTATTTCCTTGATCTCTACCAAGCAATGAAGGAAGGTCATCTCTCAGATCGGGAAATTTGTCTTCTTAGTGATTCTCTCTCAGAGTAAGAGAAAGATCGCAGCCACATCCAGGACCTCTGTGGCAGATCTCTCCACACAACAAAAGCAAGTGGATAAGGTCATGGAAGAATACTCAGATGTCTTCTCCTCCCCTATCGGGGTACCTCTGCACTGCTAGGTCAAGCATCCCATCGATTTGACCCCAGGCATACCACTACCCAATGGGCCGGTCTACCACCGCTCTCTGTTAGAAAACATGGAGATCAAGAGGCAGATCCAAGAAATTCTCCACAAGGGGGACATTCATCCCAGCTCGTTGCCTTGTGGGAGCCCAATCGTACTGGTGTAGAAGAAAGAACGGACCTTGCGACTCTGCATTGATTACTGGGCCCTGAATAATATCAAAGTCCGGAACCGGTACTCGATTCCCTGAATCGACGACCTCCTTGATCAACTCACAGGGGCCAAATACTTCATTAAGATTGATCTGAAGTCTGGCTACCACCAGGGCCCAATAGAACATACAAATGTATGGAAGACCGCCTTCAAGTCATAAGAATGTCCTTTTGAATGGTTGGTCATGCCCTTTGGTTTGACAAATGGTCCAACAACTTTTATGAGGATGATGGAGGATATCCTATGACCTTTCACCAATACTTTTGTAGTGGTGTATCTGGATGATATCCTCATCTATAGCAAGACTTGGGAGGAGCACTTGCAGTATATTCAACAGGTTCTGCACAACTTGCGGTAGCACAAACTATATGTAAACTTGGAAAAATGATCCTTTGGATTGGACAGGGTCCACTACTTAGGCTACATCATTGATCAACATGGTGTGCATGTGGATCTAGCCAAGATCCAGGTCATCCATGACTTTCCATCCCCAACCACACTCTCTGAGCTTCGGAGCTTCTTGGGCCTCGCTAATTTCTATTGCAGGTTCGTGTTGGGATTCTCTCATATCGCATGGGCCCTCAGCCAAGTAACCAGGGGTGGTGGTAAGGAAAAATTTGTGTGGGACCTATCCCAAAAACAAGCCTTCAATGAATTGAAGTAGTGCTTGTGCTCATCCCTGGTACATTCATTACTGGACCCACAACATCCCTTTGAGATCGAGACAAATGCTTCAGACTATGTTGTGGGCATCGTTCTCACTCAACATGGCCACCCCATGGCGTATCATAGTGAGACACTATCAGATGTTTTCTGTAAGTACCCTACTTATGACAAAGAAATGTACTCCATTGTGCAAGCATGTCGCCTGTGGAGACATTACATTTTGGGGAAGGAGACAATCATCCACACTAATCACAAGGCACTACAATTCATGTAGACCCAAGGCAAATTGCAGAATGACCTCCATCAGAAGTGGTCCACATACTTACAATAGTTCCACATCAACATCAAGTATAAAACATGAAGTACCAACTGAGTTTCTGATTGCCTCAACTAACCTCTAGTTGTGGCACTCACCACGGTGCTAGAATCTTATGGCCATGAGACCTTTGGATGGCCCCACCTCTATGAGATAGACCCTAACTTCTCCACCACCTACCAAATGTTGGGATCAAACTTAGTGGTCACTGATTTCCATCTTTAGGATGGGTTGTTGTGTTGTCTGGGCCATCTCTGCGTTCCATCAAATGAGCACATGAAGATGATCTGGGAATACCACTATAGTCGGGTGGCAGGACAGTTTGGCATCGGAAAGACAATGGCAGTGCTACAAAAACATTTCTACTGGCCAAAACTTCGACAGGATGTCGAGAAGTATATTAAGTCCTGCACTGCCCATACTATTGCGAAACCGACTACTAAGAAACAGGGCCTATACACTCCTCTTCCTACTCCTGACAAGCCATGGGAATCCATATCCATGGACTACATGTCAGGCCTCCCGTCCACCAAGAGGGACAATGAATGTGTTTTTGTGGTTGTTGATCGCTTTTCCAAGATGGCGATTGTGGCCACCTGCAAGAAGAACATCACTGCAGAGGTACACTTTGGGATCCCAAAAGCCATTGTCTCAGATCGGGATAGTCGGTTCCTCAACACATTCTGGTCGAGCCTTTGGTCACAATTGTATACCAAGCTCACCAAATCCACTGCCTTCCACCCCCAGACAGATGGCCAAACTGAGGTCGTCAATCAAATGATCATACATATCCTGCACATGTACAATTCCAAGCACCCCTGCACATGGGATGAGAGTCTTCCCTATGTCTAGCATAGCTACAATCGAGCCCTGCATAGCTCAACTGGCCACAACCCCTTTCAGGTGGGGTTGGGATTCCAACCATTGGGCCCCATGGATGTTGCACTACCCCTATTGAACACCTCAACCGACTCAACCCTTGCTCCACTAGAAGCTGACAAAGCCACCTGGTTCATTGAGAGGATTCATCACATCTGCCAATAGGTTCAGGATATTTTATAGAAGTCCAATGCCAAGTACAAGCAACTTCATGATCAACACTGAGTGGCACATAAGTTTCAGGTGGACGACAAAGTTTAGTTGCACCTACAGAAAGAACACTTTGCAGGGCCCCATTGGAAGCTTCACCCACTCCAGTATGGGCCATACACCATCACCAAGGTTGTGGGTGACAATGCTTTTGTGCTCAACATTCCCCCTTTCCTTGGCCTGCACCTAGTCTGCAACGTGGCTCTCCTTTGACCATATTTCCCACCATTATTGGACACCTCAGAGATAGCAGAGAAGTTGACACCAATAGAACTCAACCCTAATTGCATGAAACAGGAATCCAGTGATCAGATTGTGGACATACAGATCAAGAGCACCCAACAACAAAGGATCCAACTTTATCAAGTTGTCAAAGCAGGGCAGCTCCTGCACCAAGGCAAGTGGCTCATTCGGAGCCAAATTCAGAAAACATTTGCTCATCTGATGGGGGAAATCAACCCAATGGATACCATTGCTTCATAAGGGGAGAGGATTGATCCATATGGATGTCAGTGGCCTTCCACCTATTCCAACTGGTTCATTTTGGCAGTTTTTTTCCTAGTTTTCAGGTCGCTGACTTGCGGGGCCATTTTGAGGCCCTAAACAACATTTTTAGAGATCGCCACAATCGAAAATGTCCTTTTTTAGATTAGGCCAAAATGTGTATTCTTGGATAGACCTTTCCAATGGGTTATCGTGCACCGAAAACGAAGATCGTATGTAAAAGTTACAACCCCGGGAAGTTGACTGACTAACTTACCCAAACGAGGCCCACATGACTTTTAGCGCTTCATCTCCTAGGGTTAGGTTTTTGGATGTCTAGGATTTTTGACATTCCTGTTTATTGTAAAAAGGCATTCAGAGCCTCATTGTTATCATCTTCTTGCGAATGAGTGCAACCATCAGATCTCTTCTCAGAAATAAGCCGCCACCTTTCCAACAAGCTTGTTTTCCACTGCATTTTACTATTTCATCTTATTTCCTTATTGAACAGAAAACCAGTTTTACTGTATATCTGTTATTCTGTGTTAAGAATATTTTAATAATCTGTATTCATTTCATTCTTCTCATAAAATCTATATCAGTGGTATCAAAGTGGTCAGCTCCTTGTCATCTTAATGCATGTCCCCAACGAGGTCGGGGTACAAAGAATTGGGTCTCGAGCTTGTTTCTCTTGAGGACAAAAGCTCTTGCATGCCCAAACGACCTCTCATGGTAGGAGAAAATAAAGATGACAGGACAGGAGATCCTTTCAAAATGTTTCTTGAGGAATCCCTCACACAACAAAGGAACATGATGATGGATAGTTTCACGCAAATCCTTCGGCAGCTACCGACAAACAACACATCTTCCTCGAGCGGAGGCGCTGTACCCTTCAAGGTACAAATCAACTTCTATATTCCTATATTTGAAGGTAAGATAGACACGAATGCTATAGACAAGTGGTTGAATCTACTAGAAGGGTATTTTCCTATCCATAACTTTTCAAATAGAGAAAAAATTACTTTTGCGCTCCTCAAAGCTGTTCCCCATGTGAAATATTGGTGGGAAACGTTTTGTGAGCAAAAGGCAATAGAGGAACACTCATTATTTACAGTCACAGCCACCTGGGAATCCTTCAGGGATGATATTAAGGAACAATACTACCCTGTTGGAAGCTATGACGACTTGTATACCAAATGTACCACATTGTGGCAAGAAAGAGACTAAGCAGTGCCAGATTTCACAAATATCTTCCATACCCTACACACCAAGATGAGTATCAAAGATTCAGAGTGACATCTGGTGCTCAAGTACCATGATGCTCTACATAGATACATCTATAACGAAATCAAATTTATGGACATCTCATCCTTGGGTGCGGCCTATCGATATGCCATCAAAATCAAGTAGAAGCTCAAACAAAAGACACGAGAATTTGGGCCTGGGAACCCCTCACAACAAAAACCAGGAAAGGGTGGCCCCAACCTATAGAACAAAGGATAGAGAAAAGATGGACAGTATCAGGACAACCAGTCCAAGCCACAACAAAAGAAGGACACCAGAAAGAGAAAGAAGGATACCAGGAAGTGGTGCGACTTCCATAAGAGCCCTTGCCATAACATTATTGATTGTCGCTCAAAGTAGTCATTGGTGGATGAAGTGAAAGCCTCTGAATTAGATGCGAGTTCTGAATCTAATTCAGAATTAGAAAGGGGAAGAAAGATCATTAACGTGGAGCCCAGTGCCACCATTGCTACCACCAAGCTCCAGCCTAATGAACCAGATGAGCCGGAGGAAGGCGAGCACCTTTTCCATTCGCAAATGTGGGTAAAAGGCACCCTGCTGCACATTATCTTTGATAGTAGTAGCCAGAAGAACCTCATCTTAGTAGAGGTCATCAAGCGACTGGACCTGTCGACAACGCCACACCCATAGCCCTACACCATTGGATGGATCCTCCAAGGAAGCGATCTCTACATCAGCTAACAATGTTGACTGTCGTACGACATCAATCCCTTCAAAGACGAGGTATTGTGTGATGTTGTTCCTCTCGAAGTTTGTAATGTTATTTTGGGCCAACCTTATTTATGGAAACATCATGCTTTATATGAGTCTAGGCCTCGTAGTGTTATTATTACTTTGAACAAGAAATTGTATAGGATACCCGAGGTAGTCCCTCCTAGTGCTATTTCCTTGATCTTTTCCAAGAAATGCAGGAAGGTCATCTCTCAGACCGGGAAATTTGTCTTCTTCGTGATTCACTCTTAGAGTAAGAGAAAGATCGCAACCACATCCAGGGCCTCTACGACTGATCTCTCCACACAATAGAAGCAAGTGGATAAGTTCGTGGAAGAATACTCAAATGTCTTCTCCTCTCCTACCGGGGTAGCTCTGCACTGCCAGGTCAAGCATCCCATTGATCTAACCCCAAGCACACCGCTACCCAATGGGCCAGTCTACTGCTGCTCTCTGTTAGAAAATGAGGAGATCAAGAGGTATATCCAATAACTTCTCCACAAGGGGAACATACATCCTAGATCATCGCCTTGTGGGAGCCCAATCGTACTGGTGTAGAAGAAAGATGGGACTTGGTGACTCTGCATTGATTACTGGGCCCTGAATAAAATCATAGTCTAGAACCAGCACCCGATTCCTCGAATCGACGACCTCCTTGATCAGCTCACAGGGGCCAAATACTTCAGTAAGATTGATCTGAAGTCTAGATACCACCAGGTCCCAATAGAACATACAGATGTATGGAAGACCGCCTTCAATTCAAAAGAAGGTCCTTTTGAATGGTTGGTCATGCCCTTTGGTTTGAAAAATTCTCCAGCAACGTTTATGAGGATGATGGATGATATCCTATGACCTTTCACCAGTACTTTTGTAGTGGTGTATCTGGATGACATCCTCATCTACAACAAGACTTGGGCGGAAAACTCGCAGCATATTCAACAGGTTTTTCACACCCTGCGACAGCACAAACTATATGGAAACTTGGAAAAATTCTCCTTCGGCATGGACAGGGTCCACTACTTAGGCTACATCATTGATCAGTGTGGTGTGCATGTGGATCCAGCCAAGATCTAGGTCATCTATGATTGGCCATCCCCAACCACACTCTCTGAGCTTTGGAGCTTCTTGGGCCTCACTAATTTCTATCGCAGTTTCATGTTGGGATTCTCTCATATCGCATGGGCCCTCAGCCAAGTAACCAAGGATGGCAGTAAGGTGAAATTTGTGTGGGGACTGTCCCAACAAAAAACCTTCAATGACTTGAAGCAACGCTTGTGCTCATCCCCAGTACTTTCATTACCAGACCCGCAACATCCCTTTCAGATCGAGATAGATGCTTCAGACTATGCTGTGGGCGCCGTTCTCACTCAACATGGCCACCTCCTAGCATATCATAGTGAGACACTATCATATGTTGTCCATAAGTACCCTACTTACGACAAAGAAATGTACTCCATTGTGCAAGCTTGCCGCTAGTGGAGACATTACATTCTGAGGAAGGAGACAGTCATCCACACTGATCACAAGCCATGACAATTCATGTAGACCCAAAGAAAATTGCAGAATGACCACCATCAGAAGTGGTCCACATACTTACAACAGTTCCACCTCAACATCAAGTATAAAACAGGAAGTATCAACTGAGTTGTCGATTTCCTCAGCCGACCTCCACTCGTGGCACTCACCACGGTGCTAGACTCTTACATCCATGAGACCTCTAGATGGCCCCACCTCTATGAGACAGACATTGACTTCTCCACCACCTACCAAATGTTGGGATCAAACTCAATGGTCACTAATTTACATCTTCAGGATGAGTTGTTGTGCCATCTAGGCCATCTATGTGATCCATCAAGCGAGCGTCCGAAGTTGATATGGGAATCTCACTACATTTGGGTGGTAGGACACTTTGGCATTGAAAATATAGTGGTAGTGCTGCAAAAAATTTTTTACTGGCCGAAACTTCGAAAGGATGTCGGCAAGTATATCAGTTCTTGCACCACCCATGCTATTGCAAAACTGACCACTAAGAAACAGGTCTTGTACACCCCTCTTCCTACTCCTGACAAGCCGTGGGAATCCATATCCATGGACTACATGTCAGGCCTCCTGTTATCCAAGAGGGGCAATGATTGTGTTTTTGTGGTTGTTGATCGCTTTTCCAAGATGGCGATTCTGGCCACCTGCAAGAAGAACATCACTGCAGAGGCCACTACCAAGCTCTTCTTTGAATGCATCTAGGTACACTTTAGGATCCCAAAATCCATTGTCTAAGATAGGGACAATCAGTTCCTCAGCACATTTTGGTCGAGCCTCTGGTCATTGTTGGATACCAAGCTCACCAAATCCACCGCCTTCCACCTCCAGATAGATGGCCAAACTGAGGTCATCAATTGGATGATCGTACATATCCTGCGCATGTACAATTCCAAGCACCCCTTTCACATGGGATGAGAGTCTTCCCTATGTCCAACATAGCTACAATAGAGCCCTACATAGCTCAGCTGGCCACAACCCATTTTAGGTGGGGTTGGGATTCTGACCATTGGGCCCCATGGATGTTGCACTACACCTAGTGAACACCTCGTCCAAATCTTCCCCTGCTCCAATAGAAGCTGACAAAGCCACCCAGTTAATTGAGAGGATCCATCACATCTTCCAACAGGTTCAAGATATTTTACAGAAGTCCAATGCCAAGTACAAGCAACGCCATGATCAACACCAGGTGCCACATAAGTTTTAGGTGGGCAACAAAGTTTGGTTACACTTCCAGAAAGAATGCCTTGCAGGTCCCCATTGGAAGCTTCGCCCACTTCGATATGGGCCATACACCATCACCAAGGTTGTGGGTGACAATGCTTTTGTGCTCAACATTCCCCCTTTCCTTTCCCTGCACCCAGTCTTCAACGTGGCTCTCCTTCAACCATATTTCCCACCATTATTGGACACCTCAGAGATAGCAGAGTAGTTGAAACCAACATAACTCAACCCTGAATGCATTTAACATGAACCAAATGATCAGATTGTGGACACACAGATCAAGGGCACCTGACAACAAAGGATCCAACTTTATCGAGTTGTGAAAGCAGGGTAGCTCTTGCACCAAGGCAAGTGACTCACCCGGGGCCAAATTCAACAGAAATTTCCTCATCTAATGGGGGAAATTAATGCAATGGAGACCATTGCTTCCTAAGGGGGGTGGATTGATCCATATGGATGTAGGTGGCCTTCCACCTATTCCAACAGGTTCATTTTGGCAGTTTTTTTCCTAGTTTTCAAGTCCCTTACTTGCGGGGCCGTTTTGAGGCCCTAAACAATGTTTTTAGAGATCGCCACAGTAAAAAAATATCAATCTTAGATTAGGTCAAAATGTGTAGTCCTCGGATAGACCTTTCCAATGGGCTATCATGCGCCTAAAATGGAGATCGTATGCAAAAGTTACGACCCCGGGAGGTTGACCGACTAACTTACCCAAACGGGGCTCACATGACTTTTGGTGCTTCATCTCCTAGGGTTATGTTTTTGGATGTCTAGGATTTTTGACATTCCTGTTTATTGTAAAAAGGCCTTTATATCCACATTGTAATCATCTCCTTTTGAATGAGTGCATCCGTCACATCTCTTCTCAGAGATAAGCCACCACCATTCCAACAAGCTTGTTTTCAGCTGCATTTTATAGTTTCAGCTTTTTTCCTTATTGAATAGAAAACCAGTTTTACTGTATCTTTGTTATTCTATGTTAAGCATATTTTAATAATCTATATTCATTTCATTATGCTCATAAAATCCATATCAGTGGTATCAGAGTGGTTTTCTCCTTGTCGTCTTAATGTATGTCCCCAACGAGGTCGGGTACAAAGAATTGGGTCTCGAGCTTGTTTCTCTTGAGGACAAAAGCTCTCGCATGCCCAAACGACCTCTCATGGAAGGGGAAAATAAATATGATGGGATAGGAGATCCTTTCAAAATGTTTCTTGAGGAATCCCTCATGTAATAGAGGAACGAGAAGATGGATAGTTTCGCACAAATCCTTCGGCGACTACCAATAAGCGACGCATCTTCCTCGAGCGGAGGCGCCACACCCTTCAAGGTACAAATGAACTTTGATATTCCTATATTTGAATGTCAGATAGATGCGGATGCTGTAGACAAGTGGTTGAATCTACTAGAAGGGTATTTTTCTGTCCATAACTTTTCAAATAGAGAAAAAATTACTTTTGCACTCCTCAAAGTCGTTCCCCATGTGAAAGATTGGTGGGAAGTGTTCTGTGAGCAAAAGGCAACAGAGGAACCCTCATTATTTACAGTCACGGCCACTTGGGAATCCTTTAGGGATTCTATTAAGGAACAATACTACCTTGTCGGAAGCTATAATGAATTGTATACCAAATGGACCACACTGTGGCAAGAAAGAGACCAAGCAGTGCCAGATTTCACAAATATATTCCATACCCTGTGCACCAAGTTGGGTATTAAATATTCAGAGTGACATCTAGTGCTCAAGTACCGTGGTGCTCTTCATAGATACATCTAGACCAAAATGGAATTTATGGAAATCTCATCCTTGGGCGCGGCCTATCGATATGCCGTCAAAATCGAGCAGAACCTCAAACAAAAGACACGACAATTTGGGCCTGGGAACCCCTCGCAACAAAAACCAGGAAAGGGCGGCACCAACCTATAGAACAAAGGATAGAGTAAATATGGATAGTATCAGGAATACCAGTCCAAGCCACAAGCAAAGAAGGACAATGAAAAGACAAAGAAGGATACTAGGAAGTGGTGTGACTTCCATAAGAGCCCTTGGCATAACACTGTTGATTGTCAATCAAAGCAGTCGTTGGTGGCCGAAGTCAAAGCCTCTAAATCAAATGCGGTTTTTGACTCTGAGTTAGAACCGAAAAGGGAAAGAAAGATCATTGATGTGGATCCCAGTGCCACCGTTTCTACCACCAAGCTCCAACCTAATGAACCGGATGAGCTAGAAGAAGGCGAGTGCCTTTTCCATTCACAGATGTGGGTAAAAGGCACCCTGCTGCACTTCATTGTTGATAGTGGTAGCTAGAAGAACCTCATCTCAGTAGAGGTCGTCAAGTGGCTGGACCTACCGACAACACGACACCCGCAGCCCTACACCATTGGATGGCTCCACCAAGGAAGCGATCTTCGCGTCAACCAATAGTGTCGACAGTCGTACAACATCAACCCCTTCAAAGACGAGGTATTGTGTGATGTTGCTCCTCTCGAAGTTTGTAATGTTCTTTTGGGCCAACCTTATTTATGGAAATGTCATGCTATATGTGAGTCTAGGCCTCGTAGTGTTATTATTAATTTGAACAAGAAATTGTACAGGATACCTGAGTCAGTCCCTCCTAGTGTTATTTACTTGATCTCTGCCAAGCAATGTAGAAAGGTCATCTCTCAGACTGGGAAATTTGTCTTCTTTGTGATTCACTCACAGAGTAAGAGAAAGATCGCAGCTACATCTAGGGCCTCTGTGGCCAATCTCTCGACAAAATAGAAGCAAGTGGATAAGGTTGTGGAAGAATACTCATATGTCTTCTCCTATCATACCGAGGTACCTTTGCACTGCCAGGTCAAGCATCCAATCGATCTGACCCCAGGTGCACCACTACCCAATGGACCGGTCTACCGTCACTCTCTGTTAGAAAATGAGGAGATCAAGAGGCAAATCCAAGAACTTCTCCACAAGGGGCACATCCATCCCAACTCATCGCCTTGTAGGAGCCCAATCGTACTGGTGCAGAAGAAAGATGGGACCTGGCGACTCTACATTGATTACCGAGCCCTAAACAAAATCATAGTTCAAAACCGGTACTCGATTCCCTAAATCAATGACCTCCTTGATCAACTCATGGGGGCCAAATAATTTAGTAAGATTGATTTGAAGTCTTGCTACCACTGGGTCCTAATGGAACATACAGATGTATGGAAGACCGCTTTCAAGTCAAAAGAAGGTCTTTTTGAATGGTTGGTCATGCCCTTTGGTTTGACAAATGCTCCAACAACTTTTATGAGGATGATGGAGGATATTCTGTAACCTTTCACCAGTACGTTTGTAGTGGTGTATCTGGATGACATCCTCATCTACAAATGGACTTGGGTGGAACACTTGTAGCATATTCAGTAGGTTCTGCTCACCCTGCGGCAACACAAACTATATGCAAACTTGGAAAAATGCTCCTTCGACATGGATAGGGTCCACTAGTTAGGCTACATCATTGATCAACATTGTGTGCATGTGGATCTAGCCAAGATCTAGGTCATCCATGACTAGCCATCTCCAACCACACTCTCTGAACTTCAGATCTTCTTGGGCCTCGCCAATTTCTATCACAGGTTCATGTTGGGATTCTCTCATATTGCATGGGCCCTCAGCCAAGTAACCAGGGGTGGCAGTAAGGAAAAATTTGTGTGGGGCCTGTCCAAACAATAAGCCTTTAATGAATTGAAGCAACGCTTGTGCTCATCCCCGACACTTTCATTACCGAACCCACAACATCCCTTTGATATTGAGACAGATGCTTCAGACTATGCTGTGGGAACCGTTCTCACTCAACATGGCCACCCCGTGGCATATCATAGTGAGACACTATCAGATGTTGTCCATAAGTACCCTAGTTACGACAAAGAAATGTACTCCATTGTGCAAGCTTGCCGCCAGTGGAGACATTACATTCTAGGGAAGGAGACAGTCATCCACACTGATCACAAGCCACTACGATTCATGTAGACCCAAGGAAAATTGTAGAATGACCGCCATCAGAAGTGGTCCACATACTTACAACAGTTCCACCTCAACATCAGGTATAAAACAGGAAGTACCAACCGAGTTGCCAATTGCCTCAGTCGACCTCCAGTTGTGACACTCACCATAGTGCTAGACTCTTGCGGCCATGAGACCTATGGATGGCCCCACCTCTATGAGACAGACCCTGAATTCTCCACCACCTACCAAATGTTGGGATCAAACTCAATGGTCATTGATTTCCATCTTCAGGATGGGTTGTTGTGCTGTCTGGGCCATCTCTGCGTTCCATCAAGATAGAGCACGAAGCTGATTTGGGAATCTCACTATAGTTGGGTGGCAAGACACTTTGGCGTAAAAAATACAATGATAGTACTGCACAAACATTTCTACTGGCTGAAACTTAGACAGGATGTCGACAAGTATATTAGGTCCTGCATCGCCCACGCTATTGAAAAACTGACCACTAAGAAACAGGGTCTGTACACCCTTCTTCCTACTCCTAACAAGATGTGGGAATCCATCTCCATGGACTACATGTCAGGCCTCCCGTCCACCAAGAGGGGCAATGACTGTGTTTTTGTGGTTGTTGATCGCTTTTCCAAGATGGTGATTCTAGCCGCCTGCAAGAAGAACATCACTGCAGAGGCCACTGCCACACTCTTCTTTGAATGCATCTGGGTACACTTTGGGATCCCAAAAATCATTATCTCAGATTGGGATAGTCGGTTCCTCAGCACATTCTGGTCGAGCCATTGGTCACTGTTGGATACCAAGCTCACCAAATCCACTGCCTTCCACCCCCAGATAGATGGCCAAACCAAGGTCATCAATCCGATGATTGTACCTATTCTGCACATGTACAATTCCAAGCACCCCCGTACATGGGATGAGAGTCTTCCCTATGTCCAGCATAGCTACAACCAAGCCTTCCATAGCTCCACTGGCCATAGCCCCTTTTAGGTGGGGTTGGGATTCCAATCATTGGACCCCATGGATGTTGCACTACCCTTGGCAAACACCTCGGCTGACTCATCCCCTGCTCCACCAGAAGTTGACAAAGCCACCCATTTTATTGAGAGGATCCATCACATCTACCAACAGGTTCAATATATTTTACAGAAGTCCAATGCCAAGTACAAGCAGTGCCATGATCAACACCGGGTTCCACATAAGTTTCAGGTGGGCAAAAATGTTTGGTTGCACTTATAGAAAGAACACCTTGCAGGGCCCCATCAAAATATTCACCCACTCTAGTATGGGCCATACACCATCACCAAGGCTATGGGTGACAATGCTTTTGTGCTCAACATTTCCCCTTTCCTTGGCCTGCACCCATCCTTCAACATGGCTCTCCTTCAGCCATATTTCCATCCATTATTGGACACCTCAGAGATAGTAGAAAAATTGACACCAATAGAACTCAACCCTGACTACATGCAATAGGCATCTAGTGATCATATTGTGGACACATAGATCAAGGGCACCCAACAACAAAGGATCCAACTTTATCGAGTTGTCAAAGAAGGGTAGCTCCTGCACCAAGGCAAGTGGCTCACCCGGGGCCAAATTCAACAGAAATTTCCTCATCTGATGGGGGAAATCAATGCAATGGAGAACATTGCTTCCTAAGGGGGGAGGATTGATCCATATGGATGTTGGTGGCCTCCCACCTACTCCAACTAGTTCATTTTTGGCAGTTTTTTTCCTAGTTTTCAGGTCCCTGACTTGCGGGGCCATTTTGAGGCCCTAAACAACGTTTTTAGAGATCGCAATAGTAAAGAATTCCCAATATTAAGTTAGGCCAAAATGTGTATTCCTCGGATATACCTTTCCAATGGGCTATCGTGCACCTAAAACGGAGATTGTATGCAAAAGTTACAACCCCGGGAAGTTGACCGACTAACTTACCCAAACGGGGCCCACATGACTTTTGGCGCTTCATCTCCTAGGGTTAGGTTTTTTGATGTCTAGGGTTTTTGACATTCTTATTTATTGTAAATATGCCTTCAGAGCCTCATTGTAATCATCTTCTTGTGAATGAGAAAAACCGTCACATATCTTCTCAGAGATAAGCCACCACCATTCCAGCAAGCTTGTTTTCCTCTGCATTTTACAGTTTCAACTTATTTCCTTATTGAATAGAAAACCAGTTTTATTGTATCTCTGTTATTCTGTGTTAAGAATATTTTAATAATCTGTATTCATTTCGTTCTGCTCATAAAATCCATATCAATGGTATCCGAGCAATTTTCTCCTTGTCGTCTTAATGCATGTCCCCAACGAGGTCAAGGTACAAAGAATTTGGTCTCGAGCTTGTTTCTCTTGAGGACAAAATCTCTCGCATGACCAAACGACCTCTCATGGTAGGAGAAAATAAAGATGACAGGACAAGAGATCCTTTCAAAATGTTTCTTGAGGAATCCCTCACGCAACAGAGGAATGAGATGATGGATAATTTCGCGCAAATCCTTCGGCGGCTACCAACAAGCGACACATCTTCCTTGAGTGGAGGCGCCACCCCCTTCAAGGTACAAATCAACTTCGATATTCCTATATTTGAAGGTCAGATAGACTCAGATGTTGTAGACAAGTGGTTGAATCTACTAGAAGGGTATTTTTCTTTCCATAACTTTTCAAATAGAGAAAAAATTACTTTTTCGCTCCTCAAAGCCGTTCCCCATATGAAAGATTGGTGGGAAACGTTCTGTGAGAAAAAGACAAGAAAGGAACCCTCATTATTTACAGTCAAGACCACTTGGGAATCCTTCAGGGATGATATTAAGGAACAATATTACCCTGTCAGAAGCTATGGTGACTTGTATACCAAATGGACCACATTGCGGCAAGAAAGAGACCAAGCAGTGCCAGATTTCACAAATATCTTCCATACCCTACACACCAAGCTAGGTATGAAATATTCAAAGTGACATCTGGTGCTCAAGTACTGCAGTTTTCTGCATAGATACATCCAGACTGAAATGGAATTTATGGAAATCTCATCCTTGGGCATGGCCTATTGATATGCCATCAAAATCGAGTAGAAGCTCAAACAAAAGACGCGACAATTTGGGCCTGGGAACCCCTCGCAACAAATACCAGGAAAGGGCATCCCCAACTTACAAAACAAAGGACAGATAAAAGATGGACAGTATCAGGACAACAAGTCCAAGATGCAAGCAAAGAAGGACACTAGAAAGACAAAGAGGGATACCAGGAAGTGGTGCGACTTCCATAAGAGCCCTTGGCATAACACTGCTGATTGTTGCTCAAAACAGTTGCTGGTGGCTGAAGTGAAAGCCTTTGAATTAGATGCGGTTTCTAACTCTGAGTCAGAACCAGAAAGGGGAATATGGATCATTGAGATGGATCCCAGTGCCACCGTTTCCACCACCAAGCTCTAGCCTAATGAACAAGATGAGCTGGAAGAAGGCGAGCACCTTTTCCATTTGCAGATGTGGGTAAAAGGCACCCCACTGCAATTCATTGTTGATAGAGGTAGCTAGAAGAACCTCATCTTAGTAGAGGTCATCAAGCGACTGGACCTGGTGACAACGCTGCATCCGCAACCCTACACCATTTGATGGCTCTACCAAGGAAGCGATCTTTGCGTCAGTCAACAGTGTCGACTGTCGTACGACATCAATCCCTTCAAAGATGAGGTATTGTGTGATGTTGCTCCTCTCGAAGTTTGTAATGTTATTTTGGGCCAACCTTATTTATGGAAACATCATGCTGTATATGAGTCTAGGCCTCCTAGTGTTATTATTACTTTGAAAAATAAATTGTACGGGATACCCGAGGCAGTCCCTCCTATTTCTATTTCCTTGATCTCTACCAAGCAATGCAGGAAGGTCAACTCTCAGACCGAGAAATTTTTCTTCTTCATGATTCTCTCTCAGAGTAAGAGAAAGATCGTAGCCACATCCAAGGCTTCTGCAAATGATATCTCCACACAATAGAAGCAAGTGGATAAGGTCATGGAAGAATACTCAAATATCTTCTCCTCTCCTACCAGGGTACCTTTGCACTGCCAGGTCAAGCATCCCATCGATCTGACCCCAGGGGAACCTCTACCCAATGGGCCGGTCTACCACCGCTCTCTGTTAGAAAATGAGGAGATCTAGAGGCATATCCAAGAACTTATCCACAAGGGGCACATCCGTCCCATCTCATCGCCTTGTGGGAGCCAAATCGTACTGGTGCAGAAGAAAGACAAGACTTAGTGACTCTGCACTGATTACCGGGCCCTGAATAAAATCATAGTCTGGAACCAGTACATGATTCCCTAAATCAACGACCTTGTTATAACCCTAAATTTCACCACACATGCTTACCTGGCATCTGGCCAACTCATATCCCTTCATTGCCAAAACATCTACTGAGAAACCTCTTTGAAAATCCTGTTGGGTGAAGGTACACGTGCCCTAACCCACTACTGCACGCGGGTGAACGCTGGCAGGCCTACGACAACTCACATTTACCTAACAAAGAACAAAAACAGGAAAGTTTCTGATGGGACAAAAAGCTATGGATCAGTTAACTGAAACTCCCGGCCATGCATGGCCGAGAGTTCATCCAAAACCATAGCTCCTTATAGCCTATAAAAGAAGGGGTAGGGGTACCATTTGGAGGAGGAAAAATATAGCAAAGAAACTCTGCCCATTTTCCAAATCCATTTGTCCCAACCCTTTAGCCTTTCCTCAAGCCTAAGGAGAATTAATGCAAAGCAGTTGGAGGACAAAGAAGAGGAGGAGCCCAGGATTAGGATCAAGGAGCGGTGGTCGGTCTCGACTTTGATTGTAAGTTGATTCATTTTGAAAATAATAATATAATACTTTTCCCGTCCCAATGCATGAGTTATCTATGATTTGTGTAATTTATGCTTAATTTCTAACCCTCAAGTAGAAAAATAGCATGCATGCGTAGTGTTTTGTCTTGATTGCAGGTTAACTTTGGAAGGAGCAGCTCAAAGAAGTGGGCAAAGCACAACAGAGGATCGACACCAAACATTAGTAAAAAGGTTAGTAGTTCCTTTCCATGCATGTGTCTTGAAAAAGGGGTTTAAGTTTTGGGTGGTAGGTTAAAATGTCATTTAATTAAGGTCGAAATCTGCATGCAAATCAGACCCTAGTTTTCTAGTCTGTAGGGTATTATTTCCCAACAACAGAATTGGCGACTCCACTGGGGAATATACTCTTTAGGGTTTCCAGATTTAGTTGAGGTTTTTGGGTAGTTTAAAGGATTAGATTTTCTATTTCTTTGTTTGTCTATTTTCTATTAGGTTAGAACTAGCAGGGAACCTGGTTATTTATACTATTTTTTCCTTGACTGTTGCTTGACGATAATTATCGAGACACACAGAGGTACACACGGCCTGCAGAAGGCCTACACGCGTGTAACTCGCGCCCTAACCTTCTACAACACACGTGTGAATGCTATTTGTAAAGGTTTCAGTAGCGTGTAGGAGTTAGAGGGATTAAGAGGCAGTCCCCCTCTTCCCTGTCAGAACTATACATTCTCAGGGGGCTTTCTGGATCCTGTCTGAGTCTTGCTGCTTCACAGTCTTGTCTCAGTTTGCTTTATTGTGTTTGTTATTTTTTGCAATTATTTTTCTTTTCTGTTAAAGAAGAAGCATCCAAGCCTTTGAGAGACCCTGGTTGTCAATACCAGAGGCCTCTTCTAGGTCTTAGAGTTTATACATACACGCGGCCTGTGCAAGGGCAGCCCGCGGGTACCCGCCCGCTATTATAGGTCAGCATGTGTTTGCACGCGTGCTGTTTCAGTGATAGTAGCGGGCTTGACAGATTGCTTTTCAATCAGGGTGGGGAAGTCATCCCTTCCTGTGGTGAGAAGTGTTCCTCTCAGGGGTTTGATTCTAGGGTTGCACAGTCAGTAGGTTAGGGCTTCTTACCCTTAGCCTGTTTTTTCTTAGTTGATAGTTGATAGAAAAGATAAAAAAGAAAAATTGTGTTTTATGGTTTTTAGACAAGTGTAAGAATCAGTGCTTTCTCGATTGCCATTGTGTGTCTTTACTCTGGTTCTTTGCGATTTGCGCTTTAAGCCAGAATTTTATTTTGTTTTCTTGGTTTTGTGCTGGTCGACATTTTCCCTTTGTTGCTTCATTTAGTACTTAAATAAAAAAAATATATATCTCTTTTTCATTTTCTTCTTTGCTTGAAGATTGTGTTGTTGCATCAATAGCTAGGGAGAAGTCTTTTTGTTCATAAGTTTTTGCAGTGCATTTAGAGCATAAGTAGCTCATAGTTGAACGAAAATTCCTTTATGTTTGCTGCATAAAATCTTAGCAAAATTGAAAAGAAAAAGAAGTCTTTCTTTGTGAAAAGTTGTTGATTTTTGCATTCAGTAAAAGTTTTTTGTTTCCAACATTTTTCATTCGTTTTTGCTTTGAGTCTTTACACACCATCAGTTTCACCTTCATACCTTGTGACGTAAAAAATCCCATAAAAGCAACACTAATTTAAAATCTATTAGACTTTTTGTTTGTAGGGTTCATATACTAGCTCAGGACTAGGGCCTTGGATTAGGTTGGAGAGGAAACTCTCCAAGGCCACTCAAACCAAACATTGGAGTCTGTGATAGGGAGTGTAGAAGTCCAGTTTCGTGGAAGTTATCTGGGACCCCCCTCTAACATAGGGGATAAACACGAGGTCGCGTGAGGAAAGGTAGTGGAGATAACCCCTCCAAAGCTGGACCAAGCGTAGTGGAGAACACATATCGAGGATTTGTTGTGGGATTCTGTCATTTTCATTTGCCACGGGGCTTCATGGGTCTCGAATCCATTTGAGGTCCTCAGTTGTATTATGGACCATTTTCTCTCAATACCCTTGATAGGTTTCGGGCTTGATACCCTGCTCATTGTGGTCTACCCGACTATCGACCGTACCCGCCTGGTGACTGTTCGCGTGCTAGGAAACTAGTTGCCAATATTTTTTAGGGACATACACAGGTGACTGCGGGGGTATACCACGGTACCTAGGACAGACATCGGGCTACACTTTGCAGAGTAGACACGGAGGGTGCTTCCGTTTTCGAGTTGCACTTGCACCGGTAAGTTTCTCTAGTGTTGGTTGTTGTAATTGTTCTTCCAACTAGTTTAGTGTTTGCTTGTCTTATCTCTTAGGAGCTTATTTTTTAGTGTGTGTTACTGTTTGAATGTGTAGAGTACCTTAGCTTGTCTTGGATCTTCTCACACAGTGGAGGATCCCGAGCTCCGCCGGTCACGAAGGCTCCTAGGCCTGCCGTCGGTTATACTGGAGCCACCCCCGCCACCATTGAGGCGAAAGCTAGACCAACAAGGGTCTTTCGAAGCAACCAGATTACAAACCATTGTTCCTGAACAACTCCCGGAGGAATCAATCACCAATCTTGGCTTGGTTGAAACCCCAACCATTGATACTTGGCCATCGTTCATCATACCGATCCAATTTTATGAACGCCTGTCAGTGCCTCACACAGTTATGGAACTAAACACTGTTACTTCCTCTGGGAATTCTTCCATTCCCACCACCATTGCCACCACATGAGAAGCATCTCCTAACTTGCCATCGTTAGTCCGAGCCACTACAGTCTTGGCTGCAACTATGTCTCATAGTGGACCGACCCCATCTATTGCGGCGGCCACACCTCCCTTCACACCTAGTACGACAGGCCCTCCATTCTCATACGGTATGCCTAGTTCAGGTACAAGTCCTGCACTCACTTACTCCACTTTACAGACTTTGGGTCTGCGGGCAGGGAGCTCTAACGCTCCTCTGCAAGGTCATCTTGGGGGCATTCCTGTCCCTTTTAATGCTTTTCCTTACGCTGGAGGTCATATCTCTCCTTCATCCGCTTCGCTTGGTGGTCTGCATCAGCAGTCCACCGGGCAGCCTGCACACACGAGTTTGTTTGGAGCCGGGAGTCAAGGAACACCTACGCAAACTCTGCCAGTAGGTTCGTCACCGTTTGTTTGGAATGAGACGTTTGGTAACAACACTTTCGCATCCAATTCTTTCCCATTTGGGGGCACTCCCATCTTTGGACAGTCTACTCCGGTGCAGGGTACTATTCCTATGAAAGGGGCACATATAGAAGGACCTTGGAACTCAGGACAAGGATCCGTTCCTTCCTCTAGAGTGTCATTCTGGGGTAATTCTTTCCACAGTTAATGGAACCCTGGACATACTTCTATGCCTCTCCCATTAGGAACGGCATGGGGTAATCCTTCCCAAAGTCTGTCAAACACGATGAATGCCCAACATCCTATGTCCTTTATGGGGAATAAGCCAATGATGTCTCCATAGATGCAAAACCCTTACGCTGGTCAGGGCCATGGTTTCTACCAGAATCCGGGCCAGCAACCAAACTTTTCCTGACAACCTAGTGGCAGTCAAACTCCAGGACCCTTTTTCCTAGGCTATTAGTAGTAACCCAAACTACCATTCCTGGCGATGTTACACTTGCCAGATTTGATAAGGTTGTTAAATGATCCTATTTTTCATGATCCACGTTGGCCTCCTATGCCAACGAAGTTGCCTTTGGACATTCCAAAGTTCGAGGCCAAGCCTAACGAAGATCCTGGTGATCACGTGACTACCTTCCATCTTTGGTGTTCATCTAACTCATTGAAAGATGACTCCGTCCAGTTGCGATTGTTTCAACGCACTCTTATCTGGAGTGCCGCAAAATGGTACATCGAGCTTGATCACTCAAGATATTCTTCTTTTGGCGAACTGGCTATGGCCTTCCTTAACCATTTCTAGTTACCTGTGAGATACGACGCGGGCACAGAGCTGCTTGCCAATTTCTAACAGACGACAACGGACCATATCTCAGATCATATCCAAAAGCGGAGACACCGAAAGAGTCTAATC
Organism: Picea engelmannii; assembly: GCA_009831015.1. Classification (NCBI taxonomy): domain Eukaryota; kingdom Viridiplantae; phylum Streptophyta; class Pinopsida; order Pinales; family Pinaceae; genus Picea; species Picea engelmannii. The sequence goes on from ML785973.1 coordinate 324,074, forward strand.
AAAGTACCAGTTCCACCAACATTCCTGCTTGAGTGGTTCCTTAAGTATTTAGTCCCTTGATTATCCAAAGACGTCGTGACTTCATGAGTTTTCTCCGAAGAAGATGCCATCACGAGGGCTCAACAGTTTGAGCTCATCTATTCTCAGTCTGGTTTATTATACAACATCCTGCCAGATGCACCACGATCGATACTGGATAAAACTAGACAGAGAGTCGGACCACATGCCGATGGTATCGTTGGTTCAGCACAAACCAAGCCCGCTGAGAAATTGTCAAAACAATTGCAACATTTATCTACACAACACTCAGCGGCCAGCCAGACTGCTGCTTTGGCTACTCCTCCTACCCAAACGTCGGAAGTACACTCTGTGTAGACGACTAACCCAAAGGCCACCCAACAACCTGAAGGGAAGAAAAAACAACGAAATAAGGGTAAGGGGGAGAAAAAACCCACTGATAATGCTGGTGAGGCCACCACGGAAAAGCGGAAGGTGAGGTATCCATGCAAGTTGTGTGTGAAAGACCACCCGACCCATCTATGTCCTCGACTTGCAGAGGCCTAGAAGTTTGTCACACAACAACAGTAAGCCATGTTGACTAATCCCTTTCAGCATGGGAAAAATTTAACTCAAGCCTCTACAAGTGCTGAAGGGGGCAACCAAGAAACCTGCCCTCCTCCAAACAATTCCTCATCCGCGAATGTATATATGTTTAGAGGTGATGCTTTAATCACGACTAGGGCACACAACTATATTAAACCAAGCGCCTCTGAGAAGGGTAAAGAAGCCGAGATCCCATCTCTTCCTCTACAGATCGAGAAGACGTTGGGTGAAACAATGACACGCATTCCAAAGGGTGCATTTAAGAAATCTTCTCACAACCCAAACGCAAGGGCCGCCCAGAACTACTCTGTGGTGGAAGACTTATCACAAACCCCTTGTGCGATGTCCTCTTTGGAAGTCCTCCAAAGCTGCCCTACTCAGAGGAAAACCTTGTTGACTGCTTTAGGCTCTACTGAGACTTGTAACTTGGGTACCATCATGTTAGATATGACCGACTTAAAACATCGTTTGCCTTACCACGTCGCGTTTAAGATAGTAGTGGCTCATCCCATGAATACTTTTACATGAAACATATTTCGCACAGTGGTCGACGAGGGTGCCTAGACTTGCGTTATGTCATTATCATGTTGGAAAGCCATTGGTCAACCCTCTTTGTCTCCATCACCTACTCTCCTCACTGCATTCGACGGTCGTTCTTTTCGACCACATGGCATCATTCCTTCCTTCCCTGTGCAGTTAGGTGGGAAGACCGTGTGGGTTGAAGTAGAGGTAGTCGATGCTCCCCTCGACTATAACCTCTTGTTAGGTCGGATTTGGACTTATGCTATGCAAGCTGTGGTCGCTACAGTTTTTCGAGTCTTATTGTTTCCACACGAGGGTCGGATAGTGACCATTGATCAATTGTCCTTCTCTAGACCTGACCCAGCTTTGGGGGCATCCACGGTTCCCATGATTGATAATCCTCAGCCTGGTTTCGTTAACGTAGGATTTGGTTTGTGCCCATCCTTGATGGGTACCTTTGATTACCCACCTCCTCATAACAATGTCGAGTTTATATCGAATCACCACAAGGCTGATATTTTTCACGTTTCGTTGTTCCGCATGACTTACTTTGAGGATCCATGGATTCTTCCTTCCCCATCAGCCACGATGGATGAGACATGGCACTTCGGCATGTCCATGCCCTTGTCGGCTGCTGAAGTAGTGTACTCTTTAGTCTAGCAAGCTTCAGCTAACCCTGATCCGACTCTCGCACAAGAGTTGGATCCACTTCTAGAGCTTATTTGGGCTCAGGGTTCTCTTGCTACCACCGATTCGTTAGACTTAGTCTTGCCTTCTGATGAAGTAGTAATTGAAGCAATGACTAGTCTGGACAAACCTTGGGACGATCTTCATCACATATCTTATTTCCTCCCAGAGTTTCACCGAATCGAGGTAGGAGAATTCACTATCACCATGACAGGAGATCAACCGTGTCCTATTAACCTCTTAGCTACACAGGAAATCTATGTTGAAGGGAATATGGTGACTATCACTGAAACCATACCTATTAACATCTCCTGAAACCCTGGCATCATGGAGAATGTCTTCGTCAGAGCGGATTTCTTCCCCGAAGAGATTCAGATTTACACAGATATTTTCAAAGAATTCCGCGATGTTTTTGCCTAGTCTTATGAGGAAATTCCAGGTATCAATTTGAAAATTGTTGAACATGAAATCACAACGTATCCTGATGCCAAGCCTGTTCGACAAAAACTTTGTCCAGTTAATCCTAAGAAAGAAGCAGCCATCAAGAGTGAGGTTGAGAAATTGCTCAAGGCATCGTTGCCTTTTTTCTTATGATATAGGATCGATCCCATCCGGTTGTGACATGGAACCATCATATCTGCTCTAGAAGTGTCGCAACTTGGTGGTAGAGCTTTCCAAAACATGGATGCCCTAGGTAGGTCCTGGTTGCATTATGGTGTCCATGTCGTTTCTAACAACACTGTAGGCTCGAGAGTCCGTATAGTCTTTCCTGAATATGAGTTTGAGCCTCATTTGCATGGGTCTTTTTCACTCTTTGACTTACCCTCCAGACTCCCAAAACATAACGGGTCTCCTTTTAAGCCCTTTTCATACCCTCTAAACATGAAAAGATTGCCGAGCGATCTTATGGCCTTTCACGATCGTTAAACTGAAATTTAAAATCACCTCTGTCTGGCGGTAGTTTACCCCTTTTTTGGTCCGGACGGTCAATTGTATGAACAAAGGAATACTCTATTGAATTCCCATTCTTTAGAAGAGTATCCTCAGGTATAATTTTATTCCTATTTCAGGCCTGAGGGACTAAATTTATGAAAAAGAAACCCCCCCGGAGTCCATAGTTAATCTCTTTTCAGACTCCCTAAAATTGAAAAGATCACCGAGTGACCTTATTCTTTCACACTCATTAAAATGGTCCAGAAGAACATTCTTGACGGAGTCCATAGTTAAGCTTTTTTCAGACTCCTTAAAAGTGAAAAAATAGCTGAGTGATCTTGTCCTTTTCACACTCGTTAAAATGGTTTTGAATTGACGTCTGATCGGTGCTAGTTTATCCCTTTTTTGAACCGACCAGACTAGCGACAAAAAAGGTACCCCAATGGAGTTTCCTTTTATGCTTTTTCAGACTCTCTAAATAGGAAAAAACACCAAGCTTCCCTTCTTTGGGCTCGTTAAACTTACATTGAAGGACGTTACCATTGTGTGTTCTATCAACCGTATTGGCATACCTTACCCATCAGCCTTGTAACAGTTTTCTTCTGCGTCTTAACACCTTTAGCCATTGGAGGATTTTTTCCGAGTATCATTTCCCAGAACATCAGTCTTGTCCTTGTGCCTTGAGCTTGTATGTTTGTTGTACTCGTTCTTACATTGTAACATAATATTCCTTTATTCTTTTTCAAAAACTATCAAAAAGAACAAAAAATCAAATATACCCCAAAAAGAGGATGGGAAAAGTATTTTCTTTATTGGTAGCATAATGAGTCGCCCTTGGATAAAGCACATCTGTCCGTTTGATTCATCAGACTATGGGATGTAGTACGACCTTAGGAAGCTTTTCTCACTATATAGAGTTGTGTCCTCCACCATTTGGTTACTCTTCCAAACATATGGAGAGTTTGCGTTGCCTCTTGCTTCGTAGAATTATGATTAACAGATATGCTTCCTGAGTCTTATCACTTGTTGTGCTATTATCCAAGGGAAGTTTGTCACTGAGCCTGAGTCGGCCCCTCTGCAATATGTCTCTTGTCTGCATACTCGGCCATCCTGAACATCCAATCGAGTCTTTGTTCGAAATCAGTGAAGCCTTTAGTCCAATCATCAAGATTATCAAGTCCATAACCGACGAGTCGTCGAAGACCTCTGGGTAGTGCAGTTGTACACTCATATTACACTCCTACCCGAGTTTAAAAGATTTTGAAGTTGTTGCTCGAGATCTGAAGTACAACCATCAGGCGGAATCAGCTTCTGGGAGATGGATACTTTATATATATATCTTTCTGGTTTCGAGATGTAGCTCCGCTGTGTATTGTTCGTGGCTACTCTTTAGTTGTTTGACATGGATATACAGTGTATTTGATTGGTATCCATGGTTCTATTTTATATCGAGCATGGGTATGCCCGTCTCGGTGAGACATTTGTTATTTTGCAGACGACACCTCCTGATTCCTAATTCTTGGGCTCACTCATTCAACATATTAGTACAGATTGGTAAAATATTGGTAATGTATTTCGTCCATCAGATACTCTTCTGACCTCACACATTAGGGGGCATCTGTTATAACCCTAAATTTCACCACACATGCTTACCTGGCATCAGGCCAACTCATATCCCTTCATTGCCAAAACATCTGCTGAGCAACCTCTTTGAAAATCCTCTTGGGTGAAGGTACACATGCCCTAACCCACTACTGCACATGAGTGAACACTGGCAGGCCTACTACAGCCTGCGTTTACTTAACAAAGCACAAAAATAGGAAAGTTTCTGATGAGACAAAAAACTATGGGTCAGTTAACTGAAACTTCTGGCCATGCATGGCTGAGAGTTCATCCAAAACCCTAGCTCCTTCTAGCCTATAAAAGAAGGGGTAGGGGTACCATTTGGAGGAGGAAAAATATAGCAAAGAAACTCTTCCCATTTGCCAAATCCATTTGTCCCAACCCTTTAGCCTTTCCTCAAGCCTAAGGAGAATTAATGCAAAGCAGTTGGAGGACAAAGAAGAGGAGGAGCCCAGGATCAGGATCAAGGAGCGGTGGCCAGTCTCGACTTTGATTGTAAGTTGATTCATTTTGAAAATAATAAAAGAATAATTTTCTCATCCCAATGCATGAGTTATCTATGATTTGTGTAATTTATGCTTAATTTCTAACCCTCAAGTAGAAAAATAGCATGCATGCGTAGTGTTTTATCTTGATTGCAGGTTAACTTTGGAAGGAGCAGCTCAAAGAAGCGGGCAAAGCACAACGGAGGATTGACACCAAACATCAGTAAAAAGGTTAGTAGTTCCTTTCCATGCATGTGTCTTGAAAGAGGGGTTTAAATTTTGGGTGGTAGGTTAAAATGTCATTTCTTTAAGGTCGAAATCTGCATGCAAATCAGACCCTAGTTTGCTAGTCCGTAGGGTATTATTTCCCAACAACAAACCTCCTTGATCAACTCACAGGGGCCAAATACTTCAGTAATATTGATCTGAAGTTTGGCTACCACCACGTCCCAATAGAACATACAGATGTATGAAAGACTGCCTTCAAGTCAAAAGAAGGTCTTTTTGAATGGTTGGTCATGCCCTTTGGTTTGACAAATGCTCCAACAAATTTTATGAGGATGATGGACGATATCCTGCGACCTTTCACTAGTACTTTTGTAGTGGTGTATCTGGATGACATCCTCATCTACAAAAAGACTTGGGAAAAACACTTGCAGCATATTCAGTAGGTTCTGCACACCTTGTGACAACACAAACTATATGCAAACTTGGAAAAATGTTCCTTCGGCATGGGCAGGGTCCACTACTTAGGCTACATCATTGATAAACATGGTGTGCATGTGGATCAAGCCAAGATCCAGGTCATCCGTGACTGGCCATCCCCAACCACACTCTCTGAGATTCAGACCTTCTTGGGCCTTGCTAATTTCTATCATAGGTTCGTGTTGGGATTCTCTCATATCGCATGGGCCCTCAACCAAGTAACCAGGGGTGTCGGTAAGGAAAAATTTGTGTGGGGCCTGTCCCAACAACAACCCTTCAATGACTTGAAGTAGCGCTTGTGCTCATCCCCGGTACTTTCATTACTGGACCCACAACATCCCTTTGAGATCAAGACAGATGCTTCAGACTATGCTATGGGAGCCGTTCTCACTCAACATGGCCACCCCATGGCGTATCATAGTGAGACACTATTAGATGCTGTCCATAATTACCCTACTTACAACAAAGAAATTTACTCCATTGTGCAAGCCTACCACCAATGGATACATTACATTCTAGGGAAGGAGACAGTCATCCACACTGATCACAAGGCACTACAATTCATGCAAACCCAAGGAAAATTTCAAAATGACCGCCATTAGAAGTGGTCCACATACTTACAATAGTTCCACCTTAGCATCAAGTATAAAACAAGAAGTACCAACCGAGTTGTCGATTGCCTCAGCCAACCTCCAATCGCAACACTCACCACACTGTTAGACTCTTGCGACCATGAGACCTCTAGATGGCCCCACCTCTATGAGACAGACCTTGACTTCTCCACCACCTACCAAATGTTGGGATCAAACTCAGTGGTCACTGATTTCCATCTTCAGGATGGGTTTTTGTTCCGTCTAGGCCATCTCTGCGTTCCATCAAGCATGCGCGTGAAGCTGATCTGGGAATATCACTACAGTCACATGGCAGGACACTTTGGCATCGAAAAGATAGTGGCAGTGCTACAAAAACATTTCTACTGGCCGAAACTTCGACATGATGTCAGTAAGTATATCAGGTCCTACACCGCCTGCGCTATTGCAAAACCGACTGTTAGCAAAAATTATTGTCTTGGGCATAAAAGTATCTAGGTCCGCAGGCTGCATGACAAGCGCCCAAGCGTAGCATGGAAAAATATCATTTCTAGTTACTAATCAAGTGATCGGGCGAAGTTATGTTGTTAACGACCAAGATCCATCTATAGAGAAGATCGACGATCGATGGTTAATCGTGGTTAGTAGAGTTGCGCCAGGATTAGCGTAATAGATAACACTTATATATCACCAAAAAGATCTCAGTTGTCCATCTTGGAGGAGTACGTGGCACACGATCGAGCTATGTTGCCACTTCGCCCTTCATGACTTTGAAGAATGAGGACCAGCCTCCTCCCAGCTGCAAGACACGAAGCACCGAAAGCATTCAGGGCTCGAGCCTACAGTATCACTGAAAGTGATCTCAGCCGTCCATCCTGCATAGACATGTGGTGCACGATTAGGCCCTATCGCCTCTTCGTGCATCGTGACATTGATGAGTAAGAGCTAGCTCCTTCCCATCTATGAGATGCGAAGCGTCGAAAGTGATTAGGAGTTGGGCCCACCATATTGTCGAGATGATCAGGACCGTCCATTGAAGGGGACACGTGGTGCACGATTAGGCACCGTCGCCACCTCGCCTTTCGTAGCTTTGAAGCACAAGGAGCAGACTCCTCCCATCCATGAAACGTGAAATGTCGAAAGCACCCTTAGAGATAGGCACAGGGTCACAACCTGTGGTCACTTGGGGGCGATAGAAAGAATTGAGCAAAGGGCCAAAGCACTGGGTTTAGCTACAAAAGGGATCACCACGTTCTCTAGGGACTAATTTAGCTCGACCTCTATCTCGATGCTCGCTAAAAATGAATGAAGGTGGATGGAGGTAGTTGAAACCTCGTCTCACTCATTGAATGTGACGCATGGAGGTTCTGGCATGTGGTCTTCCCAAGACCGTTCGGTGTGCAGATTGATCTAAAAATCCCATGCCAATCTAATGTTCTCATTTGACCAAATAACCTGCACACGATAGGTTGAACTTTAATGTTTCAGCTACCTCCCCTGCAAAGGCCTTACAAAGTTAAGGTGACGTTTGACGAAGGATTTCCATCTGAATTTGACTGAAGGGATGCCACGCCTTGGAGGTCGGAGCATGCCTCTATTGGGTGAATTTTTCTAAGTATATGTTCTCAGTTTTTGTATTTTTGAAGGCATTGATGGTTGAGCCAGGCTCCCGATTGTAAAGTTTTAATGAAGCACTGACTGCTCTGGTTATGTATTGGCACTTGAGACTTCTTGCCTTATGAATGTCAGTTTCTTTCCATCTCTTTGTTTACACTGTGTTAGAATAGCTCGGAATTGGAGGATCCAGTCGAGTTGCGCTGTTATAGAATGATGTATGTTGGATCACTGTAATGGTTGCATTGTTTCTAATCAGTCCTTGTATTTTCTCAACGCTGAATGACTTGGAATTGGAGGATCCAGTCAAGTCACCCTTCAGTTCCTTGAAGCTCAAAACCAAGAGGATCTTGTATTCTGAGCTTTTCTTCTTCAAGCTATTGAAAGGCCTGATGCCCAAGGTAGTCTTTCTCACTCATCTCACCAAGTCTTTCCCCTACTCATTTTACAATCAGCTCACTGACGACAGTTAGATCAAGACCTCCTTTGTTCTTTACATACCAGGCCTGGTCCTTGAGTTAGAGTGATACCTTCCTGGGTCTCTATCGATTTGATCACCCGTTAAATTTATTCATGACATAAACTGATGGGCATTGGGCTCTGCTCCTTCCACAATCCAAGAGTGACTTCTAACGCTAACATTTCTGGCGCCGTTGCCGGGGACGAAGTTGAATATCTTCCCCGGGATTGAACGACAATGATTAACTGGTTCTGAAGGTGCATCGGATATCAGAACTATAAAGATTGCTACTGTGCACCTGACGACTCCACTGACGCGACTCCGTTGGGTGACCCCACTGGTTCCAACCCATAGGCGACTGCATTGTTTCAGCTATGGATTCTAGAGGCAGACACACAGGGTCTACTCCTCAGCTGCTGTTAGCACCACCTGAAGCTGACCCAAAGAAGATTATCAGAAAGGGAAAGTCCTCTGAAGGTGGTACTTCTACTGCTAAAACAGGTATTTCTGGTGATTTTCAAGATTTTGTAGAAACTCCAACCCCTTCATTTCATCTTGTTTTATTACCTTCTATCGGAGTTTCTCGTAATCTAAATTTCGAGAGTGTTCCTGCTGGATTTTTTCCTCCTGGTCTCGAATTAGTAGGAGAAACTCTTGTCACTCCCCTCTCCCCCGTGGTGGTACCCTGGTTTAGACCCAGCGCCTATGAATATTCTCCTACCCCAGGTTTTACTACCCCTCCTCCTGTTATTACTGTTGTCGAGGGAAGGGAAATTTCTATGCCTTTAAGCCCGCAAGCCTGTTCTCCAGATTCTCTGCAGTTCCCCCCCCATTCTGTAAGCTCAACTCCTGTCTTTCCACTTCAAACCTCATCTCCTCCTAGTTCCCCCAGACCTTTTGTTCCTATGGCTGGTGTTAATCCCCCTCTAAATAGAATGAATGCCATAGTAGCTTCCAGATATGCTCCCTTAGTCCTACCTCAACTTGTGAATCCTCTCCCTACTAGAGATTACCTAAAATATATGCCTAAGTTCACTGGGAAGAGGACATAACTGTGGAATAGCACCTGGCTGCTTTCTACAGTTATGCAGACAACCTGAACATTGAAAATGAATATGTCTGGATGAGAGTCTTCATCTAGAGCCTGGACGATGAGGTGAGGAAGTGGTTTAGGAGATTGGCCCCCGGATATATTGTTGGGATTGAAGCTCTAGATAGTGCTTTCCTGAGGCAGTGGGGAGATAAAAAGGACTTCATGTATTACATAATAGAATTTGGGTCGTTGAAGAAAATGGAAGGAGAGTCTGTCTTAGACTTCTCCAAAAGATTCAATAAGATGTATAATAAGATCCCTGCTAAGATAAATCCCACATAAGCCTCTGCAAAAATTTCTTATGCTAGTGCATTCGACCCTGACTTCTGTCTTCTATTGAGAGAAAGAAGAGCTACCTCCCTAGATCAAATGCAATATGTGGCCATAGAAGTGGAATGTAATGTATTAGCAGTTGATAGACTGAGGAATAAGACTGATGCAGACAGAAGAAAAGGAAGAACCAACGCCTCAACTTCTGGCACCTCTGTGCCTCACCCTCAAGTGGATGAACTAACCAAGATAGTGAAGTCTCTATCTGTAGAGATGGAGAAAATGAAGGTGGAGGGAAAGAAAACATACAGAAATCCTCAAAATGATGAAAACAAAGGAAGCTTCAAAAGGCTAAACAATATTGCTCCTCTGACTATGTAGAGAGACCAGAGAGGAAGAGATAGAGAAGACCAGAAAATTCAGGCCCGTCTTCAAAATAATTTTGTGGCTGATGAGGAAGAAGGGGAAACAAACGGGCTTGATCCCGAAATCCACTGCTTTGGAGAAATTCCTCCATTCCCTCATCTCACTCAATCAGTATACGAGGAATCTCTCATGGACAGTCAACTAAATGAACTTAGCAAGGGAGACAAGGCTAGTAGCAGCAAAAGCAGGTATAACCTGAGATCCAAGAAAAATATAGGAGCACTTGACATTCCTGAGCAATTCAATAGAACAGAGAAACCGATGAATGAAGTAGCAGACAACAATGAAGGTAAGAAGGCCCAACCCCTCTCTCCAATGGTCCAGAGTCATGTTCATGAAGTAAGAGAAATCCCAAAGCTTACATCTTCTTTTAACTTTGAGAATGAAATTCATAAAATTAGAATCCCTATGCCCCTCTCCGAATTGATCAAACATGAAGTGTTCAAAAAATGCCTCTTCGAGATATTACAGTATGAAGCCTTAGGCCTTCCCATAGACTCCATCAATTTGCAAGATGAAAAGCCTGCAGTCATTCTAGGTCCTATGGTAGAAGACAAGAACGATTCATCCCCTCCCTTCTACACATCCTTGAACATACATGACAAGGTATTGCACAATCGTTTGATGGATTAAGGGGCTTCCCACAACCTCATGCCCAAAACTTTCATGGAAGAATTAGGACTAGAAGTCACCAGAGCCTACCATGACCTCTGTTCCTTTGATTCTAGGAAATTTCAATGCCTAGGAGTCATCAAAGACCTAGTCATGACCTTGTTTCAATTGCCCATGAAAAGTGTGGTTATAGACATTGTAGTGGCTGATGTCCCCCCCAAGTTTGGTATGTTGTTATCAAGATCTTGGATAAAAATACTAGGGGAAACTTTGTAGATGGACCTAACCTATGCTACTATTCCTATGTTCAGAGGAGAACATAGGAGACTATACAGAGAAGCCCAACTGGTCTATATAATCAGTGATGAAGCGAATCCTACCAACCATCCTATCTTTTCCCTTGACACTGATTTAGGTTCCAGTTTACTACAACTCACTAATGCTCCCGAGACTTTTATAAAAATCAGAAAGTATCCCACCACTTCTCATGAATTTTCTTCCCCCATCACCTCCATCTGGAAAATGTTTTTTGATGGAGCCTCTTCCAGGGAAAGCATTGGTGCCGGAGTATTTTTTGTGTCACCTGCTCAGGAAACCATATCTCTGTCATACAAGATAAAATTCGAAACAACCAACAATGTGGTAGAATATGAAGCTCTTTTTCTAGGATTAAGAGCTACAAAGGGAATGGGAATTCAGGAGGTAGTAGTGTTCAAAGATGCAAAATTGGTAGTCCAACAGATCAGAAATGCTTATCAGGCCAAGCATCCTCGACTCAGGAATTACAGAAATGAGGTATGGGACCTAATCGACAGTTTCTTCTCAACATTTAACATTTATTTCGTCCCAAGAGAGAAAAACACAGTGGCAGATTCCTTGGCTACATCAACAAACAATTTCAAAGTGCCCTTGCTACCCAAATTCAGATACGATGTAGAAGTAAAATACAAGCCCTCCATACCTGACAATCTCAAACATTGGAAGGTGTTCGAGGATGATCTTGATATCAAAAGATTATTGGAGACGGTTGAAGAATTTTCAGAGATGCATATTGACCAAGACTTTGTTTCTGAAGAAAATCCTGATGGTGGTAATTTTCTGAGTAAGATTGTAGAGCGTGACATTGTGCAGCTGCCTAGAAATCATATTCCAAGAGGACTGGTTCCTTTGGAAAGGATTTTTGATAGGAATGATGTGGCATTAAAGGGGAAAATCTCAGAGGATGATGATGGTACAACTCAGTGCAACATTGGCACCGAGAATGAACCCAAGTTTGTCAGATTGTCAAGGAATCTGACAAAGGAACAGAGGGTTGAATATGCTGAACTATTGAGAGAGTTTGTTGATGTTTTCGCCTGGACCTATGAATATCTCAAAACTTATGACACTTCTGTCATTGAGCATAAAATCCCGTTGAAAAAGGAGGCGAAGCTAAGACAGATCAATCCTATGTTGCTTTCTGTCATGGAGAGAGAAGTGAAGAAGCTGCTACATGCCCAGATCATCGTGCCATTGAGATATTCAGAGTGGGTGGCCAACTTGGTCCCTGTAAGGAAGAAGGATGGAGAAATCAGACTCTGTGTAGATTTTAGAAACCTGAACAGGAGCTCACGGAAGGAAAATTAGACCTTACCAAAGATGGAACATATATTGCATAGGGTAATAGGAACATCCATGATTTCCATGATTGATGGATTCTCTAGCTACAATCAAATCTCTGTTCTGCCTAAGGACAGGGAGAAGATGACATTTACCACTCCATGGGGCACATTCATGTATGCTAAAATGCCTTTTGGGTTGATGAATGCAGGGGAAATGTTTCAATGATCCATGGACATAGCTTTCATTGGGGAAAAGGATAAGTTTGTGGTCATCTATCTGGATGACATAACAGTCTTTCCCAAATCTGATAAAGAACACTGTTGTCATCTCAAGAAATTTTTTCTGAAATGTAGGAGTTTTGGCCTCTCATTGAATCCCAAAAAATATTTGTTCACCATAAAGGAGGGAAGGTTACTGGGCCACATAGTATCAACAGAGGGAGTCAAAATTGATCCTAGCAGAATTGAAGCAATCCAAGCCTTGGTAATCCCAAGATCCAGGAAAGAAGTCCAGTCTTTCCTTGGTAAGATTAATTTTCTAAGGAGGTTTGTTCCTAACTTTGCTGAGGTGGTAAAGCTTATAACAACCATGTTGAGAGAGGAAAATGAAGTAAGGTGGACCTCTGAATCTCAAAATTCCTTTGAGTAGATAGAGAAGGCCTTGACAGAAGCTCCTGTGCTTATCAGTCCCGATTACTCAAAGGATTTCCTTATTTTCTCCTTTGCCTCATTTGACACGGTGGTTGTTGTTTTATTACAGACAAATGATGCCGGGAAAGAGCAACCTATTGCCTATTTTAGCAGAGCTCTAAGGGATGCTGAGGTCAAATACGACATTATGGAGAAGAAATCCTATGCCTTGGTAAAGGCTCTCAAAGAATTTAGAGCCTATGTCCTGTAGTCAAAGATCATTGCCTATGTTCCCTCGGTCGTTGTTAAGGACATTCTTATTTAGCTTGATATAGATGAGAGAAGGAGTAAATGGATAGCCAAGATCCTTGAGTTTGACTTGGAAATAAGGCCTACCAAATTAATCAAAGGTCAAGGTTTAGACAATCTTTTGGATGAAGCAAATTACAAAGCTTTGGGGGTAGGTTTCATCAATGAATGCTCAAGAAATCAGCAGGATCAACTGTCTTATGTAGACCCTCAAGAAAAACCCCCTTTGGCTCGATGTCCTTGGTATAAGAATGTCATATATTTTATGCAGGAGTTGCGACCTCCAGATGGATTGGAAAGAAACAAGGCAAGAGCTCTAAAGCTAAAAGCAGTTAGATACTACCTTGTCGATCAAGTTTTATATTGGAAAGACCCCTTGGGGGTGCTTTTGAAATGTATGAATCCACAAGAAGCTAACAGGATCATTATTGAATTTCACAGTAGCCTATGTGGAGGGCATCATTTCTGGAACACCACAACCTACAAAATCCTCAGGGTTGGGTACTACTGGCCCACCTTATTCACCGACATATGTAGAAAGGTCAGAGCCTACATCAAATGCCAAATATTTTCAAGAAAGAAACAACTTAAATCTCTGCCTTTAAAGCCTGTAGTTGTTTCGGGACCTTTCCAGCAATGGGGCCTAGATTTTATTGGAGAAATCCACCCTGCTTCCAGTGGGCAGCACAGATGGATCCTAACTACCACAGATTTCTTTACTAAGTGGATAGAAGCTATTCTCACAAGGAGTGCTTCCCACAAGGTAATCATTGGATTCCTGGAAGACCTCATCACAAGATTCAACTGCCCAAGCCAAATTGTCACTGATAACACAACCTATTTCAAGGCTGAGTTGTTAGCCAAGTTCTGTGAGAAATTTGGGATCAAATTGATTCACTCCACCCCATACTATCCCCAGGGCAATGGTTTAGTGGAGTCATCCAACAAAATCTTGATAAGGATCATCAAAAGACTATTGGAGGACAAAAAAAATTCCCTGGATTCAAAATTGAAATTCTCTCTATGGGTTGATCGAGTGACCACAAAGAGATCTATAGGCATCTCCCCTTTTCAATTGGTTTATGGAGCAAAAGCTATTGTCCCTTCTCAGCTAGCCATTCCTGTAGCAAAGTTCTTCCAGGATTATCAATAAGAGCCTAATGATATGATCAGAAGAATTCATCAACTGGTAGAGGTGTAGCAGGCTAGAGAGCATGTAATGAACAAAATTCAGGACCATCAGCAGAAGATCAAGAAGGCTTTTGACAAAAAGGCCAAGAAAGAAGAGTTTCAGATAGGAGACCTAGTGCTGAAATGGGATGCTCCTAAACAAGACAAGGGCAAACATGACAAATTTGAAGCCCTATGGGTCGGGTCCTTCAAAATCTCTGAAGTATTTTCAAATAATACCTACAGGTTGCGAGATTTGAAGGATCAAGAGGTTTCCAACAGCCCAGTAAATGGGCATTTTCTGAAGAAATGTTTTGTTTGAGCCTTAGATGGCTCCTTTGTTTGTAAATATTATCCTTTGGGTTCTTTGTTTATTTTTATTTTTCGTCTTAGTAAATGACTCCATATCCCAACAGCAAGGCACTGAAATTGAAAATGAGTTCTTAGAGCATCGCAAGGATGACTTTATCCCCCATGGAACCTAATGTTAGCAAGAATTATTGTCTTGGGCATAAGAGTATCTAGGTCCACAGGCTGCACGACAAGCGCCCAAGCGTAGCATGGAAAAATCTCGTTTTTGGTTACTAATCAAGCAAGCGGGCAAAGTTATGTTGTTAATGACCAAGATCCATCTATAGAGTAGATCGATGATTGGCAGGTAATCACGGTTAGCAGAGTTGTGCCAGGATTAGCGCAATGGATAGCACTTATATATCACCAAAAATATCTTAGCTGTCCATCTCGGAGGAGTACGTGGCACACGATCGAGCTATATCACCACTTCACCCTTCATGACTTTGAAGAACGAGGACCAACCTCCTCCCAGCCATGAGATGCGAAGTGTCGAAAGCATTCAGGGCTCGAGCCCACAGTATCACCGAAAGTGATCTCAGTCATCCATCCCGCACGGACACGTGGTGCACGATTAGGCCGTATCGCCTCTTCATGCATCGCGACATTGATGAGTAAGGACTAGCTCCTTCCCATCCATGAGACGCGAAGCACTGAAAGCACTCAGGAGTTGGGCCCACCATATTTCCGAGATGATCAGGACCGTCCATCGAAGGGGACACGTGGTGCACGATTAGGCACCATCGCCACCTCGCCTTTCATAGCTTTGAAGCACAAGGAGGAGACTCCTCCCATCCATGAAACGCGAAATGTCGAAAGCGCCCTTAGATATAGGCACATGGTCACAACCCGTGGTCACTTGGGGGTGATAGAAATAATTACGCAAAGGGCTGAAGTGCCAGGTTTAGCTGCAAAAGGGATCACCGTTTTCTCCAGGGACCAATTCATCTCAACCTCGATCTCGATCCTTGCTAAAAATGAATGAAGGTGGATGGAGGTAGTTGAAACCTCGGCTCACTCATTGAATGTGACACATGGAGGTTCTGGCAGGTGGTCTGCCCAAGACCATTGGGTGTGCAGATTGATCTAAAAATCCCATGCCGATCTGATGTTCTCGTCCGACAAAAGAACCTGCACATGATAGGTTGAACTTTAATGTTTCAGCTACCTCCCTTGCAAAGGCCTTGCAAAGTTAAGGTGATGTCTGATGAAGGATTTCCGTCCAAATTTGATTGAAGGGACGCCATGCCTTGGAGGTAGGAGCATGCCTCTATTGGGCAATTTTTTCTGAGTATATGTACTCAGTTTTTGTATTTTTGAAGCCATCGATGGTTGAGCTAGGCTCTCGATTGTAAAGTTTTAATCAAGCACTGGCTGCTCTGGTTATGTATTGGCACTTGAGACTTCTTGCCTTATGAATGTCAGTTTCTTTCCATCTCTTTGTTTACACTGTGTTAGAACAGCTCAAAATTGGAGGATCCAATCGAGTTGCGCTGTTATAGGATGATGTATGTTGGATCACTGTAATGGTTGCATTGTTTCTAATCAGTCCTTGTATTTTATCAACGCTGAATGACTTGGAATTGGAGGATCCATTCAAGTCACCTTTTAGTTCCCCGAAGCTCAGAACCAAGAGGATCTTGTATTCTGAGCTTTTCTTCTTCAAGCTGTTGAAAGGCCTGATGCCCAAGGTAGTCTTGCTCACTCATCTCACCAAGTCTTCCCCCTGCTCATTTTACAATCACCTCACTGATAGAAGTTAGATCAAGACCTCCTTTGTTCTTTACATACCAGACCTAGTCCCTGAGTTAGAGTGATACCTTCCTGGGTATCTACCCATTTGATCACCCATTAAATTTATTCGTGACATAAACTGATGGGCGTTGGGCTCTGCTCCTGCCGCAATCCAGGAGTGAATTCTAATGCTAACACCGACCACTAAGAAATAGGGGATGTACATCCCTCTTCCTACTCTTGACAAGCAATGGGAATCCATTTCCATGGACTGCATGTCAGGCCTCCCGTCCACCAAGAGGGGAAATGACTGTGTTTTTGTGGTTGTTGATCACTTTTCAAGGATGACAATTCTGGCCACTTGCAAAAAGAACATCACTGCAGAGGCCATTGCCAAGCTCTTCTTTGAACGCGTCTAGGTACACTTTGGGATCCCAAAAACCATTGTCTCAGATCGAGACAGTTGGTTCCTACACACATTCTGGTTGAACCTGTGGTCACTATTGGATACCAAGCTCACCAAATCCACTGCCTTCCACCCCCAAACAGAAGGACAAACTGAGGTTGTCAATGGGATGATCATACATATCCTACGCATGTACAATTCCAAGCACCCCCACACATGGGATGAGAGTCTTCCCTATGTCCATCATAGCTACAACCAAGCCTTGCGTAGCTCAACTGGCCACAAGCCCTTTCAGGTGGGGTTGGGATTCCAACCATTGGGCCCCATGGATGTTGCACTACCCCTGGTGAACACCTCGGCCGACTCGTCCCCTGCTCCACCAGAAGCTGACAAAGCCACTCGGTTGATTGAGAGGATCCATCACATCCACCAACAGGTTCAGGATATTTTACAGAAGTCCAATGCTAAGTACAAGCATCGCCATGATCAACACCAGGTGCCACATAAGTTTTAGGTGGGTGACAAACTTTGGTTGCACTTGTAGAAAGAAAGCCTTGCAAGTCCCCATCGAAAGATTCACCCACTCCTTTATGGGCCATACACCATCACCAAGGCTGTGGGTGATGCAGGAGCATCTCTCCACATTATCCAGCCAGCCAGCTAGCCACGCCAGTGAATTCAAATCACACGCTAAGAGAGAAGCGCAACCTCATTTAAATCTGAATTCAATGTAACTTTAATGTCTAGGCTGGTGAGCCATAGAAGCCATGCCTTTGTGCAGGCGTTAGGTAGATCGGCTTTAATTCTAGATTGGCTGAGATCTAGATCTGATTCTGGACTAGACAGCCCATTCAATGCAATTGAATAGGGTAGGTAGGTTGGAGGGAAGCGCTCGAAGAGCCCCCTCAGGTAAAAGAGATTTTATATCTCATTTTGGTAAGTAGTTGTAGTTGTGTGAGGATCTGCATGTAGAGTAGAGAAGAGAAGAGCCAGAGAGAGCTTGAGAACACCATTGTAATTACAGGCATTTTCCATTGTTAATATAACAGAAGCAGTTTTTCCTGCATGTCATTCTGTGTTATGTGGATGTCTGTGTGTGTTCTTTTATATGCTGTGAATGTATGTATGTTAGGCATTTACAGGGAGTCTATTTGATTTCAGGTGAAGGTCTTTGAGGCTTCACACCAGGAGGGTGTGACAAAACGCTGCGGGTTCTGAGGGTCGTGCACAGAGGATGCATTTCTGAACTCTGCGGAGTCAGAGAAAGACGTGCTGCGGCACAGGAACTGGAGTCAACAACTCAGGAAGAATACCTCAAGGTTGCTGAACACCTTGGAGGAAAGGCTCTGTATGAGAGACGCTGTTGCAGACAGAAGCTCTGAGGAGTTCTGTAAAGCTCTGCTAGGTGGGCATTGAGCAGAAGCACAAGGTGCATTTGGAGGAACTCTGTTGTGAGTTTAGAAGAGACAGAATCATTGAGTATTCTGAGAGCTTTGCTAGGTGGGCATTGAGCGTATGCACTGCGGTGCATTTGAGGAAGAACTCTGCTAAGAGTTTGAAGAAGAAAACATAATCATTGAGGGTTCTATAGAGCTTTGCCAGGAGGGCATCGAGCAAGTGCAAGGAGTGCACGAAAGGAGACAGAACTACATAATGTTCTGTGTAAAAGATATTCTGCCCGGTGGGCATTGAGTAAGTGTGCAGACAGGCACAGACAAAAGAAAAGAGAACTCTTTGAATTCTATAGTGTGAAGGAAGAGTCCACTGAAGGATCTTCACAGGGTTGCTGAATACCCTGCAGACTTAACAAGAGGTTGCTTGAGAAGTGAGGATAGCCAGGAGGGCATCCATACTTCTCCATTTGTGGGAGAGATAGAAGAAGGATAAAATCCCTTAGGGGGTCTGAGTGTTTGGAAAGCTCAGGACATACAACACTGTGGGTGCGTGAAGACTTTGCAGAGGCACATAAGTCAAAGAATCCTTCAAGGATCAAGAAGAATGATAAGCTCAGGAGGGCGAATGCTTTCATGCACAGAGTCGTGACTGCAAGGAGTGCAGGTGTTGAAGAACTCATTGGAGGAGTTCAAAGTTCCTAAAGCTCAGGGGGGACAACGTTTTCATATGCGTGCAATGAAGCTCAAGATACAAGAGGTTCGTAAGAGGAGGAGATAGACAAAGGTTGAGGCCTTTGGGAGACTTGGAATTCCTCCACATGCAGGAAGAAAGTGTGCAGAAGTTCAGGAGGAGCAATGATAGCTGTCAGATCGGCTGGGGAAAGAGATCTAGACTGTTGGTCATCATGTCCAGGAGAATCTTAGGAGAAGCACGCAGAAGAGGAGATTGTGGACCGTCGGATGTTCACATAGAATCCTGTCAACCATTGGATTGGGAGAAGATGCTCAAAGTTTAGCCTTTGGGGGAGCGCGCAAGGAGAAAGGATCTAAGCCATTAGATATGGAGCGGATACCCGTCATCCGTCAGATTGGATAGAAGGCACACAAGGTTTACCTTTGTGGACAGGAGGCAGAAAATCCCGACAAGGGGCATAGCCATCGAGATAGTAGTCATTCGAAAAGAGGGATTCTCAAGGGAAAGAAAATCGAGACACCTCAAGTCTTGAAACGCCAGGAAGATCTGGTCCATCCATTAGCGGAGACACGTGGTGGAGACCAAACAATCGTCGGCATATCCGACATCGGGAAATCAGAGTTCATGAGGATAAGAAAGTTGGGACATCACAAGTCTCGAAATCTCAGAGAGATCGGGATCGTCCATCAGAGAAGGGACACGTGGCAGCAATCGGCGCCAATGGGAAAAGTCCCGATAGGAAGTTGTTGATCGGTGTTTGGACCATAGGGATATCAGGGATCCCATAGACAAGTGGTTTTGGTATTTTGGAGTCGCGAACCACGAAACCCAGATGAGTGGGAGCCATCTGTCAACATCTCAGAAAAGTGGAAATCTTTGTTGAGTGGGAGCCAACTGTCAGCAGATTAGAGAAGGGGGGGAGCTCCGTTGTGTGGGGGCCAGCTATCAGCCAGACGGGATTCGAGGAGTCGGGAACCCCGTAGGTATATGCATTTAGGCATTGGAAACCCTGAAACCCCGATGAGGGGTAAGATTGTGGTCACGGGGTAATGGTCACGTGGACCAGGGGCCGAGCTAGGAGGGCTAGCTGAAGTAAAATTGCGTCGGGAATCGGAGGATCGCAAATCCTGAGGACGTTGCATTTTGGCTTTGAAAAGTATGAAATCCTGCTGGGGGACAAGGCTGCGGTCTTGTGAGTTAAGGGTCACGTGGGCCAAGTGTTTATCCTGGAGGGCTAATGGGGATTATAGAGCATCGAAAAATTGAAACCCAAAACCCTGATAGGAGGATATAAGGCTGCGGTCTTATGGTGAGCAGTCATATGGACTAGAGGGCATAGCCAGGAGGGTCTAAGGCCAGGTAGAGAGATCATCGGTGATCAGGAATTCGAGAGTGCTGGAACTCTTGACATCGGGAAGGACGAAACCCTGAACCCTGATACCGAGTAAGGAAAAACCACGGTTAGGCATAGAAGACTGTGTAGGTGAAGGAAGGACCTGTGGACTGGGTCAGATTTTCACAGTGATTCCTGAGGGAATCCAAGGAGCCGCTTTGGCTCAACAAAGGGGGATTTTTGAATGATCCTGAGAGTAGGCAACAGGAGGTTGGTCCACCTTGCGTCAAGTGGTATTAGAGTAGGAACTCTTTTTGTATATTTCAAGCAGAGGAGAGAAGGTCGAAGAAGACAGAGCATTGGAGAATCTGTAAGGATTTGTTTGTAGGGAGGTAACATTCCGGAAGACAGTCAGGGAGACTGTAGGAGGATGAATCTGGTAGAACTCTTAGTGCAGAGTGACAACAACAGGTTTTCTAGAAGAGCAGACAAAGACAACACCATGGTTACTGAAGCCCATAGGCATGCTGGGAGGAAGAGCAAGGCAGAAAATCTTGCAGAAGAAGCAGAAATGGATAAAGATCTCTATGAATTAAAGGCAGACATAGAGAAGCTTGAACTTCAGATGCGGCAGGATATGAGGTTGAGACAGATGTGTGAATTGCCCATGAGGAAACTGAAGGCAAAGTGGCCAGTCAAGGAGTTGATGGTCATAGGGAAGTGCAGGCTATTAAAGAGATGGTTGAGGTATGCTGAAAACCTCAAGGCCAAAGAGGAAAAGATGATTTATGTCTGTGAACCAGAGACCGGGGCAGGTCTCAACGATTTTGAAATTGAAATGAGATCAGCTGAAGATCTCAAGCACTGCCAGGAGGGCAGTAGAAGGTTTCCAGATTTCAAAGTAGGCAAGGGAGCAAAGATGAGGTCCCTGCGGGATCTCAGAGACTATCATGAGGAAAACCAGGGAATTTCACATTGCTAGCTGGGTAATGGTACGAGGTCGCTGCGGGATCTCGAAGACTTCCAGGAAGGCAGTGGAAGCATCTCAGACTGCCAGGTGGGCAGAGATGAGAATTTGAGACCATTTGATGGTCTCATGGACTCGGAGGTGAGTTCAATTCAGCAAGGAGTGCTGATGAAGATGGGATTGATTGATCTCATAATCTGCCAGGGAAGCAACGGAAACGTCCCATATTGCCAGGTGGGCAGGGATGAGCAGGTGAATTTGGATCATCCCGGGAAGCTGACAGAGAAGATGAGACTATCTGAGGGTCTCATAAATTTAGAGATGAATTTAGATCAGCAGGTGCAGCTGAAAAAAGAGGAAGAAGATCAGGATAATATTCTGATGATTGGAGGGATTGGAGTATTTCTACCATGTGCCTAGGAGGAGGCAGAAATTTGTGTTGCAGATGGTGCAATAGAAGAACAGTCAGCTGAGACTATCCAAGAAGAATTGGAGAAGGTTTTGGAAACTTCCCAAGCACAAGCAGAAGTAGACGAAGAAGAAAATGAGCATTCTGAGGAATGGCTCAATGATTTCGGCCAGGGAGTTGAAAATAAAGAGGCTGTAGCACTGAAGCTAGTAGCAAAGGAATCCAAAGAGCAGGCAGGCAGATTTACTACTCCATGGGAGATGGAGCTAGAGATGCTGGAGGATTGGCTGAACAATCTAGGGCCAGCAAGAGAACTGACAGAAGTTGAGCTGTCAGGGAAGGTGACTGAACAACAAGTCAGTCAAAGGGAGACTACAAGACAAAAGTGTGTAGCAGAGTGGCAACTTGAGGCCACAGATGAAGATGAAGAGGAAGGCATGGGAGATCATGATGATCTGCTCATGTGCCAAAAATTTTTTCAGCTGAGGAGACTAGAAGAACAGGGCCAACCATTGGAGCAGCTGGACCAGGTAATAGAAGAGATCAAAAGGCTGATGTTGGGGTCAATATAAACTGCCAGCAAGGAAGGGATGAGAAGAAGAGAAGCAGAAGCAGGAGGAGAATGGAGCAGATGGGAAGCTCTAGATATTTGTTTGGGATCCAGGAGGATTTCCAACAACTGAGAGGGGAAGCGCATGAGCAAGAGATCATGATTTTGTAGCTGAGGAGTTTGATGTAGGATCATATCTCCATGTCATCCCGCCAGCCAGCCAACCAACCAGCCACGCCAGCGAATTCAAATCGCACGCTAAGAGAGAGGCATAGCCTCATTTAAATCTGAATTCAATGTAACTTTAATGTCTAGGCTGGTGAGCCATAGAATCCGTGCCTTTGTGTAGACGTTAGGTAGATCAGCTTTAATGATAGATTGTCTGAGATCTAGATCTGATTCTGGACTAGACAGACCATTCAATGCAATTGAATAGGGTAGGTAGGTTGGAGGGAAGCGCTCGAAGAGCCCCCTCAAGTAAAAGAGATTTTCATATCTCATTTTGGTAAGTAGTTGTAGTTGTGTGAGGATCTGCATGTAGAGCAGAGAAGAGAAGAGCCAGAGAGAGCTCAGGAACACCATTGTAATTACAGGCATTTAGCATTGTTAATATAACAGAAGCAATTTTTCCTGCATGTCATTCTGTGTTATGTGGATGTCTATGTGTGTTCTTTTATATGCTGTGAATGTATGTATGTTAGGCATTTGTAGGGATTCTGTTTGATTTTAGGTGAAGGTATTTGAGGCTTCACACCAGGAGGGTGTGACAGAATGCTGCGGGTTCTGAGGGCCATGCACAGAGGATGCATTTCTGAACACTGCGGAGTCAGACAAAGATGTGCTGCAACACAAGAACTGGAGTCAACAACTCAGGAAGAAGACCTCAAGGTTGCTGAACACCTTGGAGGAAAGGCTGTGTATGAGATACATTATTGCAGACAGAAGCTCTGAGGAGTTATGTAAAGCTCTGCCAGGTGGGCATTGAGCAGAAGAACAAGGTGCATTTGGAGGAACTCTGCTGTGAGTTTAGAAGAGATAGAATCAATGAGGATTCTGCGAGCTCTGCCAGGTGGGCATTGAGCATATGCGTTGCGGTGCATTTGAGGAAGAACTCTGCTGAGAGTTTGAAGAAGAAAACATAATCATTAAGGGTTCTGTAGAGCTCTACTAGGAGGGCATCGAGCAAGAGCAAGGAGTGCACGAAAGGAGACAAAAATGCTAAACGTTCTGTGTAAAAAATATTTTGCCCGGTGGGCATCGAGTAAGTGTGCAGACAGACACATACAAAAGAAAAGAGAAATCTTTGAATTCTGTAGTGTGAAGGAAGAGTCCACTGAAGGATCTTCACAGGGTTGCTGAATACCCTGCAGACTCAGTAAGAGGTTGCTTGAGCAGAGAGGATAGCCAGGAGGGCATCCACACTTCTCCATTTGTGGGAGAGAGAGAAGAAGAATAAAATCCCTTAGGGGGTCTGAGTGTTTGGAAAGCTTAGGACAGACAACACTGTGGGTGTGTGAAGACTCTGCAGAGGCACAGAAGTCAAAGAATCCTTCAAGGATCAAGAAGAATGATAAGCTCAGGAGGGAGAATGCTTTCACGTACATAGTCATGACTGTAAGGAGTGCAGGCATTGAAGAACTCATTGGAGGAGTTAAAAGTTTCCAAAGCTCAGGGGGGACAACATTTTCATATGCGTGCAGCGAAGCTCAAGATACAGGAGGTTCACAAGAGGAGGAGATAGACAAAGGTTGAGGCCTTTGGGAGACTTGGAATTCCTCCACGTGTAGGAAGAAAGTGTGTGAAATTTTAGGAGGAGCAACGACAACTGTTAGATCGACTGGGGAAAGAGATCTGGACCGTTGGTCATCACGTCTAAGAGAAGCTTAGGAGAAGGGTGCAGAAGAGGATATTGTGGACCATTAGATGTTCACATAGAATCCCGTCAGTCGTTGGATCGGGAGAAGATGCTCAGAGTTTAGCCTCTGGGGGAAAGCGCAAGGAGAAAGGATTTGAGCCGTCAGATCTGGAGCGGATACCCATCAGCCATCAGATTGGATAGAAGGCACACGAGTTTTATCTTCGTGGACAGGAGGCGGAAAATCCCGACAAGGGGCATAGCCATCGGAATAGCATTCATCGGGAAAGCGAGATTCTCGAGGGAAAGAAAATCGAGACACCTCAATTCTCGAAACGCCGGGAAGATCTGGTCCGTCCGTTATCGGAGACACATGGCAGAGATTGAGTGATCATTGGCATATCTGGTATTGGGAAATCGGAGTTCCTAAGGACAAGAAAGTTGGGACATCACAAGTCTAAAAGTCCCGGAGAGATCGGGACCGTCCATCAGAGAAGGGACACATGGCAGCAATCGACGCCATCGAGAAAAGTCCCGATAGAAAGTTGTTGATCGGTGTTTGGACCATCGGGATATCGGGGATCCCGTAGACAAGTGGTTTTGACATTTTGGAATCGTGAACCACGAAACCTCGATGAGTGGGAGCCAGCTGTCAACATCTCATAAAGGTGGAAATCTTTGTTGAGTGGGAGCCACCTGTCAGCAGATTAGAGAAGGGGGAGAGCTTTGTTGTGTGGGGGCCAGCTGTCAGCCAATCGGGATTCGAGGAGTTGGGAATCCCGCGGGTATATGCATTTAGGAATTGGAAACCCCGAAACCCCAACGAGGGGTAAGGTTGTGGTCACGGGGCAATGGTCACCTGGACCAGGGGCTGAGCCAGGAGGGCTAGCTGAAGTAAAAGTGCATTGGGAATCGGAGGATCGCGAATCCTGAGGACGTTGCATTTTGGCTTTGAAAATTTTGAAACCTCGCTGGGGGACAAGGCTACGGTCTTGTGAGTTAAGGGTCACATGGGCCAAGTTTTTATCCTGGAGGGATAATGGGGATTAGAGAGCATTGGGAAATTGAAACCCAAAATTCCAATAGGAGTATATAAGGCTGCGGTCTTATGGTGAACGGTCATATGGACTAGAGGGCATAGCCAAGAGGGGCTAAGGCCGAGCAGAGAGCTCATCAGTGATCGAGAATTCAAGAGTGCTGGAACTCTTGACATCGGGAGGGACGAAACCCCGAACCCCGATACTGAGTCAGGAACAACCACAATTAGGCGTAGAAGACCGTGTAGGCAAAGGAAGGACCTGTGGACTGGGTCAGATTTTCACAGTGATTCCCAAGGGAATCCAAGGAGTCGCTTTGGATCAACAAAGGGGTATTTTTGAATAATCCTGAGAGCGGGTGACAGGAGGTTGGTCCACCTTGTGTCAGTGGGTGACAATGATTTTTCACTCAACATTCCCCCTTTCCTTGGCCTACACCTAGTCTTCAACGTGGCTCTCCTTCGGGCATATTTCCCACCCTTATTGGACACCTCAGAGATAGTAGAGTAGTTGACACCAATAGAACTAAACAATGACTGCATGCAATAGGCATCCAATGATTATATTGTGGACACACAGATCAAGGGCACCCGACTGCAAAGGATCTAGCTTTATCGAGTTGTCAAAGTAGGGTAGTTCCTACACCAAGGCAAGTGGCTCACCTGGGGTCAAATTTAGCAGAAACTTCCTTATCTGATGGGGGACCTCAACGCAATGGAGACCATTTATTCCTAAGGGGGGAGGATTGATCCATATGGACGTCTATGGCCTCCCACCTATTCCAATTGGTTCATTTTGGCAGTTTCTTTCCTAGTTTTCAGGTCCCTGACTTGCGGGGCCGTTTTGAGGCCCTAAACAACGTTTTTAGAGATCGCCATAGTAAAAAATTCCCAACATTAGATTAGACCAAAATGTGTAGTCCTTGGATATACCTTTCCAACGGGCTATCGTGCTCCTAAAACAAATATCGTATGCAAAAGTTACGACCCCGGGAAGTTGACCGACTAACTTACCCAAACGGGGCCCACATGACTTTTGGCGCTTCATCTCCTAGGGTTAGGTTTTTGGATGTCTAGTGTTTTTTAAATTCCTGTTTATTGTAAAAAGGCCTTTAAATCCTCATTGTAATCATCTTCTTGTGAATGAGCACAGTTTTCATATCTCTTCTCAGAGATAATCCACCACCATTCCAACAAGCTTGTTTTCTGCTGCATTTTACTGTTTCAACTTATTTCCTTATTGAATAGAAAACCAGTTTTACTGTATCTCTGTTATTCTGTGTTAAGCATATTTTAATAATCCATATTCATTTTGTTCTGCTCATAAAATAAGACCCTTAAAAAATACTGGCTTCTGATAGGTAAGAGGATGACTGCCTCTCTCTGTCAAAAGATCCCCCCAACACAGATACGTGATTTTCACCACAACAACTAGCGTATATACGTGTGTTGTCCAAAGGAAAATCATGTATGCACATGTGTATACTACTGGAGGGTGTGTATAGCTCTGTAAATGCTCAATAAAGTGAAAAAAAAATCCACACAGGCAGGGAGCACTGGTACTGAAAACCAGAGTCCCTCGGAGACAGAGAAAATAACTTTGGCAAAGAGAATGCAAGGAAACTTTTGATCAAACAAAGATAATCTGAGCTTATTCCTATGCTATAGAATGCAACATAGAGACTCTGAACAAATCTAGGAAACCCCTGAGAAGGATCACTCCTGATAGAGAAAGAGGATGACTGCCTCTAAAAAAAAAAAAATCTGAACTTAAGCAAGCAACTGACACTTCAACAACCCAATGGATATATGCAGGCTGTCTAAAGGTAGGGCGCATGTATACATGCGCAGGGCTTCTACAAGCCGTGTATACCTCTGTTAATTCCCAGAATGAAAATCAAACAGTCAAGCAATCATGCAGGAAATATTGGTATGGAAAACCAGAATTCCTACAAGCTCAGACTCTTGCAAAAACTCAGAAAAAAGGTAATAAACCAATTCTAAAATACCCAAAAAGTATCCCAAAAAAACCCTAGAGATTCCCCAGTACGGCCACCAATTCTTTTGTGGGTGGGAAATCTATCCTACAGACTAGCATTAAGGGTTTTATCATGCATGCAGAAATGAATTAAAGTCTCCTACGTTTTACGAACATCCCAATCATAACTCCCATTACTCATATGCAAATACAAGGCTAAAGAGATCCAATTACTGTACCTTAGTTTCAATGTTTGATGTCGATCCCTTTAACGCTTGGTCACTCCTTGACTGCAGATCTCCTCCTAATGCTGACCTGCATTCATAAAAGACAAAAAAAGAAATCCACATGCATATAACCTATAAACTAATGGGTTATATATTCTATCAAAATATAATCAAATTTAAATATTGACAATCTCATATGGCGGGACGGAAAAAGTACTTCTTTTATTAATCTCACAAAATTAACCTTACAACGGTGAGATCGACCATTTCTCCTTGAATATGGTCCTGGGATCCTCTTCAACTGTGCTCCAACTGCTTTTGTATATGCTTCTCTTCACACAATAGTTGCAAAAAGTTGGGGCAACGGGAATACTAAATTAGGTATATTTTCTTTGCTATGATTTTACTCCTCCAAAATGGGACCCCTACCCTTTCTTTTATAGGCTATAAAAGGCTAGGTATTTGGTCAAGTAACCGACTATGGGTGGTCATTCGGTTTAGTTAACCTACCCAAAACTATATGTTTCGTCTGCAACTTTCCATTTTTCGTGTTTTTTAGGTATACGCGGGCTGTAGTGGGTTAGCCAGCATACACAGGCATGCAGTAGTGGAGCAGGGTGTGTATGCCTTCAAAAAGAGTGTTTTTTAAGAAGTTGTTCAGTAGAGGCTTGGAAAAGAAGTCAAATGAGATGGCTTGATGCAAGGTAAGCATGTCTGGTGCAATTTAGGGTTATAACAAGCTTATAAAAGGAGAGGAGATCTCATGGATAAAGTTGGATTGAAAATTTGGCTTGAGATTGTTAGCTTGGGATTGAGTTGGCTAGCTTTTGGTGTGAGATTGAGAAATTTTTGTAGCTTTGAGATTTTCTTTGTCAAGATATATTGTCAGTCTCAGAATCCATGGAGAAAGAAGTGTGTGGAAAGAAAAGAATTGTTGGAAGGGACCTTACAATGTCAAGGTATCGGTTGTATTCTCCTTTTCATATTTGTAATACAACAATATATTTCTTTCCCATAAAACTGATCTTATTTTATTGTATGACTCCTTGATCACATACATAGGTTTTGTTGAGCATACGTTGTTTCTTTAACTTCATTGGCTTGTGTATTTTTTACAAGTTCAACATTCCATAAGCCTTGGAATGGAGAGAGGATGACACTAGCAAGGACAAATGACATTTAAAAGGTATGCCACTTATCTCTTGTTAGTTAGTATACTTGATAATTAAAACTCAAGGAAAGTTTTATATTTTGTCTTGTTTTGTTCTAGTTTCATGGTGAAACTAGGGAGATCTGTTTGTGTCTGCACTTACCGATTAGTCCAACAACACCAACCAATGGATTCTGAACTTTCCTGGATGTTGAAAATATTTTTTTTCATATAGTAGGACTAGGTCTCCTTCCTTGAAACCTTTTCTCTTGATATGTCGGTCATGCCAAGCTTTGTCCCCTGCTTTCTGCACTTCTTGGTGAAATCCTGCTAGAATCCTATCTTCTTCCATGTTCATCAACTGACTTAACCTTTCTTGTACTGCACATCGCTCTGTCATGTTTGTAATTGCTGCGACACATAGACTCGGTACCAATAATTCTAATGGCACCACTGCTTCTTTTCCATACACCAATATAAATGGTGTATGCCCTGTCAACTTCTTACATGTAGTTCTATATGCCCATAGTACCGCTGGTATTTTTGAATCCCAGTCGTCCCTATTGACATTGAAAATATTGGTTAAGGAATTCTATAGAATCTTTTTGAGGGCTTCCATTGTTCCATTTGCCTGAGGATGGTATGGCCTACTTTTCTGATGGTAGGCCTCCAATTCTTCAGTCAGAGCTCTGATAGTGTCATTGATAAAGTGAGTTCCTTGGTCACTCATCAAAATCCTTGGGCATCCAATTCTGGTGAGCACATGTTCAAACAGGAAGTGTGTTGTTGTCCCTATGCTGCAATCTTTAACTGGTGTTGCCTCTTCCCATATTGAGAGGTATTCTATTGCAGTGATGATGTATCACACACTTGAACTTCTTGTAGGTGGGTGAATTGGACCAACCAAATCGATATCCCATTTGTCAAACACTTGTATCATTGCCTATGGGTGTAAGGGAATCGCATCCTGTCTGTTTGGTTTGCCAACCCTCTAACAAACGTCGCATTGTTGGCAGTATTTCTTTGCATCTCGATGAATAGTTGGACACCATAATCTTGCACGCAATACCTTCTACGCGGTATTTTTTCCTACACAGTGTCCTCCAACTATTTCTTCATGGGATTCTGCCAATATCCTAGGCCTTTCGTGTTCTAGTGCAAACCTTCTCAAGATGATGTATGCCCCCATTTTATATAAGTGTCCTGTGATCAACTGGTAGTCGAATGCTCTGACAACCATATTCTTCCTCTGTGCGGTGTTAAGTTCATGTGGCGCAGTCCCTGTACTTAAATACTCAATAATGTCAGCAAAATAATCATTCGTGGCTTGGAATGAAAATAACTGCGCGTCGGGGAAAGTATCCTCTAAGTTTTTAGGCTCCTCACCATTGGTGACCCTCGACAAGTGATCACGTCATGCATTCAACTTCCCTAGTTTATCTATGACTTCAAAGTCAAATTATTGAAACAACATTAACCATCGACAAATTCTCCCCCCCAACACTAGCTTGTTGACTAGGTACTTGAGGGCTGAATGATCTGTGAAAATCTTAAAATGTTTGCCAAGTAGGTAATTCCTGAACTTTTTAAGTGCATACACCATTTCTAGACCTTTTCTCTCTATAGTGTTGTATAATTCTGCTCAGAGTTTGACAGTTTTATTCTTGCAAATGATATGGGATGGTCCAAATCCCCTTCTCTTGGTTGCACCAGAATAGCTCCCAGGGCTATGGCTGATGCATCTACATGCACATGGAATGTCTTCTCCCAATATGGAAAGAATAAGATGTGTGTTGTGACCATATTCTCCTTCAAGGCGTCCAACCCTTGTTGACAGTTCTCATTCCACTGGAATTTAGTATCCTTCTTGAGAAATTTCTCCATCGATGCAGTGATATGCGCATACCCCTTTAAATTTTTTATGTAATGTCCTGTATGTCGCAATGTGGCTTGCAGCTGGCGCACTAATTTCAGTGGTGGTAAATTCACAATTACAACAATCTTTGCAGGATCCACGATCAAACCTTGTCTACATACTATGTGACTCAATAGAATTATGAAGGGTGTTTCAATTATACATTTCTTAATGTTCAAGGATATTTGGCATTTACTGCATCTTTCTAACATTAGCCTCAACACCTCTACATGATTGTTCAATAGGTTGTACATCATCCAATCATCCAAATATACCTCTAGAAATTGATGGATGAATTCTTTGAAGGCATCAATGACTACTCTGGAAAAAATTATTGGTACATTCTTCAGTCCAAAAGGCATGACTGTGTACTAGTAGGATCCACATTCTGTCGCAAATGTAGTCTTATATCTATATTTTGGTGCTATATTTATTTGGTGGTAGCCTGATAATCCTTCGGTGAATGAGTATGCTTCCTGACTTCCCACATTTTCTAGGACTTCATCTGTAAAGGGTGTAAGGAAGGGATCATGTAGGCAAGCATCATTGAGATTTGTCAGATCTACACAGATTCTTGTGCTTCCTTTCTTCTTCTCCTGAACTACCATGGGGCTTATCCATTATGATTCTTCTATTAGTTCTATGATTCCTACTTCCAACATTCTGTTGATTTCTGATCTTACTTTTTTCTTGTATACGGGGTTCAATCTGTAAGGCCTCTATCTGATAGGTCTTGCATCCAGTTTGAGAGGGATCTTCATCTCGCCAAGTTATCCTGCAATACCTTTCATTTCTATGAAGGTCGTTGGGAATAGGTCATTGTACTCGTGTAGTAACTCTGTTATCCTTTCCACGGTTTGCTCGTCTCAGTAATCCTCAATACTGACCATCTTGGGATTCTCCTATGTTCCAATATTGACCTTCTTTTCTTTAATCAGTGCAGTAAATTATTCTGCTACTAAGGAGGGCCCTGCTACCTCCCTTTCTCCTTCGATCTCTAGAATCTGGGTATTGCATGGATTTTTTTCATCTGGTATGTATTCTTCTACATGATAGCATGACAACAATTCTTTGACTGTCCGTCTATTTTGTTGTTGATATTCAGTCATAAGGTCCAACTCCGGTTTATCAATGAATATCAAGCCTCTAATATTTTTTAAAGTGAAATTGACGTTGGGGTTATCATGTTTGAATGAGAATGTGGCTATGAAATTTTGTTGCAATATTGTCCATTCAGTGGTACCTCTATGCAGTTCTTGGTCTACATACCAGTTTTCTGGAATTCCTTCCAGTGCGTAAATGAAATAATGAGGCCATTCCTCCGGTGGTATCATCCTCCACTATGTTCTTCTTTGTTCCAAGTGTTTTGCAGGTGTTCCGTGTCCATTGTATTTCCGAGCTGCACTCCTCTTTTGTTCTGTGTCGAATCCGATGTGCATTAGTCTTTTTCATTGGTACCAATATTGTATATTTTGTTTGTGCACACCCCACTATATTGCAGGTGTAGCCTTAAGTGTGATGTTGAGAGCTAACAATATTTGGCTATCTGATACTTCCTCCTCATATCTCATTAGGAATTCTTCCAAGTTGTTGATTCCATGGAAAATTGGAGGTTCAAGATTTCTGTCCCAACCCACCTTACTACATGGTCTATTCGTGTGCATCTTCTGGTTGAGACCTCATGTAGGCACTACTGCCAATTCTCTAGACCTATGTTTGAGTCAGAATCACATGATGTGATACTTCTCCAACTAAGTAAAACATCGAAAGTTGGATTAATGTAATCTTCGACATGCGCGGTGGTCCTGTACAATTGGTTAATTTCTTCCAGATCTAGACATGTTGGTTCCACAAATATTTTGGCTTTAGATGGATCTAGGGCATGATAACCTTGTATTCTCTTGAATTAAATGTCATCTTCTTGGTCTTCAGGTTGATTATCTCATGATTTTCAAACTCCCAATCCAATCCCAGTAATGTTGGATATGGTGTTGTGTCGTCCACGATTTTGATCACTTCGAAGTCTTCCTTAGTGCACACTTCATCCAGATCTACTGTCACTCCTTTGAGCCTCCCTATTGGTATAACTCTATGTTGGTTTGATAAATTTAGTGTGATTGGTGAGTAGCCTAAGGTAGGTTCTCCCATGCATTTCCATATCTTTTTGGCTAATACATTCACTTTAGATCCCAGATCTAATATCACATCACCCATGTTAAAATCTCCAATGTTGGCATTCAATCTAAACTCTTTGTTGGTTCTCCTTCTGGCATGGAGGTGATTGAATGTCCTCTGTTCTAAATTTCCCTCGGATTTTGTGGTACATCTATCTAACAGATTCTGTAATATTATAATAGATGATGGATCCTTAAATAATTGAGTACAGGATTGCAGTAAATTTTTAATACAACTTACTCGTTATCTCAGGTGGACTTCACTGGTATGGTCCAATGCTGATGACATTTCATACATTAGAACGTGTTGGGTATGCTATGTGGTAGATGTAGACACAACATTCTTCTTGATAAATTCTTGTATGGCCTCCTTAAATTTCTCCTTCTCCTTTCCTGCATCAAATTGCTTGGGTGGCTCAATATTCTTCTTAATCCACTAGTGCTGTATTGGTTCCTGTTTAGCCGCATAATCTCCTGTTTTAGCACCTCCATGCGTCACTATGTTGATGTTCCTGCCATCTTCTCTAGATTATGTATAGATCCACTGTACATTCTGATTATTCTGATTCCATTTTTTCTATATCTTCCCCAACAATGTTGTGCAATCCTCTGTATCGTGATCTACTGCATGCCAATACATGCATGTCGCGGGTGGTATTGGACATTCTCTTGCATAGTTCCCTGGATGTTGGAAGTTATGGCACACTATTGGACCTCTTCCACTTCCAAAGCCTCCTCTGCCTCATCCTCCTCCTCTATACCCAATGTGATCTACATGAGGTGTATTGTATTGAGGTATTTGATTATACTGCGTAGGGTTATACTACAATTGTACAATGTTATACTATAGCTGTGCATTGTTATAATGCTACGACACAGTATTATACTTTGGTGGTGCCTGATTAAATTGAGGTGTAGCTTTCCCTGTCATCATTTCGGTTTGCACCCCATATGTGTTTGATGTCCTTTCCCTCATCAGATCCATTGTTTTGTAGTCTTTGTCATCGTTCCCTACTGACTTGCAAAAAGTGCAGTATGCATTCTTTGGTACTGTTTGGTATTTATGCATCATAGGACAATGATATGGATCATGCTCGTGAGTCTTGCAAATTTCACACCAGGGTCCTCCTATTGGCAATGGATTTGGCATCCCTGTTGCCATATATTGCGCAAATGTTGGGCATTCATTCT
Organism: Picea engelmannii; assembly: GCA_009831015.1. Taxonomy (NCBI): domain Eukaryota; kingdom Viridiplantae; phylum Streptophyta; class Pinopsida; order Pinales; family Pinaceae; genus Picea; species Picea engelmannii. Next base: position 357,771 of record ML785973.1, read on the forward strand.
TATGGTTCCCTTCTATTCTACATGTCGTACACCAAGCAACTTCTCGCTTTTCCTTGCCCTTATTATGATTGAGTTGAAAGGTAATATTTTTCATATCCTCCTTCAAATCCTCTATAGTTAGATCTGTATTGTGGTACTGATTCTCCTCCATTTGCAAGCCTACCTATAGAGCCTCTGCTTGAGATTGGATTTCTTTGTTCTGAGTGGGTATTTCAGATGTGGTAACAGAGAATTCACAAACAAATGCCTATGTTGCATGCCAGTCATGGCATACCTCAATTTCCCTTTCAAACATTTAAATCACTAGTCAATTTCCCAGACAAATTCTCCTGGTTTCTGTTAGATTTGTATCATCTCGTTCATGTATTGATCCTTTGAGCTCAGCTTCTGGAACTCATTAGTCAGTAATTTCTTGATGTTTTTTAGTGTCCTTGTTGTCCCAGGTGGATTTTTTACGTCTCGACTCATGTATTAGTCTAGTGCGTGGTCTCTTAGCATGATATCTAGTTGCACAAGTTTAGTGTCTTCATCAACGATCTGTTTTGATTCCCAGATCTTTTCACAAATAAACAAGTGTTTCTCAAGGTCTTTTGTTGCCTCTCCTCAAAATTCTGGTAACCGAATGATGGGATCATGTCCTGCCATTACAAATTGTGTCGGACTACTACCTCTGGGCGATGTATGTCCTTGACTAATATTTCCTAAGTTGGATCCCCTAATTGATGCGTTGTGACTGGATCCTAGTCCTATCATTCGTCTGCCACTAAAACACTGTTGTCTATATGCTGGTGTTCTTTCGAGTGTATTGGTCATACATGGGGTTATGGGGTCCACAATGACATTAACATGGATTGGAGTGTTTCCTTATGTTCCTGCTCTTAGAATACCTATATTTATTTCATAGGTTGTGCACAGGATTTCCTCAATCTTCTCCATAGCCCGAAGATCCTCTACCTCTTCTTCATCACTGTCCAAGCCTCCCCACGCGACTATGGCTCTCTTCTTATTGTTCATCTTGTATTGGTAGGGTACTCCACTACGTGTCCTTCCTGTAGTTGCCATGATCTACCTGATTTGGTCTTCCTCCATCATGATTGGGTTGATAGGTTCCTTCTTCCTTCCCTTATCCATTCCTTCCTCCATGTTTCCACTTCCTGTTAATGCTTCCCCACTTCCCCCATGCACGTAGGGAAATTTAGTTGTCTGATGCCATTGTCATTACCCCGTTGTTATAGAGAAATATCTTAATAGAAGTATACAACGATATAATATACCTTACTAGAGTGCCACGTAGAAACTATTTCTTTGATGTGCTGTATGACTTCATGATATCTACTGCAAATTCTTTTATAAAGCCTGCTACAATATTGTCGAGCCAAAAATCTACTACGTGGGTGAATTTGTTATTTACTTGTTGTAACTGCGTGATCTGAACTGGGTTCCACTCTAACTATCGTATCTGATTTGTTAAGTGGTTGTCTTTCAACCTCAATATCTACTCCTGTAATAAGTGTGGAAAATCATAGAAAAATACTTCATGTAGATCAGTAAACACATATTTCTCAATATATTTGCGTGGTGTTACTCCGGGGTTTCTATTATCTTGTTGCACAAACTCTAGCTCCTTTGTTTTCAACCATATCTCTATTTCCTCCTTCGTGGGTCTCCAGGGTATAAACATCCCCTTCTATATTTTCATTATTTTTGACACTTCGGTTCCAGGTCTGACATTCTTTTAACAATTTTTCAACATATCAAACATTCTTGTGACAAATCTTCTGTTGGATCATGTTGTCATTGATGCCAAAGGTTTGATTGATTGATGTCAAGTGATTGAATTACAATTGATTTCAAATGTAATATGTATTTTCCTAGATGAATATGGATCAATGATTTGTCATTGATACATGATGCATAGATGAAGATGGATCGATGTGGTTTCTTTGATATATGATGAATAGTTGGTTTGATGTAAAGATGACTCATTATTGTCGTATCATGGTTGATAAGGTGCATAAATGGATGAACTCCAAAGTGGTCCCCTTATGGTGAAATCCCTCATGGGAAGACGCTTTACGGTTGAGTTATCATAGAAGTATGGTTGGAGAACCCTTGCTTGTTTGTAGAATAATGAGATGAAGATCAATGAATTTGTTAGTAAAACTATCATAGATGGATAGTGCTTGTCATGCCATTTCTTGTGGTATGTGGAATGTCACATAACTCCTCATGTTTTGAGAGTTATGTCCCTATGAAGATGAAGGACCCTCATATGTAGGCTTGAAGCCCCAAAAGGTCAAAGAAGTCAAAGATCTTGCAAAGAAGAAATTATTATTTAAATGGTGAAAAGTCAAGGAGGATTATTTAAATAATAAAGTGAGGTGACAAAGTCAAGGAGGAATATTTAAATGATAAATAAATGGAGAAATTTCTAATTATGGAAAGTGGTTAACCCTAAAAATGAGGAAAATGGGTTAAGTGACCTAGATATAGGTTAAGTGACCTAGAAATGGGTTAAGTGACCTAGAAGTGGGTTAAGTGACCTAGAAGATGTTTCTAAGGAAGCTACTTGGAGAGTATAAATAAGAGGCAAGGGTATCTTGTGAAATGCATATATTGCATCTCTTTGTGTATCTCTTGAGCATGTATTGAATATCTATTCTAAGAGAGAGATGATCTGGAGGCATCAAATTTTCGACAAGTCTGAGGTCATGAAGACAAAATTCTTGGAAGTTCAAAAACCCTAGTTTATGAGGTATACATAGGTTGTAGTGAGACAAGGCACATACATACTCGGGATGAATGAGGATAGGGCATGTACAGTGGATGAAGTCATGAAGAATTGTGGTTGAGCTGATGATGGGATCTTGAAGACTGGAGTAGGTTCCAGATATGCATTCTATGGGATCAGATCTACCATGGAAATTCTGGTATGGTTACATTATTGTCTTGATGGATACTCTTACTTGTTGTGTAGTGAATGATTAAGGCACTCTTGGTATGGTTGTTGTGATGTGGTTTGTGTTGGTTGATGGAGTGAGAAACACTCTTATGATTCAGTACTGATATGATTGCTATAGTATACTAGTTTCTTATACATGATTAAGTAGCATTCATATTGTATGATTAAGGAGTATAAGTAATTTTGTGAAGATCTTGGATGTGTTATGATTGGTTATGGATCCGACTAGATAGTGAGAGACAGAAGAGAATGTGATTGAAGGTTGCAGAAGATCTGAGTGTGTAATGAAAAGAAAAACCCTAGTTTCTCATAAGTGATATGCAAGCTGTATTACAGACTGTCTGTGTACATACGCGAGCTGTACTACTAGTAGGGCACATACATACGTGTGTTTCACTATTGACAGGTTGTGTACCTGTTGAAAGATTGATATTTGTTGAGGATTGTTGCCTCATCTCAATTGGTGCCGAGGATGTAAGATGAGTCTTTCATTATAGAGCTGGTGATCATGTAGAGTTGTACTCTATTCAATTGTTGCTAATAACCCAAGGATTGTAGTCCATAATAAAAATAAAATTGTACATACATATTGTGTTCCTTGTGTTTCTTATGATGATGATTTGTTGATGATATATTGCTGATATATGTTCACATTTAACTGATTATAAATGACAACAATAAGTAATGAGTAAATGGTGATTTCTAACTAATGAGTTTTGTGAAGGGGAATTTTTGGGAAAAATATCCCTACACTGTCCAACCCCCCCCCCCTCTCAGTGTAGTTGGTGTGTCCAACAATTGGTATCAGATAAGGCCTTCACTATAAGACTTAACCAGCTTGGAGGAGATCTATGGACACACAAATGGATGATGAAGTTCCAATCCTTGATGAGGAACACTATTCTACTTGGAGAATAGAGATGAGAGTGCATTTGAAGGAAATGGGAGCGGGTATTTGGAAGGAAACCATTGGTGGATTAGTTTCCTTGAAGAACAAGTCAAAGTTTTCATCTCAAAGGGAATGAAAGAAGAATGATCCATTGGCTCTCAAGACCATTCTTGGTGGAATCTCAAGACCATTCTTGGTGGAATCTCAAGCCCTATAAAAGAGAGCATGGGACAATGCACTTCTGCCAAGGATATATGGCTAAAGCTAGAGGAGACATATCAAAGAAAGAAGGAAAATATTGAAGACAACTCCATCAAGACCAATAAAGGTAAAGAATCTCCAAAAACTCTTGGTTGCATTATTTCTAAATATGATGATATTGTCAAAAAGGAAGATCTTGAAGACATTTAAAATGAAGACAAATCATCATGTGATGATGTGAGAAAAAATTAAGATCTTGAAGACATTTCAAATGAAGGTAAGAATCTCCACAAACCCTTGATTGCAATAATTCAAAATGTGATGATGTTGAATTTTTCTCTACAAGTGAAGAAGAAAATCTAGAAATAGTTGATTGTTATCCCATGGAAGAATTAGAAGAAGAACTATTAGTACTTCAAAATAAATTTGAAGAGGGTCTATATGAATACAACAATGACCATTATTATATAGACTATAGCTATCTTTCGAATAACACTAAAATTTTTCTTAAGAAGAGTCAAAGGCACATATTGAAGCTAAATGAAATGCTCAAAGAACAAGAAGAGAGTAAAAAGACCCAATTAGAAGAAAAGGAAGAAGAGATCACAAGACTAGGGAATGAAAAATAAGACAAGAAGGTAGATGATGAGATTAAAAAAAGTCTTGAAATTATTGTCCATCTCAATACCGAAATTGAAGAAGCCAAAAGGGTAGAGGAACTATTGAAGTATCAAGTAAATGAAAAGGAAGAGTCATGTCATAAATTAGAAGCTGAAGTTGTTGATCTTAGAAAGAAGGTAGAGAAGTCAAACAAATTCTTGAATAGCTCACAAATCTTGAATGAGATCTTGGAAAGTCAAAGATAAGCAAATGATAAATAAGGTCTTGGATACAAGAGAGAATCTACACATGTTGAATCAAGCACCTCAAATAAGCATGAGGTAATGGATGAAGATAATTTTGCAAGTCAACCACCTACACAAGGGAAGGAAAGTTTCAAAAGAACAAAGTAATAAATACATAAATAATCCATCCTTACACCTCTAAGAAGATGGACACCAAAGAAAAGGTATGAAAGTGTTTTTCATGGTCAATGTTATTCATGTAATGAATATGGTCACAAAGCTTTGGAATGTAGATCTTATGAAAGGAGAAATAATGGAAGATTTCATAAAACCATAAGGTGTTTGAGATGTGATCAAGTAGGACACATTGTTGCTCACTATCACAACATGAGATTATACAACTGTAGTAGATTTGGCCACAAATCCTAGGATTGCTGGAACACAAGAAGAAATTCCATGATGAAGACTTCATATAGAATGACTAGAAGAAGGAATGAAGTAAGGAAGGGAGACATATTTGAAAATATGGAATCTCAGAGCTCAAGTTATAAGAAGAAGGGACACCTTCATAAGTGGGTGAAGAAGACTGAACAACCAGAGTAGAATGGAAGCCTTGTGGGAGGCTCAAGTGTATCATCTACTGAAGCATACGCGGGTGATAGTGGTAATAGTCACGTACATACGCAGATTGAAATTGAATAGGTCATGTACATACATGAGCTGTCTGTGCAGAAGGCCATGTAGATGTGGTAAAGCCTTTGGAAAAAATCTATGCACATGGGTTGCAACTTGATGTGATGGTATAACTCTGTGTTGTAGGGTCTGACATAGTTTATTGTAGGTTCTGACATTGTTTGTTGTAGGTTTTCATGATTACATATTGGATTATGTAATGTGATGATATAAAATGAAAGGATATCTTGGATGCATGGCACTAACCCATGAGTGTGGATTGAGGCATTTTTCTGTTGAAGAACAATGCTGGTTATGACAGTGAAGTTATGGTACCTTGGTTATGTGATATATCTTATGATGTATTATTGGAAGCTTACTTGTTGGATATATTGATGCATGCATTTGGCATATGGATGAAATACATATTGGGACATGTAGTTGGTCAGTTGATGAGGTGATCATGTTGTACATCATTGATGAGTCATAGTTGATGCATGATTGGTACACTTCTAGTACATTGGTAGAAGCACCTACTTGCAGGTTGATTGGAACATGTTTTATGGTGGACTTGGCATACATACACGAGGATTCATTTTGTTTCGGTGCATGGTTGATGTACTTGATTGGTGAAAGTGGCGATACATGTTTATGTACATGTTTGGTATACTCATAGATGGTATATGTTTGGATGATGAGTAATTGGCTAAAAGTACACCATTGGTATTACTTGATTAGCATATATCTTGATACATGATATATGGGAGGATATAGTTGAGATGCTTGATTGATTGAGATACATGATTGTAATACTTGGTTCATGGTGGAGACATATATTGAGTGATATGATTGTTGTTTGATGCACATGGCTGGCATATTGGTAGATGCACATGGTTGGCATGTTGGTAGAGGCATATGATTGGTACACCATTGGCACATATTTTTAGCATATGGTTGATACATTCCATTGATGATATATTTTGGCACATTGTATGGTGTTGATGTACATGGTTATTGTACATGGGTGTTGTGCATGGTGAGAACACATTTTGGTACCTGATTGATGTTTTTTTCATTGTTGACATATATTTTGCATCATGATGTATCGTATGGCATGCGTTTTGATGCATGGATAGGTCCAAGGATCGTATTGTTCTATGTTTAGGTTGAGCAGTAGCATTTGCAGCAAAAGATATTGCAATGGTAGTATATTGTTCATATTGCAGAGAAGATAGGGGGGAGACATACCCATAGGGGGAGTAATTCTTCTTCCCATGATTCTAGGAGGAGATATTTATCAGATGCATACTTGGTAAAATAGCCCTATATGTGAAGAAATAACACATAGGCATAATTCCAAGGTGAGCGATGGTCACAGGGGGAGCATGAGCAATGTATCTTCAACATTACATCAGAGTGATATCCCTTGTTCAAAAGGGGAGAGATTATTCAGAGTAAGATCAAAGGAATTCAATCAGGGGGAGCATCCCCAAGGAGAGTTCAAGAAGGGGGAGCAACCCCAAGAGGAGAATGATCCTTTTCCATTGATGCCAAAGGGGGAGAGATAGTCACATTGATGTGATTGATGATTACCGATGTGGAGAGATAGTCACATTGATGTGATTGATGATTATTGATGTAGATCGATTCCTTCTCTACATGTTGACATTAATTATTGGTGTTGACATCAATGTTGGTTTTTCCATCAATGCCAAAGGGGGAGATTGTTGGATCATGTTGTCATTGATTCCAAAGGTTTGATTGATTGATGTCAAGTGATTAATTGATGTCAAGTGATTGATTGATGCCAAAGGATTGATTGATTGATGTCAAGTGATTGATTGATACCAAAGGATTGATTGATTGATGATTGATGTAAAATGTAATATGTATTGTCCTAGATGAACATGGATCAATGAGTTGTCAGTGATACATGATGCATAGATGAAGATGGATCGATGTGGTTTCTTTGATATATGATGCATAGTTGGTTTGATATAAATATGACTCATTATTGTCTTATCATGGTTGATAAGGTGAACAAATGGATGAAATCCAAAGTGGTCCACTTATGGTGAAATCCATCACAGGAAGACACTTTATGGTTGAGTTATCCTAGAAGAATGGTTGGATAACCCATGCCTGTTTGTGGAATAATGAGATGAAGATCAATGAATTTGATACTAAAACTATCATAGATGGATAGTGCTTATCATGCCATTTTCGATGGTATGTGGAATGTCACATAACTCCTCATGGTTTGAGAATTATGGCCCTATGAAGATGAATGTAGGCTTGAAGCCCCAAAAGGTCAAAGAAGTCAAAGAGCTTGCAAAGAAGAAATTATTATTTAAATGGTGACAAGTCAAGGAGGATTATTTAAATAATAAAGTGAGGTGAAAAAGTCAAGGAGGAATATTTAAATGATAAAGAAATGGAGAAATTTCTAATTATGGAAAGTG